>JAHRHZ010000009.1:40886621-40918387 GCA_024137785.1 Ginglymostoma cirratum
GACGTTTCGGGCCTAAACCCTTCAGGTCTAGGCCCGAAACGTCAGCCTTCCTGCTCCCCTGATAGTTAAGGAGCCTGTTTAGGGTCATAGCTGGAGGATATATGGACAGTGGATTGATTCTACTGGGTCAGACTTCAAAAAAATGTTAATTTATGCACTTGTTTTTGAAATTGCACTGAAACACTTGCAAACCTATTTTGGTAGCATACACCAATATGTAGTAGTATACCTCTATTCACTTAGTTTAAAAGAAAGTTGTTTCTTATGAGAACAGCAGTGCATCTCTGAGCTGAGCAACAGTGTATGAGATTTATACGACTGTAGCAATGGAGCTACAGCAAATCGGTAGCTTGTTGTTAATGAAACCAAGGAACAACAAGTGGAATGATAGAAATGGTTGATTTGACACATGCTGTTACAGGAGCTATGATTCTATAGGCTGATAATCAATTTGGGAGATCTTTGAAATGGAAAGCTCCATACTCCTTCATGTATGACTTTCGAACTTCTCCCTTTTAGGTTCCTTGATGTCCAGCATCTGAGAATCAGCAGGTCTCATGAAGACAAGCATTACAGAAACAATATGACATCTCATCAGCTTATTATACATAATACTCTTTTTAAAAGGACATGCTACTGAGGAAGGACATTGATGTAAAACAGCTTCCAGTTTGCACCTGTGTAGCTATATTCTATCTTATTGAAGCCGCACCAGAGACAATGCCCCCGCCCCCCTCAACCCCCAAAGGTGTGAACAGCTCTCCTCCATCTCATCATGGTAGAAGATGGATCAACTACTTAGGAGCTAATTGCAGAAGCATCAAAAATGCCCTCAGCTGTCACATTGATGAAAATGAAACTCTGATAGACCCAAGCTGATCAATTGTTACTTGAAGGATAATAAACCTACCTGGAGATTAGTCATGTGATACCACATTTTTTGCAAACATTTGGATTTGTTTTGAGTCAGAGAACGTCCAAAGTCATGGAGTGAGCACCTGTCTTCATCTTTCTCTCCAATTTACCATCAAAACTTTGAACCCTGTCTTGTTGAGAAAGTGTCTTTTCAGTCTTATAGCAAATACTGCCTGAAATTGAAAGCCATTCCAGATCGACAAAGCTGGTTTCCAAGAAGAATGGGATATATATCCGTAACTTCTAACCAGTTGCTTCTACTGAAGAAACAGCTCCTGTGGATACAATCAGTGAATCCTAATTGAATGTTAATGTTAATATAGAATCCCTATGGTGTGAAAACAGGCCCTTTGGCCCAACACGTCTACACTGACCCTCAGAGCATCCCACCCAGACCCATCCCCCTATAACCCACCTAATCTACATTTCCCTGAATGCTACAGGCAATTTAGCATGACCAGTCAACCTAACCTGCACGTCTTTGGACTGTAGGAGGAAACCGAAGCACCCAGCGGAAACCCACACAGACACAGGGAGAATGTGCAAACTCCATACAGACAGTTGCCTGAGGGTGGAATCGAACCCGAGTGCTGTGAGGCAGTAGTGCTAACCACTAAGCCACCGTGCCACCCACTGAATGTTCTTTTGTTAAATCTGCATTTTTGACATGGCCGATTTTAACTTCTGATACTTTATGCTTCTATGTTTCGATATGCTCGTGGCTTGAATTTGTGATTGTACAAGTATGAGTTTATCTCATTCTTGTGGCTTAACTGTTACCAATCGCACATATTCATATACATACTGAAATGGTAATATTGCAAACTTTCAAAACTCAAAACCTGCTGTGGTCAAACAAAGCATGAGGGAAAAAAGAGCAATTATCCATCTTCACTTGGTCATAACACAGGACTGTTTGCTGAAGCAGCTTCTGTATATTTACTTAATTTAGTTGACTTCTTCAAAGGGTAAATAGCCACCAATTAATGGTCAAACACTGGCTACCATTGAATGTGGATCCAGTTGGAGTAAGATATACAATATGCAGTGTGGTCATGCATTCCAAGTTATCACAGTGCTGCAAGTCTACAGGGATATCTGAGTGAGTTGCACTGTGCAGCAGTCAATGTGTTTCACTACAGCAACACTTGCTGTATTACAGCAGGGCAAATGTTCAAGTCCCAACTTATGTTTAAAGCTTTTGTCATGTTGAAAGAGGTCAGCATGTAGAAATTTTAATACAAACCAGGAAAGGAACGTAATGTTAGTTTCTTTACACATGGTATATGGTGGGATATAATCTATAGCATGAAGTTTCTCAGAATTATTTATATAAGGTACTATGAAAACAATTTGCCCTCTGTTTAGTAGACAGAAATATTGTTAAGTAAGCCTTATTTGAAAAGTCTGATTTTAAATAGCAGAAGTGTTCCTGATGTGAGTTTTGTATCCAGCAGGTTGTTTTACCTGATACAGCAATACTTATGTTCTCCCTTGTAGCATAAGAAACTGGGCATGCCCATAGTGGTATTGAAGAATCCAACTGACATGGACAAATTTTAGATGACAATGGAGCAGCATGCTTCCAACAACATGTCAAGCTTCTAGTGATCTCAGGATACAATGGAGATCAAGACATTTGCAGTCTCAGATCACTTGCTGTGACAACAATGATGCATAATGAGCATGTCCTTGAAAGTATACTGTCACTGACTATGAGGCATAACACACTTCCCGACTTATGTCCATGTCTGCAGGATGTCTGCATTTATCCTGACTTCAAGTCCTCTCAATCCCACCGAAAAAGGGAAATAACATTTTCGCCTACTTCTTGTGGTAATACCTCCACCATTTCCACAGTAAATTGACATGTTCTTCCAATTCATCATTTCATTGATAGCTTAGATATTCAATATTGAGCTTAAATCATCAAATCCTTTCCAATGACCCTGCCTAGTTGCTCATGTATAGGTTATAAAACTTGCAAATGCACCACCGTCAAAACAGGAGCTTCCGTAACTTTCCTGATTATCTAAAGAATTGGTATTATCTTACAAAACCCAGCACTCCACAATAAAAGTGCATATATTGGAACATTCATCTTCCTATGATCCCTTCCAGTCCTGTCTTTGCAATTCACTGACCACAAGTAAGCTGCCATTAAATCAACTGAAGAAAGAATTACATTAAAGAAACAGATTATAAGATCACATGCTAAGATCTACAATGGTGAATCAGTTTGACAAAAATGGAAATAGGGGAAATTAGGGGCGGCACGGTGGCTCAGTGGTTAGCACTGCTGCCTCACCAGGGACTCAGGTTCAATTCCAGCCTTGGGTGACTGTCTGTGTGGAGTTTGCACATTCTCCCTGTGTCTGCGTGGGTTTCCTCTGGGTGCTCCGGTTTCCTCCCACAGTCCAAAGATGTGCAGGTTAGGTGGATTGGCCATGTTAAATTGCCCGTAGTGTTCAGGGATGTGTAGATTAGGTGGGTTACAAGGCGATTGGCGTGGGTGGGATGCTCTGAGGTTCGGTGTGGACTTGTTGGGCCAACAGGCCTGTTTCCACACTGTAGGGATTCTACACTGATATTCAGTTTGAATACTGTGAATGATTTTTAGAGTACCCACTGGTGATAATGGTAAGTTCATATCAGAGAAACACAATTCCACTGACTACAAAGTTGTGTAATTACTTTCATTTTTGAAGTGCATTCTTTATCTTTTGTTCGCTTTTTTCTTTTATGTGTGTGAAAAGCAGTTATTTTTTAAACGTTGGGGAAGCACTCAGGATAATTTTTGTTTTGAAACAGTAAATAGCTCACAGGATGTTTTAGAATTTTTACATTAGAAATATATGAGTCACTTGTTATGTTGAAATACATTCATAAGTATAACAATTAGTATTTTGTTTTAGTTAAAATTTATTGTTTTAATAAACGTTTTAGAGAACAATAAATCTTGGTAAGATTCAGATTAGCTATAAAATTATTGTAATGTATTTCCTCCAAAATTGTACTATCATATTCCTCCAGTTAAATATTGCAGAAAACATTTAAGTGGGAGCTATGGTACTTTGGGACAATGATATATCACATTTTGCTTGTTTTCATTGTAGCATTATGCATGTTATGCCAGTTAAATATTTTGCATGAGTAAAGTTGTGAAGAAAGTAAATAATAAAAATTGTCAGAAATACTCTGAGGATTTTTCATCAAAGCAAAATGACATTTGAAGATAATTATACTAACAAGAAAGACTAGTCAAATGATAAGTGCAGCAAGAAAGAGCAAGTTGTTTTACTAATCATTCTTAGCATGCATGAGAATGGATTTGTACTGCCATAATGAAGGATGGATAGACTAATACAAAATATATTTTTTTTCTTTTCAGTCAGAGACATTAGTAAGAATTTTTGGCTCAGATCGAGCATTGGCCAGGTATAAAGTTATTTTTTTTTGTTTTGTATACTTGTGAGCATCATAATCAAATGTGTCTGGCAGCACTCATTTTCCGATATGTTTGATTGATGAAATTATAGTCACTTCTGGATTGACCGCTTAAATTCAAGGGCAGCATTCTCAGCAACAGAGCGTTTACAAAAGAAACTGTAAGTTGTGTAGCTTGCTTACTAGATTGAGTATCCTGTTTGGAATATTCCAGAGAAGATGATTCAAATAACATCACAAAAGAATCAGCTTCTTGCAGTGAAATAAATACAGTTTAATTTATCAGTCCTACCTCATTCACTGCTTTGTTCCTGCCTTCCCTGACTGTTTGACTTGCTCCTTTTCCCAACTGCACCAGTCTCAGACTGATCTCTTTCCTCACTATCCCCCTGGTTGTCCCCCCAACCCCCTGCACAAGTTTAAATCCTCCCAAACAGCTCTAGCAAATTTCCCTGCCAGTACATTAGTCCCCTTCCAATTCAGGTGCAATCTGTCTTTCTTATACAGGTCACTTCTATCCTCGAAGAGATTCTAATGATCCAGAAAGGTGAATCCTTCTTCCCTACACCAGGTTCTCAGCCACGCAATCATCTGCTCTATCCTCCTATTCTTACCCTCACCAGCTCATGGCACCGGGAGTAATCCAGATATTACTACCCTCGAGGACCTACTCTTTTAAATTCCTGCCTAATTTGCTATATTCTGTCCTCAGAAGCTCATCCTTTTCTCTTCCTTTGTCTTTAGTTCCAAAGTATACAACAGCCTCCTGCTCGTCATTCTCCCCTTTGAGAACATTTTGCCCCATCTCCGAGATATCCTTGATCCTGGCACCAGGAAGGCAACACACCATTCTAATATCTCATTGTCAAGCACAAAAGTACCTGTCAGTGCCTTTGACTGGAGAGTCCCCTATCGCATTCGCTCACTTGGAACTTGACGTACCCCTCATTACATTAAACCCAGCCCTTGGTACTAGAAACCTGGCTGTGGGTGCTACATTCCCCTGAGAGTCCATCATTCCCTATGTTTTCCAAAGCAGCATACTTGTTTGAGATGCAGATAACCACAGGAGACTCGTGCATACCTGCCTCCCTCTCTAAGCTTTCCTGGAGGTAACCCATCGACCCGACTGTGTCTGTGGTTTTCTCCTTTCTTGAAACTGCCATCCATCACATCCCCGGCTCCTGTAAGTTCTTCATTGGCTCTAGCTGGTGCTCCAATCGATCCATGCGATCCAATAGGATTCACAAACAAGCACGCTTCCTGCAGACATAATCATGAGTAACATTGAAATTCTCCCTAATCTCCCACATTCGACAGGTAGAGCGCATCACTCTACTAAAGGCCACCTTTGTACCTTAACAATCTACAGACCCAGAAAATAGCGCAGTCTTAAACTGTTTAAAAACACTGCTCTCAGATAACATAGTGCTCATTTTTAAAGTTTAATCAAAACACAGATCTCAATAAAACATATAATCAAAAATTAAAATCCCACTTTACTCAATATTTTAGATCTACAAAAGAAAACAGTAAGTTTACACTTTTAACAATCCACTTGGTTGCTGCCCTGCTGTGAGCCCTCCACACATGTTTCTCCAAGGTTAGCTGTGAATTTCACTTTAATTATTTTTCTTAGAACAAACTCCTATGTCTAGAGATATTTGAAACTAAACAGCAGAGGCAGTCAGCTGTGCAGATTCACTGCTCAGTCACACAGCTGTGCAGCTTTATTGCTCTGTTTTTTTCACCTCCCACATGGTACCTGCTCTCTCTTCCTCCTATTTTAAAGTGCTGTTGTTTTGATTTTTTTCTGTTTTTCCAAAGTTCCAGAACAATGCAACAGCTTATGAAACAGTAATTACTTCTCCAGAAATTTGAGGAGATCAACTCCAACACTGAAAAAGGTGCAGCTCTTATAGCCAAAATCTTTTCCTGTCCTCCACCTTGGATTACACAGAATCTCAGAGTTCTGTACATGTAGATCATTTCATTAATTCTGTCTACAGTTAGTGGAGATATGTAACTATGCTGATTCAAGTCAGCATTCATCAACAACAGAATAGTTGCAGGAATTGCTAATGAGTCTTTGTCAGGTTAATTATTGTTCAAAGAAGACCTGACTCAAGAGAAAGCTATTCAGATAGTGAATGAAGCAGAAGTTTGCAACACAGATCGGTTGCAACAGAAGGTCAGCATTAGTGGAGGAGATCACTCGACTCTATTCAATGACATATATTTTGCACTAGACAACTTTTCTTGCCCCCTCCCACCCCCTCCACTATTATCAATAGTGGTATCTTTGAATTCAATTTTTTAATAAATTATTAGAGATTTAATCGCTTTCACAAGTATTTCAACATTTTTTTTCAAATGCATTTTCATTACTCCTGAGAACCTTTTAAATTGCATTATTGATTAGTGACTACGGAGGATACATGGGGTCATGGAGTCTCTGAGGGAATGAAAACTTTAAGGAATGGGAGGTAGTATGAACAAACTGAGGTGACCTGGTAGCTGGAAGGGTCATGAAGTTGGTACAGGCAATCTGCGCGGGACATTGGGTGACATGGAAAAAGCGTGCTCAGCCAATAATTGAAATTTAAAGGCGATTTACATATTGTTGAGTACTGAGCTGCTATGTTGCAGAACTGAGGGAACCCTTCAAATTAGCTCACTTCCACACTAGTCATCCATTCCATTCTGGTTTACAATATGCTGTATCAACCTGATCCCTGTGCGAAAAAGCAAAAACCCAGGTAAAATAGTATATGGTTTGTTGCGCATTTCACAAAGCGCAAAAGAATGCAGACCGTTTTGCTCACCCACATGAAGATCTGGACCCATTTTTCTCTTCACTTGATGCTGCTGATCTGATTATTTCCAAAGTTTTCTATCTTAATTTCACATTTTTCAGTTTGCAGGAAAACTTTGTTTTGTTTTGAAGACTTTAACACTCACAAAGATGCATACTCTCTTAAGCCGATCAATAGATATATTGAAACATATAAGATTGTTGGGGCATTTGACAGGCTGGATGGAAAAGATTTCATTCAGGGGAGAGACTGAAACTAGAGAAGACAGTTTAAAAATAAAGGGTTTTCCATATCAGGCGAGGATGAAGACAATTATTCTTCTCCCAGGGACTGATGTATCTGCAAGTGGAACTCTTCCCCAGAGAGATTTAGAGGGACTTTCCTTAAGTACTTTTCAGACAGAGGGGGAAGATTTTGACAACAAGGGATCAAAGGGTTTCAGGACTAGGGAGGAAAGTGGAATTGAGGCCACAATCAGAGTAGCCATGGTCTAATTGAATGATGGAGCAGGCTGAACAGCCACCATCTGCTCCTAATAGGAATTTGTGTCTGTATGATTTAAATTGCTGATTTGTGACATTGCCCAGCCAACAATAATACAGGATAAATACAGATATATATATATATATATAAATGAGGCAGTTGGTGCGCAGTGCCAATAGTGATTATGTCTCCCCCACCATACATTTTTCTCACTTTGTGGCTCCTCCTCGACCCGAGATATATGATAATTTAGTACTTGACTTTGACCTAGTGCCAGCTCCCCAAATAAGGAAAGGCAGATTCGTATTCTTCATGTTAACTGCACTTTCCAATAATTTCAGCTGAAAATGGTATTATTAGCTCTCACTTCACCTCCAGCTCATCCCCTTGGTCAGCTCTTTGTCTTTAAGTACTTCTTACATAGGAATTCAACATGCAAATTATAGATGCACCTAGTGCAGTTTAATCTTGTTGCAGAGCCTGTGTTCTCATAGGAATAGGTGATTTATTAATTTATGCATAAGGATTTCCATTGAAAGCAGAACAGCAAGTCATTCAACCGGCCTCTCAAGTTTCTTTTTTAAACTATGGCGTGCTATATCAAGACTCATTGTAAATTTTTGGACATCTTTTTCCTTTTTTCCTATGTGCAGAGCTGCTTCGTTCACCCTCTTACAGTAATCTATTCCTTAGCGTACTTACCTTTTATATTAACAAAGCATTAACAGTTTATCCAACTGGCTATGTATGCTGTTCAGTGATGTCTTGAAGAACAACTTTCAATTTCTAAAATACTCTTAATGCTTCTTCCATTTTGCCTGGGAAGGTGCTCTTGCTGCATTTGACATTTCGAGATGAAATTATGGCTGCCACACTTACCAGATGCTGCTTTAAAAAACAACAAAAGCCACAACACTACCCACCTCTCCCACATCTCCTGAAAATCTTACCAACAGCTATCACCATTAACAAACAAATGCTAATGCTTGAAGAAAAGTCATTTCACTCTTATTTTCATTTTGCAGACTGAGAGAAATGGGGTCGTGTGCTTCAGCTCTCATCAGTAATCAGAGCCATCTGTGTATAATTTGTATGTGCTTTCATTAATGGTTATGCGTTGTTTGGAGAAAAAATGGTTGACATTTAAAGTCCCCAAATGATTATGCTTAAACTTCATTATTTTTCATCAGCTGTCATCATTACTTCATCTTCAGAATTTTCCTAGGTAAAATTTGCTGTATTGGAGGAAGAATATAATTTTCATACATTCAAGCAAAATGAAGATGAACAATTGATAAATCAGACTAATGAAGCATATATAATGATCTAATATGTTTTTACTTGAAAATTAAGACGGGGTTTAGGTGATATTTGTGACTATTAGCACAAAACTGCCCATTATTCGAAACATTATAGTAATAAAGATGTCACTGATAAAAAGAATATTCTAGATTCTTAATGACTGAACTGAATGCAGAATTTGTTTTAAAAGAAATTCTCCTGCAAGGTTACAATTTCAATGTTCCATTAAACATATTGCACAACAATGATATAATGTCTGGGTTTGAATAAATAAAAGATAATGCTAAGAACAAAACTTAAGTCTGTGCATAAACATCATCCTGTGTGATCCTAATTTCTGTATTCACAGTGGAGTATAACTCACATGTCCTTATTTAAACAATGAGTGGGAACCATCCACTCTTCAAATGCAGTGGGCATAATCGTCACAGCCACGGACCATGTAGGCCATGAGAGAAACTTTAGAAAATCAACTGAGAAGTCCAGTTAGGTCGTTCTTGAGATCATAAAGTCCCATTTTCCAATACAGTATTAGACATCAAGATGACATTCTCGCTCGTGGGAGTGCAGGGAAGGTGGGCACAGGTGGGTTATTAATGGTGATTATCACTCAGTAACAGCCACATTATTACCTGGAGATACCGACTCACTGTATGGGCCTCTGGATCTCCATTTTATACATGCAGCACCAGAAATTCAGAGCACGCCACGTGCACAGTGACTGCATGCACCCAATATCTATGAGTATTTGCATCCGATACATGCCAGTATTGGCGCAGCTCATAGATGAAAGCAGCACAAATGGCTGAAAAGCTACCCATGGCTGAAGGCAGTACAAGGTGGCTGAGACTAGTTCTTAGTTGACTTAGAATAATATTTTGTTTGGTGTAATTTGTGTAAGTTAGATCAATGGTAGCTCTATAGACCAAATGTACGTCCAAGGTAACAGTATTAAGAAAGCACACAAAGGATCTTCCAATTAATACATAAAGAGCTAGGTTATAATACACACCTGCAGTTGTTAATGCAGGAACAACTAGATAAGAGCACCCTGTACGCTGATAGAACAATATTATACTTAATTAATTTGGAGTCTGGGATCTATTACAAGTAGCAGAGTTTAGTTAAGATTTCCAGATAATCATAGCTATAGATTTTGAATTAGTTATAGACTGAAAAATATAGGATTCTTAAGGGACTTGACAAGTTAAATGCTGAGGTCATTTTTCCTTTTATGGGGGAATTTAGGACCAGAGGCCATAGTCCTAGAACCTCCTGTGGTTGAAAGCTTTTGTCCTGGTTCATGCCCAATTTATATTCTCATAATGAGTGCTTGAAAAATTTAATTAATTCCTGAGTGAGAGTCTTTACATCTCCAGATATGGTTCTCTGTAATCAACTGACAGGGGTATAGTCATTTAACTTGCAGCAATCATAGAACATAGAACATTACAGTACACTACAGTACAGCCCTTCTGCCCTCGATGTTGCGCCGACCTGTGAAACCAATCTGAAGCCCATCTAACCTACACTATACCATTATAATCCATATGTTTATCCAACGACAACTTAAATGCCCTTAAAGTTGGTGAGTCTACAACTGCTGCAGGCAAGGCATTCCATACCCTTACTACTCTCTGAGAGAGAGGTCCTATATCTTTCACCCCTCAACTTAAAAGTTATGTCCCCTCATGCTAGCCGTCACCATCCGAGGAAAAAGGCTCTCACTGTCCATCCTATCCAATCCTCTGAACCATGCTTCTAGCTTTTTTCCCAGTTGCGGTCAGATTAAAATTTTACAAAACATGAAGGACTTTAATATGACATAGAATCACAGGAGTGTCATGGAGCAGAAGAAACCCATTTGGCCCATTGTGCCTGCACTAGCTCAGTAAATGATCATTACCAAATGCCAATCTCATGCTTTTTCCGACATCCTTGCACATTACTTTGATCCAAATAATCACCCAATGACCTCTTGAATGTTTCAATTGACCCTGCCTTCACCACACTTCAAGGCAATGCATTCCATACCCTTAAATGCTCACTGAGTGACGAAAAGCTTTTCCTCCCCACCCTTGATTCTTTTGCAGATCACTTTAAATATATGCTCGCTTGCTCTTGTTCCTTCTATGAGCATGAATAGTTTCTCCATATCAACTGTTTCTTCCTAAAAGTTACTAGACAATATTCACGCAATTGTGAAAATCAGCCTAAAAGAGAGTTTGACTTTTCCACTGTTTGAAAATGTTTTCTCCTATATGAAACGATATCAAACATAACTATATATCTGATATCTTATCATTTGCGTGAAAGATTCCCGTTTTCTATCATACATTTGTGATCAGAAACAGAATTTCAAGATAGTTGTAAAACATAAATAATGTAATCGGGAAGTCTAAATTGATAAGCAAAAGGTCCAGTGCATGTATTGGCTATAACTATAATTCAACGTCTGCGTTATTGGGACAAATATTTTCTCAGGCACAGCAGAGAACAGAAACATTGGTGTTGTTCCTCTGTGACCACCATAACATCTCACAAACAAAATGAATAGGCAGTATGTCCATAGAGCCACAGAATCAAATGAGAATACCATGCCTGGAAAGTTCAACAGTACCACAGATGAAGAAATTGATACCTTATGTATTTTCTTGCACACAATCATGAAGGGAAAATAGAGCTTATATTCAATTTCTTTTTGCTTACAATCTAATTGAAAGTATCAGGACTTCCAAGTGCCTGCTTAAACCAAGAGTTGGACTCCTTGAATATTTCAAGGAGCACCAATCTATAGTGAGATGAAGAGGAATTGTTTCTCTCAAAGTGGTGATTGTCTTTGAAACTTCTTGCCACAGAGAGCTGTAGGGCAAAGCCCTTGTATATATTTAAGGCTGAGATTCTTGATTAGAAGAGTTTTGGGGAAAGGTAGGGATACAAATGTGAGAAATGTCAGATGATCCACGATCCTGTGGAAAGGTGGTGCAGGCTTGAAGGGCTGAACAGCCTACTCTTCTTCATATTTTTCATGGCCCCATGATCTTATGTATAGGTACAGGTTGAAGTGCTCTGTAATCATAGTATCACGTGTGTGAAATACTGCAGGGTCGAGCAGTGTGGAAATATGGTCACAAGCAATCTTGACCAAATTGTCATTACAGTTTGAGATTGTTGTCTGAGTAAAGCAGAAGTAGTCATAGATGAGATTAAAAGTGTTACCTGAGGGCCACAAATACCAACTTTCCTGTAAATTTTTAGGCTGCACAGGGACACAGAACTGATTCCATCTTACCTTGAACTGTAAATTTAATTTAGCACGCTCTGATAGTCAATGATTCCCTTCTTGGGTAAAGTGGGCCTGGGTAGGCAAGGTCTCCGTCCTCACGCAGCACTTATAATCTCCTCTTTGCAACATGATTGTTGCCGCATTCATCAGAATATGTCAAAGCAACATTTAGAGGCAAGCCATGGCCCTCCTTGTCAGAATATTATATGTCCCAATGTATGGAGCAGTATGTTAATCCATCATTATTTCTTAGTTATGTAAATACTGACTACTCTTGTTAATGAAGCAGCAGGCTTCCATTCCATCAACCTGTTCTGTTCCTTAGTTTCCCCACACAGATTCATTGTAAGTGTGACTAATAGATTGAGCCACAGCAGGGTAATCATCACTGTTCTTGTGATGCAAAGAAGATGCAGTGAAATGTAGCAACATAGGTCTGCCAGTAAATTCAGGACTAGCACAAACTCCAGTGGCTGTCTAACAGCCTCCACATGAAGAGGTTACAACAGAAGGTCTCCTCAGGACGAGCAGGAAGTCCAAAGTCTATCATCCTCAAGGCCATTTCCTCCAGATGAGCAAAGCACAGTGTTGCCACAGATTGATGATGCCCTAGGGCATTGTCGCTGAACAGTGCCAACTGCTGGAGTGGGACCTTGAAGGTGTCAGTGACCATCCTATCCAATGATCATCAAGATCACAGGTGTATTGAACATTTACATAACTGACTCTTTCTAAGTCTGCACCAGGAATCAATGGGATCTCTCAATCTCAACCCACAAATATGTTAAGCCAGTTAATGATGCCATTTGTGAAAGACCATGCCACTTCATCTCATTTGCCCATGATGAGGCCAGTGTTGCAGCCCAGCCAGTAGACTTTGACAACATAGCTGGCTTCCCACAGGGGACGGCGTGATAGATTCTACACATATGGCATGAGAGGGCAATATTAAAATGGAGCAAGCTTCATTGTTAGAAGAGGCTTCCATTCCATCAACGTAAAAGTTATCTGTGATCATCAGTACCACTTTGTCACTGCAGTATACTTGGACAAAATGAGTCACAAAATTCTACTCTGTTGTGCTCTGCAAAGAGGGCATGTGATGGATGCTGATGAGCTTGGAGAAGGGGAGCAGTTTTTTGAGGAGGAAGGTGAGGACTTTGAGTCAGGGGAACACCACCTTCTGCATGATAGACCACAGGTGTACCGGGTGCTACAAGCCAGACAGGATTTAATTGGCATCTAGTTTTAGTGAGAGCTGGGTGCAGTGATCATTTATTGACTGTAAAATTGATGATTCTTGAAAGGCAAGCTGCTCATTTCTGTTCAGAGACAAAGGCAGCTTTTGTTTATTTTTTATTCACTTTGCTGCTTGCGATTAGAAGTGACTCTTTTGATGTGTTTGAATGCTTTCCTAACTGATGGTCCTGCAATGAATAATGATAGGATTCTGAGCTACAGTAGACCTGGGGAGAGAGTACCAATTACTTAGAGAGGATTGTAAGACTGTCAAGAGGATGTGGCTAAGGATGGTATTCTGACGCGCTTGGTGTTTTTATTATGATCGGCGTAGCAGTGCACAGTTTTAAGTGCAACAAGGTGTCAACTATTGCACCAATATGCTTCTGAAGCATTGGATTATGATTGCTTTCCCACTACACTGATGATGAAGGATAGTCTGAGACTGCCAAAGCCTGACTGGATGTCAAAGATGATGCTGTGCCATGTATCCCAGGAAATCCTGGCATTGGTGAGTGATTTTACCAATAGCAAGGGTGAAAATTGGGCTAGCACTGGATGAGTGCAGTGCCAGAGGGGCATGGCATCTTGTTTATGAGATATGTTTGGAATGATAGCATGAGGAAACTCACTGGACCACATAGAGAGAAAACATTCATGAAACTCAATGAAAATGTTACTTTGCTGATTCCTAGTAAAATTCAATTGAACATTGTCATTTTGGGTCTTCACATTACCCACTTTTGTTCCCATGTTAACATCATCTGATAAGTATTTCCACGGTATTGGCTGCATTATGTTATTTGTTATTCATATCAAATCATGGAATGTAAATTCAATCCAGCACCAGAAAAATAACAGCTGGATCACTCTGGGTCTCCACCCTGCACAACATCAGTGAGGGAGAGTTATTTCAAGGGCAAAGGCTCTAATTGGACAAGTGCAAGTTGGACACTCATTCAGGAGTACAAGGAATGCCTGGAGGTTGTGCCCCTGGAACAGTAAGGGGCTCCACAAGCAGCTAGCAACAAACAGAAGGGCATGCCATCGTTAGGAAGAATGGAGCAGGCAGGAGAGAAAGCCTCATTTGAGCAAAATGCTCAAATGTCATGAATTCAAGCAGCTCTGGTCAAGCAATAGCAATTTTAGCCACTACTTGAGCACCAAATTTTCACCAGTTCATTGCCCTTTTGTTTAATGCAAGATTCTTAACCAGCAGCCAATATGATTAACAATTCCCTGCAGTTGTTCAGGAAAGCTAATAAAATGTTGCCCCTTATTTCAAAGGGGCTGGAGATCAAGAGTAGGGAAGTCTGACTGGAACTGTGCAAGGTGCTGGTCAGACTGCATCTGGAGTACTCTGAGCAGTTTTGGTCCCCTTATTTAAGGAAAGATATTAAATCATTGATGGTAATTCAGAGAAGATTCACTAGATGATCCCTAGTGTGGAAGGGTTGTCTTATGAGCAAAGGTTAAGCAGGCTGGGACTCTACTCATTGGAATTTGGAAGGAAGAGAGGTGATCTCATTAAAACATATAGGATTCTTTAGAAGCTTGATAGGATAAATGCAAAGAAGATGTTTGCCCTCATAAAAGAGTCTACGCCCAGAAGGCATTGTCTCGGAATAAAGGTGTACCAATTTAAGTCTGCGAGGAGGAGGAATTTATTCTTTCAGGTGGTTGAGAGTCTTTGGAACTCTTTGCTACAGACAGCTGTGGGGGAAGAGTTCTTGTGTATATTTAAGGCCGAGGTACTGAATCTTGATCAGGAGGAAATCAAGGTTTGTGGGAAAAGGGCAGGAAAGTGGACATGAGGAATGCTGCATCAATCATGCAAACTTGAAGAACTAAATGGCCTACTCCTGATCTTATTTCCTATGGTCTTATGGTGTTCCCTATAGCTACATAATAGCATTTGCCACATTTTTCGCTCTTCCCTCAACTTACTTTGAAAATGTCAATCCCTCCCTCCAATTCCAGTAAGTCAAATGAAGCTGCGAGTCACAAGTTTTTTTTTTAGTTTTACGAGTATTCTTCATGATTTTTAATTCTTCTTTTTATTTCCATCATCTCTCAAATCCTCCTCTCCTAGTAACTGTCGCTAGATAAGGATTGTGGAATTCACTTGACCCACCCACTTACCTATAAGTTTTATCCTTAAATTGTCATGACATTGGCAATGTATGTCGAGCACAAACATGATCAATATTATGACAAAATTTAGAAGAACCACCTGTATGATATTGCTGCATGCAAACAACATTTACAACTATGTTACAATGTACTGTCGTGTGTAAACTTAAAAAGGGATGATGAAATTCTGGCTGTAATTTACACGGTTGTAAATGATATTACTATTTACTCTGCATAGTAAACACTTGAGTGGTACAGAATATCTAAAGACAGCAAATTTTGTAATTATGATTGTCAGACTAACATTATTCTTTCAGCAATCACTGTTCTTGTCAAAAACATGAAATATTTAATCATGCCATACAAGACACATTTCACACAACTATTCATACAGTTGGTTCTGCTATAACGTGATAGTTGCTTTCCTGTGTAAAATCATGTCATAGAAAATCGCACAATAGAAACAACGGAGCATATGGAAAAAATGGGGTTGGGGCAGATCACCAAAAAATATCACTCAAACTTGCTCAAAAATCACTCGAAAACCTAACACAAAGGGTATCATAGCTTGAATAAATGTTTAATTCATAGCTAACAACGAACTAAAAGTAAATTTAACATCTTACCTTGAAAAAATGATAAGATGACTTAATGGGGAAGGAAGTTTTGAGGTTGCTGTGTTGTTAATGCAGGAGCTGAGGGTTGTCCTCATCATCATTATTGTCACCTTCAGGTGCAGTTGTGGTTGCAGGATTAGGACAAAAAAATAGTTAATCTAGAAGTGATTGGCTATGGTTCATTGTCTACTGACTGTTTCTTCAAGGTTGGCTTAAAAAAAAATCCAGTTTTTGCTGCTTTGTCCTTTTTCTTCTTTCATGAAGAAGCTGTTCATAGGGTGCCAAACCTGGGAGAAGCTTCTGCTAAACTGCATGCAAGCAGCCCTTACTGCCATCACCCCAGGCTTCCACAATAATGTCAATTGCATTCTTGATGTTAAAGGTCTTTCAAAATTGAAGAACACTGTCCTTATTCCCCTCAGTGGCTGCAATCAGCCTCTTAAATGTACGCCTTAGATAATAAGCTTTAAAAGCTGCTATTGCACCCTGGTCTATGGGTTGAAGGAGAAAGGTTGCGCTTTTGGGGTAGAAATAGCAGTTTGACATTTTCAGAAAACTCACCAATGGTGAGCGGATGGCTTGGCGCATTATCATGATGAGGAAAATCTTGAAATCCAATTTTTTTTTCCTGCAATACTTTCTAAAAACAATCATATGATGTTGAAACGTAATCCTCCTGTCACCAGTAGGATCGCATTATAGCCAACTCAAGTTTGCATTTTAAAAATAACAGTCCCCTGTTCGTCAGTCGTGTTATTGCCAATTTGCATTGCCGGAATATGTGTTATAGCAGATCCAACTGTAACTTTAAAATGTCATGTATCCAACTTGTTTTCAATTAATTTTACAGTTTCAAGTGATATAACCAATTTTGTACCCATGGCCTTACAAATATCAGTTAAATATAACTTCCAGTAGTACCCAGATGCATGTTATACTTCACGTTTTCCATCACATGACAGTACACTTGCTTTCAATATTATCAATACTTGCAGTCAAGACAAACGAGTAACAACTATATTTAGGATCAAAAGTAAAGAAAAATAAATTCTTATATGTATGTATCATCTTTCATTACCTTGGGACATCCCTCATTACTTCACAGCAATAAAGCACCTTGAATTTTAGCTGCTGTTGTAGCAATACGACAAGCTTGACATTTTATTTGGCACAGCAAGGTCCCACAAATAAACAGGAGACCAAACAAGTTTTTTTTTGATGACATCGAATGTGATAAACATTGGCCAACACATCAAGAGGACTTGTCCTCTAAATTTTGAATAATTACGTCCATCTAAAAGAGCAAGTAGTTTTTCAGCTTCTCATCCAAAAAAGGCAGCTTCAAGTAATACTTCTTTACTGCTATACTGATGTGTCAGCCCACCATATATTTTACCACCCTTTCAAAAATATATTGCAAGACCTGCAATCCAATATAAATGTGTATGCTTCACCAATAGCTCTGCAAAATGGTTTACAATTTTAGATGTCAGAAATTAAAGTTAACAGTATCATCAATCAAACACTTTGGTTTGATGTAGTAATGACCATGAAAGAATTCCTGTTCTCATGGTTCTTTCTATCTGACCTGGTGTTTCTCAGTCTGTGAATGCCATTTCAGTTGGCAAACCTTGTCTGCTCTACTCTACCAATATCCAGATGTAGGTATAGTCAAGGACTTTAACTCATTACCCGTATTGTAGGTATTACTAGAGGGCTAGTTGGACCTACGTCTATCCAGCTACAAAGCATTGTACCTTCTGTCTTAATCGTTAGTTCAGACTGTTCCCCTGCCCTCCGCAACTGTTCTGCTTATAGTCAGTTATATTGCTGACTGACACACACCAACCTCTTTGCACAAAGAAGTAAATATTTTCTAATCAGACTATTCATAAATACTCTTACACACCTCAGGAGCAGATGGAATTTGAACTCAGGCCTCGTGGCTCAGGAGAAGGGATATTCCACTCCACCAAAAAATAGAAGAGGTATGTTGCAGGCATTCACCTTTATCTGATGATATTAGTGACTGCAATTTTTGTTTGTAGTTAACTTAATAGATTTTTTTAAGCTAACTTGACAGGTGTTCCTTTTGACTTATTTGAGAAGACATTTTTTTTCCAATTTTCATTTGACTTTCTTGTAAACAGTGCAATCTTTGAGATGACTTATTGAATGCAACATCTAGCAGCAGTTCCTAATGATGTGAACTTGCTTGTGACAAAAAAGTGGGTTAAAATATCAAATCAAATTGAAATTAAAGTTTATTCTGATAATAACACAACAGCATAAAAACAAAAACAAAGCTATTCCAGCTTATTGTACACAAATTGTTGCCTTAACCTTCCATTGAGTCATTCAAGAAACATTTGATGATTAGTTAAATAAAAGTGATGAGTAGGGTTATGGGGAGAAAAAAAGCAGGAGTTTGGTACTAACTCAAAAATGCTCAGAGACCAGGTGCAGTCAAAATGGGCCAAAGGGCCGCTTTCTGCACAATAACATGTCTGTGATTCTGTCATTCTCAGTATCCCTGGGAGAGATAATTTTAGTGTCACAAAGTCATAGACTGTACAGCATAGAAACACCATGACGACCAGACACCCTAAATTAATTTAGTCCCATTTGCCAGCATTTGGCCTATATTCCTCTAAACTCTTCCTATTCACATACCCATCCAGATGCCTTATAAATGTTGTAATTGGACTAGCTTCCACCACTTCCTCTAACAGCTCATTCCATACACACACCACCCTCTGCATGAAAAAAGTTGACCCTTAGGTCCCTTTTAAATCTTTCCCCTCTCACCTTCCAACACTCCAGGGAAAATAACCCTAACCTATTGAGCATCTCCCTATAGCTCAAACCCTCCAACCCTAGCAACATCCTTGTGAATCTTTTCTGAACCCCTTCATGTTTCACAACATCCTTCGTATAGCAGGGAAATCAGAATTGAATGCAGTATTCCAAAAGTAGCGTTAATAATGTCCTGTACAGCTGCAACGTGACCTTCCAACACCTTTTCTCAATGCACTGACCAATATAGGCAAGCATACCAAATGCCTTCTTCACTAGCCTGTCTACCTGTGATTCCACTTTCAAGGAACTATGAGCCTGCACTACAAGGTCTCTCTGGTCAACAACTCTACCCAAGGCCTTACCATTAAGTGTATAAGTTCTGCCCTGATATGCCTTTCCAAAATGTAACACCTCACATTTATCCAAATTAAACTCCATCTGCCACTCCTCAACCCTTCTGATCAATGTCCTGTTGTATTCTGAGGTAACCTCCTTCGCTGTCCACTACACCAACAATTTTGGTGGCATCTGCTAACTTACTAATCATAACTCCTATGTTCACATCCAAATCATTTATATAAATGAAAAAAAGCAGTGGACACGTCACCGATCCTTGTGGCACACAACTGGTCAGTCCTCCAGTCTGAAAAGCAACCCTCCACCACCATCCATTGTAACCTACCTTCAAGCCAGTTCTGTATCCAAATAGCTAGTTCTCCCTGTATTCCACGTAATCTAACCTTGCTAACTAGTCTACCATGCAGGACCTTGTTGAGCATGCCACTGGAAGTCCATACAGATCATGTCCAAAACTCTGCCTTCATCAATCCTCTTCATTACTTCTTCAAATAGCTCAATCAAGTTAGTGAGACATGGTTTCCCACACACAAACCCATGCTGACTATCACTAATAAGTCTTTGCCTTTCCAAATACATGTAAATCCTGTCCCTCAGGATCCCTCAGGATCCCTTCCAATAGCTTGCTCACCAGCAATGTCTGGCTCACCGGTTTATAGTTCCCTGGCTTTTCCTTACTATCTTTCTTAAATAGTGGCACCATGTTAGCCAACCTCAAGTCTTCCGGCACCTCACCTGTGGCTATCGATGATACAAATATCTCAGCAAAGGGAGCAGCAATCGTTTTGCTAGCTTCCCACAAGTTCTAGGGTACACCTGATCAGTTCCCAGAAATTTATCCACCGTTATGTATTTTAAGAAATCCACCATCTCCTCCTCTGTAATATGGACACTTTTCAAGATGTTACTATTTGTTTCTCTAAGTTCTCTAGCTTCCATATCTTTCTCCACAGTGAACACTGATGCAAAAATACTCGTTTAGTATCTTCCCCATCTCTTATATTTCCACACATAGGCAGCCTTGCTGATCTTCAAGGGGCTGTATCCCCTCACTTTTTACTCTTTTTTCCTGAATGTTTTTGTGGAATCTCTTTGGATTCACCTTAACCCCATTTGCCAAAGCTATCTCATGTCCCTTTTTTGCCCTCCTGATTTCCCTCTTATGTATACTTCTACTGTCTATATAGGCTTGTAGGAATGCAGTTAATCCCAGCTGTCAATACCTGACATATGCTTCCTTCCTTTTCTGGACCAAACCTCAATTGTGTGTGTGAAAGTGAGATTAGGTCCAAATAATTGCCATTTAAGAACCTCTTCCTGCCGTTGCTAAAATTTTATCAGTGGTAGATGTTGCCAAACCAATGTGACAACTCAACAGTCATACTTCATGACCTTTCGCAGGTTCAGGAAGGGTAAGAATTGTCCTGATGGGCACCCTGGGGAAAGAAATGGCCCTGCTCCCAGGCGTCTTAGCACCATCTGTCCCACCCCAACACCTCTCCCAACCCAACGGATTGCCAAACTGAGCCTAGTGATTCTATCTAACTTACATGAGCCTCTAGCATTGGGATGATCACTGAACCGTTACAGACCTAAAAGTGGTCATTGTTGTTGATAGTGTCGCTGGAACTGAAGAGCTGCTAGCCCTTTGACTGACTGGCAGATGTTAGAGGTGTGACATTTTGCTTCAGGTTGCAATTAGAAGCCATGACTTTAGGCACTGAATTGCTTGACAACTGTAAAATGTAGTCGCAGCTTTTGGAGCTGATACAGCCAGCTTGTCCCATCCAGGCAATGGACCTAAAATGTTCATCCTGTTTCTCCCTTAGGTACTGCCAGACCTATTGGGTGGCAGTTTCTGCCTTTATTTTTGATGTCTGGCTCCAATTGTGTTCCACCTTATTGTCTAATCAGTCTTCATGCACAGCAGCAAATATAGTCTATTTATTCATTTACTCAATAGAAGGTAATTAAACAGATTCTCCACAAACTGCAGCAAATGAAATTCAAGACTGACCATACCACAACTACCCAATAAAAGCAGGATTATCCTCCTATAACATTTCGCAAATTGAATATAATTCTGTGGCACAAATTATGTACATAGTCAAATATCAATCATGGCTATTTATAGTAGCATGGTCTCCAGGAATGATTGATATTGGGAGTTGATCAGTCACTTCCATTCTGTTTGATACATGTGATAGCATTGTAAGTATTCCTGATGCACTTTCCTAACATCCATAGCTGGCCTAGGAATATAAATAATAACTAAAGTGTGAAGCCAAAGTCAAATTGTTGGGACAGTTAGCAAGGAGAGGTGGGTCCTTTCCATGAATGGTAAATAATCATTGTTTATAGTTATTTTTTGGGTAGTCCACAAATCATTGCATTTATAGTACGATTTACTTTGTTGGAGTCTTAACTCATAAATTGTACATTGCCAGTCTGGTCCCGTAATGATTAGCCTATTAAACCTGATAGAACCTATTATTCGAATGCAGAGCAGTAAACAACAAAGTCAATAAAGTAAACAGTCCAAATATGAGAACAGAACTCAAGAAAACAGGAAATAGACATTGTAACCATTACTTCCCCTAAACTATGTTACCATAACCTAAACATTCCCAAGCATTTGTGCATAGGTTGGCCACTTTAAGTAACAATGTGTGAATGGCCAAACACAGCTAAAAGGCCCACACTCTACCAAACAAAATTAAAGGCTATATATAGATTGTAACCAATTTAGTTACTGCTTGGTAAAGTTATGTTTTGAATATCACATTAAATTCTGATCACTAAACAACAGTGAAAAACTAAAATAAGAAGGTGTAGAGCTGGGTGAACACAGCAGGCCAAGCAGCATCATAGGAGCAGGAAAGCTCACGTTTTGGGCCTAGATCCTTCTTCAGAAATATTTTCTGAAGAAGGGTCTAGGCCCGAAACATCAGCTTTCCTGCTCCTATGACGCTGCTTGGCCTGCTGTGTTCACCCAGCTCTACACCTTCTTATCTCAGATTCTTCAGCATCTGCAGTTCCTACTATCAGTGAAAACTAAATTAAGGTAGAATAAAGCCATTGGATTGATATAAATTCAGAAAAGAAGGTAGAACAAAGTGAGGAAATCCTGTTTCATAAGAAGAATGATCAATGCTTGGAATAAACAACAAGGAAAAGTAATGGTTACATATAGCTTACTATCAATTAAGAAATGAATGAAAGCAAAACAAAAAAATAATTAGAAGTTTTCTAGGTGGATGAATTGCGAAAGATCAAATAACTACACTTATTTGTAATTAACCTGGGAATATATGGAACGGACTCGCAAATAAGAAAATAAGATTTAAGTGACAAAACCCAGAACTGTTCAAGAAACTTTTGGATACCTTGATTGGATCACTGTCGGTCATTCTGGACACATCTCTGTGATAACGTATGTTCTTCCCCAAATATAGATTGATACCGTCTGAACACATACTCAGAGAAACAGTTTAAATATTTACATAGATCTTACCTTCTGTCATAAAATTTCATAGATTCGTAGACACCCCTTTTTGAGCTTAGTTTGCCAACCAAAATAGTTTCAGTCCATTTTCAATACTCCAATGAATAACATTGAAAGTGCAGACAGTTCAGGGGGCAACCAATATGATCCAACAGCAATTAAGACTTATTTCACTCATCCGCAATTGTACTGAAGCTTTTCCTTAACGTGCTGGACTAAAGTTAATTCATTGGACCTGTTGTGAATATTTCTACATCAATCTCCAATTATCCTTCAAGAAATATAAACAGCAGCACTTTGTAATTTCTCACACTCATTAAGTGGTAAATTTTATTAAATTGAGAGTCATATTCTGTACAATTGCAATGATACATTTTGTTACATTTCAATTATGGGTGGAAACCCACAGTGGATTTTAAATATGGCTTCACATTACATTACGGAATATTTTTCTTCACTTGCATGCAAACCAATACATTTAGCAGATCATGTTGTGGGTTGTTTACTCAATACATTCCCTTCATACTTTGACAGGTTACTCAGAAGACTATTGAGTGATCGAATTTGGTCTGAAAATCACATTTACAGACTCCTCAGGTTAATAAGCAATTGCAGACTTTACTTTGATAATCACTATCTCGGGTATGTTATAATGTTGCAAGTTCTAAAGAGGAGATTCACAAACAAAAAAATGTCTAACTGCAGGATTAAAGAAACAGAAAAGCTTCATTTGCTAATTACCAGTACAATCATCATAATCGCAAGATGGTAAACAGTAAACCTTGCTAGTGTGCACTCTCAGGGAGTTGTTCAAATAAGATTACTTTATGATTACACTGAAGTGCATAAATGATATCCAGATCATCATCAACACAATGGCCCATCATTATATAAATTAGTGATTGATGCATCCCATTACATTGCCAATTTATTTTCTCTTCTATTTTCCACCTGCAGATAAGTAGAGATGAATTTATGGATGTGAGTTATATTTCAAGTGGCAGATTTCATGGTGTAACAAACAGAGGTGATGTCCCAGTGATCTATAAGTTTCTATTCAATGATATGGCTCTCACAAATACAAACAGCTTCAAATGTTCTCACTTCTAAATCAGCAAATTATGGGTTTAGAACTCTGGATTACATTGAATCCGAGTGTTTAACATAGGCTAGCACTTTTATTAAGTTTGACATTGTAAGGGGATTGTCTTTCAATGGGGATGAATTTAAAGGATTGTGGACTATAACTTGTTTAAAAAATGCAAATTTTCCTGATATTCTGGCCAATGCCTATCCTTCATCTGACACCAGGCATAGACCATGTAGTCAGTTAACTTGTCGCTTGTGGGACCGTGTTGTGTATGGATTGGCCATTATGTTTGTCTTCTATTTCAATAGTGATTTACAGTACCATTAGCTTTCTATTGCAAAGATTTTCCATCATTTTTGACCATTGCTATTTTGGACTGTACACCACAATTAATGCCTAGCTGTACATCCTGACAATATTTCTTTATTACCACTTTACCCCTCTTACTTGCTATTGTCGATAATGCCTGCACAAGTCCAAGAGGAGTACTATGTATAACTCCACTACATAGCATGCAAAGATCAATAATGGCACAAGCAATTATGCATACAGGCTAGTTATGATGGAAGCACACTGACAAGAAAGCATTAATTCTATTTCTCTCCCCATATATACTGCTTGGCCTGCCGAGTATTTCCAGTCCTTCTGCTTCTGATTATAAATAAGGTGCTGCCTGGTTAACTATATGGAAATGAAGTGTTCTTTGCACAGGTAATTTGGAAGTTTTGCCTCAACGTCACAGATTACCTCTAATTCATTTGGCATACTACTTCTAATAGAGCTGACGCATGCACTGTCCAGTACAGTGCACGTAAATCTGCTCTTACTGTCAAAAAATGGAATGGGAAAACAGACCAGAACACCAGTGCTCTGCTGCCCTGCCAAAACAACTACCGCATTACATTAAATTAATGCTTGTACAAACCTTTATGTTGACAGATAATTCCTAGTTCTTTTTCTTCTAAAGAATTGGAGCATATTATTTTATATATAAAATTATATGACACCAACATAAATAATGAAGGGCAAGCTTCATTATAATGGTTGATGCCTCTTTTTCAAAAAATGATATTTGATGGGTTATGTTAAACAAGTGTTTTTAAATTCTTTTTAAACTTTTCTGAAATAATTTTCTGCAATTTTCTTCAAATTTTTTTGTAATTTCTTCCAAGGAGGTTTTTATTTTTGAGCTCTGGGAAATTGTAAAACTTTGTAGTGATTTATATTGTTAGAATTTTTCGAGAGTTTCATACAGGAGGTTGAGATGATTCCTGTTTTGTTGGTAAGAGTGAAGTGTTAGCAAGGGATGTGTTCATAGGAAGATTAATTGTCTGGAGAATATTATTTTCTTAATTGTTGAACTGACTTAAATATACCATTCTGGAAAAATAGATAGGTCTCATTGACTCCTGATTATGCATGTTAGTAAAATTAACTTCTTGCAATATGGTGCAAAGACACAAATCATAGTAATGAGCATGTTGTGGAAAGGAAAAAGAAAGGTTTAAATTATTTAGTTATATTATTGTGGAAATGGAACCAACCTCATTGAGCACATTACAAAATTATTTGTTACTAAAAATGCAAACTTGGGACCCATAGGATGTCAAATTTATTATTCAAGCTCAAGTCTGAAGCAGCTAAATAATTGCGCTTTGCAGTGTGAAAAAAATGTTCTGTTCATTAAGAACATGGCATGGTGGCTCAGTGGTCAGTACTCCTGCCTCACAGTGCCAGGGACCCAGGTCTGATTCCACCCTCGGGCAATAGTCTGTGTGGAATTTGCATATTCTCCCATGTCTGTGTGCAGCTTAGGTGGATTGGCCATACTAAAATCCCATAACATCTAGGGATGTGTAGGTTAGGTGGATTAACCATGGGAAATGCAGGGATAGGGTAGGGGGAGTGGGACTGGGTGGGATATTCTTTGGAGGGACAGCGTGGACTTGATGCGACAAATGCTCTGCTTTCACAATGAACGATTCTAAGAAGTAATGTTCACATTACTGGAATCATGCTATTGTTCATCTGATAGCTTTGAGTTATTTAGTGTAGCTTTTACATATCTGATATGTGTAGGTAGTATGCCTAAATTTGTTGGGTTAAACAAGATGAGAAAAAGAAATGAGCTTACCCTGTTGAAAAGTTTATCAGTTGGATGACATCTTAAGCACTTTTTTCTATGTTCTTTAAAAGGATATGTGTGTTTACAACGTATTAGGTGATGATTTGAAATGGTAACACTGCATATCTGGTTGAAGTTCTGACATAAAACAATACAAATCAAGATGTGTGATTGACCATTGGTCACCAAATCAAAGCTAGCTTGAACAGGTTTATGCTATGTAAATATTATATGATCGATAAAGTGATACTAAAGCTGCAAGGAAGTCAGTTACAAGAGCAGCCTCAATAAACTGGGCTGAGGTCAATGTTCATTGAAAACAAAAGCTAAGTCTCTTTCCAGAGAAAACAAACGACTGTCCCAATGAGAATAAACGATGTGAAGGCCCCGGTGTTGCATTGGGGTGGACAAAGTCAGAAGTCACACACCAACAGGTTATCGTCCACAGATTTATTTGAAATCACAAGCTTTCGGAGCGTAGCCCCTTTGTCAGGTCACTTCGCCTGAGACAGGGATTTGCTCTAAAATCTTGTGATTTCAAATAAATCTGTTGGACTATAACTTGGTGTTATGTGACTTCCAGCAATGAGCAAAAGACAACAAACTATGTTCGATGACACATTTGTAATGTTTGCTAATTGTCAAACTGATCAACCACTAAATAAAACTGAAAGAACTGCGGATGCTGCAAATCAGGAACAAAAACAAAGTTGCTGGAATAGCTCAGCAGGTCTGGCACCATCTGTGAAGGTAAAAACAGAGTTAGCGTTTCGGGTCTGGTGACCCTTCCTCAGAACAGTTCTAAGGAAGGGTCACCGGACCTGAAGCGTTAACTCTGTTTTTCCCTTCACAGATGCTGCCAGACATGCTGATCGACCACTAAAGATTAGATAGTGTCAAGGTTTGATCTCACAGGCTACTTTCATGGAAAAGGAGTATAACAAATGTCACCTCAGAGTAGCAGCTAGCAAGTTGAGGAGCAGGAATCCTCTGATCAGTGGCTGGAGGTTGAGTAGAGCAGACTGATCACCTATTTCAAACAGATCCCCAGATAATTAAACGTAAACCAGGTCGCTTGTGATTGTTAGCATAGTATGGGTAAGCTTGTGATGTAGTGTTGCAGTATTTTGCATTGTACCTTGCTGCACTAAGAGCAATTGGGTATCTCCTATTGTCAGGATTGGCATTGGTTATAGATACCTAGGGTAATCTCAATGAACCAGAAAAGATAATAAAAGCTTACATAAAGAAATTAATTTATGCAGTTATCAACTGAAGGAATTGAATGTGCAAGTCAACATTTGCAATTAAAAATAAAGGAAGAGAAAGAGAGGTGAAAAATGCAGAGCAGCAATATAAGAGATCTTTGAGTATTGCTTTGCATTACTGCAAACAATTCATGGACTCCTTCTTGTCAAAAGTTAAAGCTATTAGCTTAGATGCCTCTGCTGTTTATGAAATATGTACAGTATGTTTGCCTGTCTGTCCTTTTGTTCACCTTATGATCACGCATGTAACATACAGACTCTGTAATGTCCGGAATTCTTAGCCTTCACTTACTGGGAATACCCCGTGTCTGACTCAGAAAGTGATTTGTTCTTTGCCTTTTCTAGAGAATTGAGCATGTAATCTAGGCTGACACTTCAGCGCAGCGCAGTGTGTTGTACAGTCAGTCGTGCTTTTGGATAAAACGCAAGACCTAGGCCTCGCTTGCAAATAATTGATTCCTTGCACTACTTAAAAGAATACACCAAATCTGCCTTTGGCAAATACTTATCCCTCAGTAAATTAGAAGCAAACAGGTTATGGTGTTCCTCTTAATGGGAACTCGCTGTGTGCAAATTGGCTGTTGCATTTTCTGAAAATCAATGGTAACCACACTTCAGAACTACTTAATTGACTGTGAGGTGCCTTGTATCTTTCTAAAGATGTAAAATGTGGATGTAAAAATTCACTCCTGTACCATTTTGCAATCTGACTTTCCCTCCTCCTTGGCATCTTTGGTTTAACTGTATGATTGAGAAATTCCTTGGGAGCCACTCCCACTCCATGAACAACACTTCATTAGACTAAAGTGTGAACTTCACATGCATACATTAACAAAGGTTCTACAATGCTTCCAGCATCCTAATACTGCCTGATCTGACGTAGCTCCAAAAAATTTCCTGGCTTGTCTTGAAACCTTGTCTCTATTTCTTTCAAAAATGGACCTCTGAAATCCTTATTTGGAAAATATAGCCACAACTCTCTTTCTGCTCTAATTATTGCTCTACCATCATGCATTATATCTAGCAAGTCAGACTCTGGATCATTTACATTCTCAGGGACACACAGAATAAGGAATATGAATCAAGGTCTTTTGATTTACATCAAGTTCCAATGTAACTTTCAAGTACCAAAGAATTGAACAGATAGCTCATTTGGAATGCCAAATATCAATGGACAGAGTGGCAAACCAAGGATATAGGCAAAAAACATTCAAAATTAAAGCTTTACAGTTTCTTGTATTTGGAGTGGCAGGGGTGGGGAATGGTGGTCAAAGGAACATTAATGTTTCTGTTTGTCTCAAAGTTATCTAATAATGGTCCAAAATAATTCTTTAAATTGTTCAGCCTTTTTGTCTGGATCAACAACAATTGTATGAACATTACATATAGTAACTGAAAAATAAGCTAGCATTGGGAGATTATAGGGCTATTTATTTTTTGGCGGAGAAGATGCTGAAAGATGTGAAGGACAATATGTGGTAGAGAAGCAACCTTCCTTGTTTTTTGATACATTTCCAAATGATGACATAAATGGCTCCTGAATGACTAGTCACATTAGCAAGTTTAAACAATATGCCAGAAAAACACTTGATATAAAATTGACCTTATATTGTTCAAGTTGGACTATAGTTCAGCAGAATCCAAAAGCAAAAGCTACAAAACCCTTAAAGGGAAGGTATGCTGATTCAAACAATGTACTTATTTTACTTGATTAACACAGTGCACTGTCTTTTAACATATAACGTTTTCAAGGAACTCCTTCAAAAAATATCCAAAAGGAAAGTGTTTATATCATGTTGTTTTTAATAAGTTCAGAAGATATCAAAGTTCTTCACAAGCTATTAAGTGCATTTGAATGAGTACTGTAATGAAGACGATTAAGGAATCTTAATTCTCTATGGTTAGCACTGACTAGGGGAGAAACTCAACAGGTATCCAGCCAAGCAGTTCTGCATATCATTTGATCAATGATGATCATGATTTACAGAAAGGAATAAAATGGAATAAATGGATCTTTCTCAGGCTGATAGGATGCCATGAGTGGTGTGCCACCAGGATCAGTCTAGTGGCTTCAACTCTTTACAATTTATATGAATCATTTGGATGAAGGGACGGAAGGTATAATAGCTAAACGTGCTGACGAAACAAAGAAAGGAAAGTGAGCTGTGAGGAGGACAAGGGAGCTTCCAAAGTCATATGGATACAGTAAATGAATGGGCAAAGATCTGGCAAACAGTCTATGTGTGGGAAAGTGTGAAATTGTCCATTTTGGGAGAAATAATACACAAAGGCATATTGCCTAACTGGTGAGAAGTAGCAGAGCTCAGGAATGCAGGGAGATCTGGATATCCTAGTGCAAGCATCACAGGAGGTTATTATATAGGTACAAGTAATCTGGAAAGCTAATAGAATGTTATGGTTTACTGCGGGCCGTGTTTGGTGACACCTGGCCTTTGAGGTGTCTGAGTACATACGTTCACATGGCAATGGGCATGCACACAGTTCCAGGTGCTGTACATCGTTGCATTATGAGCAAAGGTTTGCACTGCATATGTGCACAGGCACAACATGAGCCTGAAATAGAAACTGAATGGGGCAGGGGGAAAGACAGTGGATAGGATTCTGGAAAGGGAAGAGAACAGATGGGACGAGAGAGAGAGAAAGAGAGAGGGTAAAATGATAGGACTGCAGAGATTATGGATCTGAGAGCAAAGGAGAATGGGTGCCATCCAATCTCTCTCTCTCCACCTAATGTATCTCTAACCCTTGCCCAATCTCTCTCTCTCTCCCCCCAACCAGTCTGTCTGTCTCCCTCACGGTCAATCTCTGTCTCCCCCATGCCAAATCTCTTTCCCTCTGCCCGATCTTTAAGGATGAAATAGTGAGAATTGTATATTCCATGTATTTTCAAAAACGTCAGGAAAATCTGAAAGTGTGTTAAACTATACAGACAATATCCAAAAGTAAAAACGAGTTAGCGTTGAGCCACAGAAAGTATTTGTGGATCCAGCCTTTTTCTTATTAGTAGCCAAGTCAGTGACAAAGCCACGCATGTGGACACTTTTCATAATTCTCATTCACTAGGCACATGTGCAGACATCTCCCTCGAGCACACTGTGCATGTTTCTCAGTGTCAGTAAGCACAGCCTTTATTGCAATTGGCTTGAATGCAAGAGTAGGAACAATCCCTCTTCCGTACCTACACTGGCCCTAAACCCCACCTCTTCCTCCGCTACATTGATGACTGCATCGGCGCCGCCTCGTGCTCCCACGAGGAGCTCGAACAGTTCATCCATTTCACCAACACCTTCCACCCCAACCTGAAGTTCACCTGGACCATCTCCAACACTTCTCTCTCCTTCCTGGACCTCTCTGTCTCCATCTCGGGTAACCACCTAGAAACCGATGTGCATTTCAAGCCCACTGACTCCCACAGCTACCTGGAATACACCTCCTCCCACCCACCTTCCTGCAAAAATGCCATCCCCTATTCCCAATTCCTTCGCCTCCGCCGCATCTGCTCCCAGGATGAGACATTCCACTCCCATACATCTCAGATGTCCTCATTCTTCAAGGACCGCAACATCCCCCCCCACAGTGGTCGAGAACGCCCTCAACCGTGTCTCCCGCATTTCCCGTAACTCATCCCTCACACCCCGTCCCCGCAATAATAACCAAGAAAGAATCCCCCTCGTCCTCACGTACCACCCCACCAACCTCCGGATCCAACGCATCATCCTCCGACACTTCCACCATCTGCAATCGGACCCCACCACCAAAGACATTTTTCCCTCCCCACCCTTATCTGCCATCGGGAGGGACCACTCCCTCCGCGACTCCCTTGTCCGCTCCACACTCCCCTCCAGCCCCACCACACCCGGCACTTTTCCCTGCAACCGCAGGATGTGCTACACCTGCCCCCACACCTCCTCCCTCCAATCCCAGGCCCCAAGAATACTTTCCACATCAAGCAGATGTTCACCTGCACATCTGCCAATGTGATATACTGCATCCGCTGTACCCGTTGTGGCTTCCTCTACATCGGGGAAACCAAGCGGAGGCTTGGGGACCGCTTTGCAGAACACCTGCGCTCAGTTCACAGCAAACAACTGCACCTCCCAGTCGCGAACCATTTCAACTCCCCCTCCCATTCCTCAGATGACATGTCCATCCTGGGCCTCCTGCAATGCCACAGTGATGCCACCCGAAGGCTGCAGGAATAGCAAATCATATTCAGCCTGGGAACCCTGCAGCCCAATGGTATCAATGAGGATTTCACAAGCTTCAAAATCTCCTCTCCCCCAACCGCATCCCAAAACCAGCCCAGCTCATCCCCGCCTCCCTAACCTGTTTTTCCTCTCACCTATCCCCTCCTCCCACCTCA
>JAHRHZ010000009.1:40918487-40992427 GCA_024137785.1 Ginglymostoma cirratum
ACCTACACTCACCTTTACTGGTTACATCCCCGCCTCTTCGACTTGTCTGCCTCCTCTCCACCTATCCTCTCCTCTATCCATCCTTTATCCGCCTCCCCCTCTCTCCCTATTTAATTCAGAACCCTCTTCCCCTCCCCCATTTCTGATGAAGGATCTAGGCCCGAAACGTCAAGCTTTCCTGCTCCTATGATGCTGCTTGGCCTGCTGTGTTTATCCAGCCCCACACCTTGTTATCTCCGATTCTCCAGCATCTGCAGTACCTTTTATCTCTCGGAAGATTATTGTTCAGTTATACAGAAACTATACCTGGAGTACTAGGTACATTACTGTTTACCATATTTATTGAAAGATATTACTGCAGTGGAAACAGTTCAGAGAACTAATACATGAAATAAGTGGATTGTTTTATGAGGAAAGGCTGGATGGTCTGGATCTATATCATGTGTTTTTTAGAATAGTCAGAAGTAACTTAATTGAAATATGTAAGATCCTGAGGGGAATGGACCAGGTCGATGTTGAAAGGATGGTTCCACTTATGAGAGAATCTCGCACTAGGGGTCATACTCATAAATAAGTGAGTGCCCATTTAAAACATGATGAGGAAAAATATTTTCTTCTGGAAAGTTCAGTCTTTGGAAAACCCTTCTGCAAGGGCAGTGGACGCAAGATGTTTAAATACTTTTCAGGCGGAGTTAGAAAGATTCTTGTTTACCAGGGGAATGAACCACTACTGTGGATGTACAGGAATAATGTTGAGATTAAAATCAGATCAGCCACGACCGTATTGAATGGTGGGGCAGACTTGAAGGTCTGAGTGGCCTACTCTTGTTGTCTGTATGTTTGTTCATAAAACCCCTGATATCAAAAACTTAGATCAGACTTTGATTGACTTGAGAGCGGTCAAAACATTGTCTGCAATTTCAGTGAATAGTAACATGATGGGAAGTTTGAAATAAAGGCATTATGCATTAAGATTCCCCTAGACCTGAGAAATGAATTGTAAAGATAATGGGAATAAGGAGATTTATGGTGCAAATGACAAAAGGTTTTCTCTTGAGTCAGGTTCCCACTAAGTTGTGCAGGTATACAGCAGTCCAATAAATATATTGCGCTTGTTTTGGGAAAATAAACTACTTGAAAAGCCATGCAGAAAAAATTGAGGATTTTGCATTCTTAAAAAAGGACGATACAAAACAACATACTTTCATTAAAAAAAATTCTTTAGATAAGATTGTTTGATGATTTGTAATGACACAGAGACAGATAGCTGATTCAAACAGTGCTTCAACTCTGTATTTGTAACACAGTGAAATTAAACCTCCAAAGAACCTCAAAATTAACTGCAATAGTCCATAACCATACTTTTGAATAACCATTCCCAGATTGTGCAAATAACCAATTCCAGGTGCCAATTTGTAGCCAAAAATATAGCTATGAATTAACAATATATTGATTTTGGTATCGCAAGAAATAAACAACAAAGTAATCTAATTACTCTATGCCTTAAACCTAAAAAACCCTTCTTTGCAGCCCCATTCAAACAAAAAAAAAGACAAACTAATGCAGCTAAGGGATAAATAAAAGGGAAAATTACAAAACTGGCCAAATTATTTAAGTGGTTTTCAAAAAGCGTTATCCCACAGACAGAGATGATGGTTTCCTGGTTGATTTTTTTTTGAAGATGTCAATCAGGTTCACTTTTACAGTTCACTCAGATAAAGGCAGATATACTTTTAACCTCAGATTTCTATTCTTTAAGCTTCCAAGAGCTGTCCTGGGAAGTTAGACAAGGAGCTTTCAAATCTTCATACTGGAACATCAATAGCCAGATTCATTTTTTTTCATGAATACATAGTTCAAAACCCATTTCAAACTCTGGCCTTTCCCCAACAGACTGACCATCTCCTCCATGAGGTCCCAGTTACCATTTGACATCTGTCAATTGCTTGAGCATAAGGTCTTTTCCAAATTTGCTGAAACCAATGCCCAGGTACTGATCTCTTTAAAAGCCAGCTTCTGCTATCTATATGAACATTATTATCTTCTCTGATGACAAAGCATCTGCAGAATCTTTTGATCAGGAACCAACCAACAATTAATTTCCAGGCCTGACATCATGAATAAACAAAAAAATTGTTTGGTCTGTTTTGTCTTTACACAAGGCTGTTGCCCATAGTCCAAAAGTCATCTTTAGCTCAGAGTTCCCAATACACAGCTCTAAGCCAATATTACTAAAAGAATAAAAATAATAATAGTGAAAAATCAGTGAGGGCTCTCACAAACTGACCAGGTAGAAACCTGAGTTAGGAGTTGCAATATTTAACTAAAATAAATGGTCAGAGGGAAAGTTAAAGGCACAGTCAGAATCCCTGACAAATGAAAAATTCGGAGGGGTTAAGACGCACCATCTGAAACAAAAAAAAAATCAGCACTGAAACAAGTAATACATAATGATGAAACTATGTGGAGAATAAAGGGGAAAGGAGCAAACCAGATCCAAAGAGAAGATAGTTGTGCAGAGAGATACAGATAGAAAAATAAGCAACAGCTGAATTGAAAAAAACAGAAATCAATGCAGCTGTCATAATTATTGGTCAATACCAAAGCTGATCAGCCAAAGCCTGCTATCTGTGAGACGATAGAGAGAAACATTGGTTTCCATTCCTTATAATGTGATTCAAATTTAGCCCAGACTAATGAGGCAAATGTATCTCTGTGTGCTTGTTGCAAAGGTTGCCTGGAAATAAGTTGTAACAATTTTAATCCACCTTTTAGTGACACGCGTTGGCAGCACAAAACTGTCCCTAGGTTAGTACTGATTTGTAATCTGGCTCAGCAAGTTTATGGGAGAGTTAGTATAGGATATTAAAATAGGAACACACTGTACACTCAGTGTGCTTACTGGAAGCACAACTGAGACATGCTGTAGATGCAAAATAGGAAAACAAAGTGTCCCTCTGCATCTGGCTGTGACGTAATTGACCTGGAAACGTCTGCTGCAGAAGCCGTGTATGAGAAACAACCTAAAATTAGCCTACAAATAAGAGGTGCTCAATAACTGGAAAGATTTTAACAATTCTATGGATTGTCAGTAACACAATATCTTCAGAGTGTAGATATTGTCTGTGGTTGGTTCTTCTCTGGACATTAATCAGTGAAGAGTAAGGCCATGTCAGGCCCGATGTGAAAATACAGGACACTTCATTGATCCCAGGCACTGAAGTATCATTTAAAAGATACAGGTACAAAGCACTGAGAAATATAAAATAATCAGCTGTGAGTACAGTTTGGAAATACAAACAATAAATCACTCTGGAGACAGTATTCAATGGTGATATAATGATTCAGAGGCAGTGTAAGTTTTTAAAATGTATGAGAGAAGATATTGTTGATCATGTTGCTTCTGCAGGGTGTCAACTGATGTGGCGAACAAAAAGGCACTCAAATAAAAGTTTAGTGCAACTTAAGTCTTTATCAGTACTCAACTCACTTAAACTATACAGGCATATAAAAATACAGCAAACTTTTTATTAACTGGTACCTAAGGGACCAGGAGTTTACTGGTTGATCAAATATTCCAGTTGATCAAGCAGTCCACACAATCAATGTAAAAACACACACAAACAATAGAAATATAATGCAGAAGCAATACACATCACTTTTATACTTCACTCACAGCATAATTCTCTTAAAAAATGCAATTTTAACTTAAATAAAAATTACTGCCAGAGAGGCTTCTGACTTGCACCCTCAACTGACTATTGGGACATCACAGAGACTGCGAATAATACGGTAAACTCACAGTATTTGAGGTACGTAATTTTTGCCGGTTTATCGAGAATGCTAGTTTATAAGATGCCAGTTAAAACAGACCTTGCTACATACGTAATTACCAATGATTTAGGTAGAAAGAGGAAAGAGGTTCTGCTGAGGAAATATGAGCAGCTAGGCGCTAAGTTAAAAAGCAGAACCAAAAAGGTAATCTCCAGATTACTAGCTGAGCATGAACTAGTTGGCTTTGGGTTAACAAGATTAGAGATATAAACATGTGGCTCAAAGATTAGGGTGGAAGAAATGAGTTCAAATTCATGGGAAATAAACACCAGTACTGGGGAAGGAGGGAGCTGTTCTGATGAAATGGGATTGATCTGAATCATGCTAGGACGAAAGTCCTGTTGAATTGCACAATTAGGGCTGTAGATCGGGCTTTAAACTAAATAGTGCGTTTGGTGGGGGGACGGGGGTGTAGGGAGAATCTGTGGGGAGAATCAGTTGCATGAAAAATTTAAAAGATCAAAAGTAAAGAAATAGGTAGGATTGCAGGTTAGTGATGGTGTTGATTCTTACCAACAAAAGGAAGGGGCATTTTGTGTGAATGTCATACTATACTAAGAAAACAAAGTGGAGGAAAACTTGATAATAAAAAAAACCTTAAAGGCTGTGTATCATAATGCTTCAAGGATTTGGAATAAAGGAGACAAACTGATTGTAAAAATTTAAATAAATTAGGCCATAAGGACTTTAAACTCATTAAAGAGGGAGGGCTCAGGAGAGGTAACACGACAGAGAAAATGGAAAGGGTCAGAAATTTAACTTCAGGCACAGCAGATCAGGGACAACTATAAGAAGTAGGGGGTAGTCAATGTAGGACTTTGGTGCTATACTTAAATGCACATAGTATACAAAACAAGGTAAGTGAGCTTTTAGATCCACAGCAATGTGATTGACTCTTAACCTCCTTACGAGCAATTAGGCATGGATAATTAATGCTGGCATGGTCAAAGAAGTCCACATATTGTGAGTGAATTTAAAAAAATCATAGATTAAGGTTGGCAGATATGGTATTGTTGTCTTCACAGTGACATAGCTGCAAGAGCATCAGGACTGGGATCTAAATATCCAAGGATATATATCCTGTTAGAAGGACAGATGGGTAGGCAGAGTGGCAGTGTTGCTTTTTAGTTGGAAATGAAATTAAATCAATAGTAAGAAGCAACATAGGGTTGGAAGGCATAGAATCTGTGTGGGTAGAGTTAAGGAAACTCAAAGGAAAAAATGACCCTGATGGGAGTTATGTACAGGCCTCCTAATAATAGTCAGGAAGTGCGGCAGAAAATGAATCAGGAGATAGAAAGGTACATAAGAAAGGCATTATTACAATAAACATGGGGAACTTCAATATGCAGGTGGACCAGGAAAATCAAGTTGGTAGCAGATCCCAAGAAAATGAATTTATGGAATGTCGCTGAAATTCTTTTTTGGTACAGCTTGTGGTACAATGGGCTGGGGAACAGACAATTCCAGTGAAGGCAGACTTGGTTAGGGAGCTTATGATGAAGGAAGTCCTAGGGGACAATATGTTAGAATTCACCATGTAGTTTGAGAGGGAGAAGCTAGATGCAGATGTAACAGTATCACAATCAAATAAAGGCAACTACAAGGACATGAGGGAGGAGCTGGCCAGAGTTGATTAGAAGGAGAGCCTAGCAGAGAAGCTAGTGGAGCAGCAATGCCAGGAATTTTTGGGTGTAATTCGGAAAGCGCAGCAGAAATTATTCCCAAGAAAGAAGAAACATTTGAAGGGGAGGACACAGTAACCCTAGCTGACAATGGAAGTTAGGGATAGCACAAAACAAAAGAAAAAGCATACAATGTGGTAAAGATTAGTAGGAAGCCAGATGGTTAGGAAGCCTTTAAAATCCTGCAGAAGGCAATTAATAAAGCAATAAGGAGGGCGAAGATGAAACATGAGGGTAAGCCAGCTATTAATATAAAGGAAGATTGCAAGAGGTTTTTAAAATATATCAAAGTTAAGAGAGACAAAGGAAAGCCAGTGGATGTGATGTATTTGGATTTCTAGAAGGCCTTTGACAGGGTGCCACATAGCAGGCTGCTAAATAAGATGAGTCCATGGTGCTAGCGGCAAGGTACTGGCATGGCTAGAGGATTGGCTAATTGGCAGGAGGCAGAGAGTGGGGATAAAGATCTTTTTCAGGATGGAATCCAGTGAATACTGGGATTCTGCAGGAGTCAATATTAGGACTACAACTGTTAATGTCATATATTTACAATCTGGATAAAAGAACTGAAAACCTTGTTGCAGAAGATTACAGAAGACACAAAGATAGGTGGAGGTTCAGATAGTTGAGAAGGTGGTGGGGAGCTACAGAGTTGCTAGGAGGACAGGCTGGGAGAGTGGGCAAGGAAATCGCAGATGGAATACAACATGGAAAAATGTGATGCTATGCGCTTTGGTACGAAGAATAGAGATATAGACTATTTTCTAAATGGGAAAGACTTCAGAAACCTAAAGCAAAGACAGACTTAGGTGTTCTAGTTCAGAATCCTCTTAAAGGTAACATAGAGGTTCAGTTGACAGTTCGCAATTGTAATGTAAGCATTAATTTTGAGAGGGCTAGAATACAAGAGCAAGGATGTTCTGCTGAGGCTGTATAAGACCATATTTGGAATATTTTGAGCCGATTTGGGCCCCATATCTAAGGAATGGTGTGCTGGCCTTGGAAGGGGTCCAAAGGAGGTTTACAAGAATGATCCACGGAATGAAGAGTTTGTCATATATGGAGCAGTTGATGACTCTGGGTCTGTATTCAATGGAGTTTAGAAGGATAAGGGGGAAAATCTCATAAAAAATTACTGAATATTGAGAGGCTTGAATAGAGTGGATGTGGAAAATATGTATCCATGCATAGGAGGAACAAGGACCTGAGGACACAGCCTCATAATGCATGGATGATCCTTTAGAGCTGAGATGAGGAGGAATTTCTTAAACCAGAGGCTGGTGAATGTATGCAATTTATTGCCGCAGAAGGATGTGGCAGCCAAGTCATTGAATGTATTTAAGACAGAGATATATTCTTGCTTAGGAAAGGGGATCGAATTTTACAGGGGGAAGGCGGGTGAATGAGGTTGAGAAACATATCAGCCAAGATAGAATGGTACAGCACACTCGATAGGCCAAATTGCCTTATTCTGCTCCTACATCTTCTGGTCTTATGTTCTTAATAACTTATTATTTAACTCAATACTCTAGCTTGTCACACATTACACTAAATCGTAAGACTCATGACTTGAACTTAGATATTACCCATGTGAGGTGAACTGGCCTGATTCACTCTGAGGGTTTAGTCTTCTCTGAGTTCCAAACTCAGGATCTTTGTTTCATGATGACTGTTCCTGGATTGTTGCTACTAATCTCCCCAAGCTTCCTTCTTTTATACATGCTTTTCTGATCTTCCAAATGTTAGATAATGTACTAGCTCTTGGACACGACTTTTATGATTTTGTAATAATCTATCCATTGGTCATGTAAACAGGACACATATGCTCCATCGCTCTCCTATCAGTCCTTAATTTAACAACCTTTGCATCCACAAAGGTTAAGCAAACCATACCACCAAGTGCCTGCTCAGTCAGCACTCGAGTTGCACTTCTCTTTTTCACACTCGACTGATTTGAATGGGAGTTTGGCTTCATTTGTGAATGACCATTCCAGAATGTTCACTTTGGATGCAGGTATTCTCCCGCATCTCTCTACCCGCTGTGATGGCAAGTTTTCCACTCCTTTCTCAGTGAAACAGGAAAGCAGAGAGTGTGGCCAGGACCATAAACTAATGCAAACACATGCAGTTTGGAAATTAGCACTACTCAGTTGCACAGCAACACTATTAAATAATGGGTGTTTACCAGCTGCATTGTTAATGGGAAGGAGATTAAAAACAGATGGACCAGTTTTAAAGAGCAATCTCAAGCCAGACATAACCTTTTATGACCACAAGAAGGTAAAGAAAGGGGAAAGAAAGCCACAGCCAAACAAAAGTAGAAGAGAGACAATTCTGGACATGAGGCTAAAGCACTGTTGAATTTAAAATAAGGCAGAAGTCTCGTTAAGGAACGAAAAGTCAGAGGCAAGAGTCATTAGACAGAAATATATGTGATTTAGTTAGAACAACAAAGGAATATTTCAGAAGAGACTGGAGGGCATTGATTTCATTCAAGCTATGAAGTGAGACCAAGTATGATTATCAAAGATATGAGTTGGAGTTATCATATCTACATTGAATAATGTACAGAATTGTACAACAATTCCGGAATGGTAAAACACCTCATGTTAAGTGAAAGTGAACCAGATCGGAACACAGAGTTATAGTCACAGTCACATCATCTCAACCTGTGAGGTGCAGACTTTAAGGGGTGATGGTGATCATGACATTGATAATATAATGGCCATGTGATTATGTCTAAGTAATTTACCCAAATTATGTAAATCAACTCAGAATAAAATGTGGACAGAAACATAAAATAATGGAATATACAAATGACGATTATGTAACTGATGAAATTATTCTAGCAACAGCAAGGCAGAATGGAAGAAAATGTCACACTAAAAAGAATTAGGTAAACAGAGATATTTTAGACATTGTAATGGAGTTCTATTTAATAACCTGTAATGTACAGATGTAAAAGAAGAGTGTTGCAGTATAGAAATAGTTAAAGAGTCTTACTCTAGGATAAGAAGTCAATAGCATCTAAGAGTGTAAATATAGATACCCACTGCCCAGGGATATTAAGGGGAAGTTCAAACTCTGCTAGTAGCAGTATTAGCCTAAAACATGGAATAATAAGGAATTGTTGAAATGAGTAAACCTTGATGAACTGGTAGATTCAAGTAAACACAAGGCTGATGTCAGCAAGCTGTGTGTATATTTCAGTAGTAGAGTTAAGTAAAATTCAAAACAGGTTTGCATAAACAATGAGCTGGACTTTGTGGTGACGGATCAGATAGCTGCCCTCCATAATGTTGGTTGTATAGCTGATCATTTGTTAGGACAGAATTTGAGTGTTTTTGATAAGAAGACACCATTGGTCAAAGAAATAGTAGGAACTGCCGATGCTGGAGTCTGAGACAACAAGGTGTGGAGCTGGATGAATACAGCAGGCCAGGCAGCATCAGAGGAGTAGGAAAGTTGACGTTTCGGGTCTGGGCCCTTCTTCAGTAATCTTCCTGAAGAAGGGTCCAGACCCAAAACATCAGCTTTCCTGCTCCCCTGATGCTGCCTGGCCTGCTGTGTTCATCCAGTTCTACACCATGTTACCTTCAGTCAAAGCTTTTTATTGTGCACTCAACAGGATTCATAAGAAATGCAAGAGTAAAGGGGAAACAACATTTACACTGCATAAAAGGAGAGTATTAATTGCTGGCAAGTGGGCTTTGATTGGTAGAAATTTTGCCATGGAGAATGCACCAGTAATTGATGATTAACAGTTAACTGTCAGTTTAGCTCACAACAGGATGGTTGACTCTGATTGTCCACGGCATTGCATTGAGAAATGAATCAGAAAATGACTGTCAACACATTTGATGAGATGAGAAAGATGCAATGTATGAGCATTTACCTTCTATATGCGTACATTGACTGTACTGTGAGCCCAACTGACAATCTTAAACTGGTTATCATCAAAATTCTTTTTCACTGGTAGTGTTATGTAGCAAATTTTGTACAACTGCAAAATGATATCTAATTTTGGGCAATGTTGCACATTTTGCAACTGCGGGTTAGTTTAGTATAGTCAGTTCCTTGCTTGTTGTGAATGGTCAAACGGATATACTGTTTCATATATGCAGTTTTTGAGACATATGGCTTACATACCTAGCATCACAACAGTACTGAAATTCATATGTTACATCGTTAATTTGTGACAGGACACTTTTTGGCTTGATCGTATTATCTTATTAGTGGTGAACATCACTTGTGTTGCTATTGCATTGTAGCATAGGAAACAGCTAATTTTACTTGTGACTCAAAATGTTAAGATATATCTTACCCCAGGGTAACTTGAGGTAGACTGGGCAATTTTCAGGACAATGCATAACAACCTTAGGCCTATTTATGATTTTGCGTAAAATAATGAGGAATGATCTATTCAAATCCCCAGGTTTTCTTTGATGTGCCCGTTTCATCATCAAGTTTGCATGGTAGACTTACTTTTTCTAAGCAATCTATTCAGAGACATTATGACAAACCTCTTTCACAGTTAGGACCTGAACCCAGATCACCTGGCTTGGAGGGAAGAATACTACTACACCACAAGAACACTCCTCTTTAAGCTTATAAGGGAAACAAAAGATTTAGCCTCTATTTATGAGGTTGCCTATAGGCCAATGACACTAAACTCTAGGAATCCTAACGGGTATAATGCCCAGTGAAGGTAGGTTTGTAGTACAAAGTAACTGATCACAACCCAACTGATTAGTCAACTAGGACATCAAGGAAAGGGAACTCACTTAACTGCTCCATTTCAAGGTGAATTTGACTGCAGAATGGATTCCTTTAAAATCTATAAAGAAATTCTTAAATGTAGCTGCAGACTCTAAGATATAGAATGAATCATCTAAATATGGGAAACATACAAGGTGTAGAAGGTTAAAGGTCATTCTCTTGATGACCCATTTCTCATGGAAACCAGCAAAAGTGCTGGCAGAAGCGGGGATCCTGTAGCAACAACAGTTTTTTGGGTATGTACTATTGTGTCAGTAAAATTCAATCCAAGTGCAGAAGTTCCTAAGTTCAATGAATACATATATTAAATTCATATAATGGTGCTAGATCTTGATCGCCATGATTCATGCTGCAGTGCAGATTATCATGGTTTTCTTAAGTGGTATATTATTGAATAATCCAGTAGTGTCAATCAAACACAGAGACACCGCATTTCTACCAATATGCAGGCCCTGAATGGTCTTCACAAATGTGAAGAAATCCTTTATCATGTATGTAGAAAACTTACACAAAACTGGTTTGTAGCAAATCAACTAACCGTTTGGTGATAACAAGGTGTAGAGCTGGATGAACACAGCAGGCCAGCAGCATCAGAGGAGCAGGAAGGCTGACGTTTTGGGCCTAGACCCTTCTTCAGAAAACCATTTGGTGATTTCTGAAGAAAAGTCATACTGGACTCAAAACACTAACTCAGTTGCTTTCTCTACAGAGGCTTCAAGACTGCTGAGTTTTACCAGCATTTTCTGTGTTTGTTCAAGATTTCCAGCATTTGCAGAATTTTGCTTTCATTTTGCCAGTTCATGTGGTGCAGAATCAGTCATCAATAAGACAGAGCACACAGGGACAACACTTCTATGCGTCTTTGAACAGCCCATATGTACATGGACACCTGATTTCATGAAGATATTTGTTGGCTGGTGAGGATATAACGGGCCAAATGTCCTCCTTCTGTGATGTAAATAACTATGGGACTATGAGGTCAAGTGCATATCCTTTTGTGCATCAATCCATGTGATAATGCCTCTTACTTGTCACCCAAACTTCAACCCCTACTTCATTTCTCTCCCTCACCCCTCAACATAACGGCCAAGGTAGGGTACTTAGGCTCATTGCTTATAAATTCTGACTATGTTCTGCTCATTGATCCATGTGCTTTCACCCAATTCCCATGCACATCATTCATGTCCACCACATTAGCACCTACACCGACAGCTGGATTTGTCACTCATCCTTGAGAATGAAGAAGATCATTTGGTATCTTGTGGCACTGTGACATAGTTTTTCTGGATGACTTGATGACAAGGCTTGCCTGGTCTGCTGAGGAGGTCTCCTTTTCCCATCCTGCAGTATGAGAAGTTTCTGCTGTTCAGTTGCAACCTGATGCTCACAGCCAGGGTGTCATTTTCAAATGACATGGCGCTTCTTGGCTTTTCACCTACTCCATTACTCTTGACAGATGATGAAATGAGAGGGGAGCACTCTGATTCAATGTGCGGGGCTCTGGTGGAGATTTCTATTTTCATTATCCAGGGATTGTAACTACCAGATGAGTTAACAAACCAATTCCAGATATTGTACCTCGCATCTTCAGGCTCTCTCTCAGCGCTTTCCAGTGCAGTTCAGCTTTCCTTGGAGATGATACCAAACAAAATGTTGATGTCAGGAAGGAAGACATGCTCGAAATTTTGAAAACATGAGGATAGATAAGTCCTCTGGGCCAGATGGGTTATACCCAAAGTTTCTACGTGAAGCGAGGGACGAGATTGCTGCGCCTTTGACGATGATCTTTGGATCCTCACTGTTCACTGGAGTAGTACCAGAAGACTGGAGGGTGGCAAATGTTATTCCCTTATTCAAAAAAAGGAATAGGGATAATCCTGGAAATTACAGACTGGTCAGTCTTACTTCTGTGGTGAGCAAATTGGAGAGGATTCTGAGAGATAGTATTTCTGATTATTTGGAAAAGCACAGTTTGATTAGAAAAAGTCAGCATGGATCGGTGAGAGGCAGGTCATGCCTCACAAACCTTATTGAATTCTTTGAGGATGTGACGAAACACATGGATGAAGGTAGAGCCATGGATGTGGTGTATATGGATTTTAGAAAGGCATTTGATAAGGCTCCACATGGTAGTCTCATTCAGAAAGTAAGGAGGCATGGGATTCAGGGAAAATTGGCTGTCTGGATATAAAACTGGCTGTCCAATAGAAGACAGAGGGTGGCAGTAGATGGAAAGTATTCAGCCTGGAGCTCGGTGACCAGTGGTGTTCTGCAGGGATCTGTTCTGGGACCTCTGCTCTATGTGATCTTTATAAATGACTTGGATGAGGAAGTGGGAGGGTGGGTTAGTAAGTTTGCTGATGACACAAAGGTTGGTGGAGTTGTGGACAGCGTGGAGGGCTGTTGTAGGTTGCAACAGGACATTGATAGGATGCAGAGCTGGGCAAAGAAGTGGCAGATGGAATTCAACCCAGAAAAGTGTGAAGTGATTCATTTCTGAAGGTCGAATTTGAATGAGAATACAGGGTTAATGGCACAATTCTCAGCAGTGTGGAGGAACAGAGGGATCTTGGGGTCAACGTCCATAGATCCCTCAAAGTTGCTAGCCAAGTTGATAGGGTTGTAAAGAAGGCGTATGGTGTGTTGGCTTTCATTGGCTGGGGGTTTGAGCTTAAGAGCCGTGAGGGTATGCTGCAGCTCTATAAAACTCTGGTCAGATCACACTTCGAATATTGTGTTCAGTTCTGGTCACCTCATTACAGGAAAGATGTGGAAGCTTTAAAGAAAGTGCAGAGGAGATTTACCAGGATGCTGCCTGGACTGGAGGGCAGGTCTTATGAGGAAAGGTTGAGGGAGCTAGAGTTTTTTTCATTGGACCGAAGAAGGATGAGAAGTGACTGGATAGAGGTTTGCAAGATGATGAGAGGCATAGGTCGATTGGATAGTCAGAGACTTTTTCCCAGAGTGGAACTGACTATTATGAGGGGGCATAATTTTAAGGTGATTGAAGGAAGGTATAGGGGAGATGTCAGAGGTAGATTCTTCAGACAGGGTGTGGTGGGCATATGGAATGCGCTGCTGGCAGTGGTAGTGGAGTCAGATACTTTAGAGACTTTTAAGCAACTCTTGGATAGGTACATGGAGGATAGTAAAATGTAGGATATGACGGGTAGATTGGCCATAGTAGGATAATAGGTTGGCACAACACTGTGGGCTGAAGGGCCTGTACTGTGTTGTACTGTTCTATGTTCTATGTTCTATGTCCTATGTTCTATGTTCTATGTTCTATGTTCTTGAAAGCATGATATAGACCCTCGCAGTGGCATCAGCACTGCCAGAGTGTCCTCTGGAGCACAGCTCAACGCTATTGCAACATGATTCTACCCTTGGCCACTGGCTCAACCATTGAGTCCCTCTGGCCAGTTATGAATTAGCCTAGTATCTCATTGGTCAAGCTGCTAATTAGCTGGCTAATGTTAAATCACACCGGGAACACAGATGGGTGTGAGAGAGCTCACTCCATCACTCTGCTTTCATCAATATGATCCCTACCATGAGCCATAAAATCCAGTTCCGCGTCTCTTCATTTTCCGTGAGGCACTTAATGGTCAACGTTCCACGAATTTCTGCAAAAGATTATTTGCTTCATAGATTTGAATCATGCTCGTTAAATTTGCAACATGCAGTTATTCACGTGTGTTTTGTTTTAGCCACCACAGAACACACAGTATCTGCAATCTTCAATAAATCATGTCATGGCAGGGGACGGATAAGAAAGAAACTGGGTATCTTTTGGAGCAAATAGACAACCAGAACATGTGTTCAAAATTCATCATTCTATGGTTTTCATTTCCTGGTGAACAAAACACAGACTATGTTGCTCTTTAAGGATTCATTTTAACATTCTGCTGGTTGGTGCCAACTGTGGAATATGCATGTAGGCTATTCTTCTTGTGACTATATTTACTAACTCTGTTAATTCACTGAAGTAAGAGATAAATATTGGAAAGAAGCAACATTTTTTTTGATACACTATGCCCCCTACTGCATAGTAAAGTTCAAACAGGTTGCACAAAGAGCCAGTGGAATACTTAGTTTTTTGAGTTCAAGCTCACCACTTATCACAGCTGTGCTGTTACCCGTACTTGCTCATCATGGAATAGAATCCAAAGAAATTGCTGTTTCGCTCAACATAACAACTTTTAAATCCCATAAATCTTTCCAATTTTACCATTTCCATTTATACACATTAACTCAACCACAATGGCTGACTGGTTCATGAAGGCAGCTCGCCACAACTGTCTCAGGGACAACTACAATGGACTGTCTGAGCCAGTGATGTCCACATCCAGTGAATTTCTATTTAAATTCTATATGCAAAGATTTTGTTCACCTCGCAGATAAAAGAATAACTTCACAGTTATGTTGATATATGGTGATATTTATTTTGTCACACAAGAAATAAATGCAATATGCGTCATCCTGGACTGTCCCAGAAATGGGGTCCACTGTGCTGGAGGATGTCATCAAACAATTGTCTGTACTTACAATGGTTGATAAACTGAGTTTACTCACTGTGACTGTGGTGGCACAGTGGTAATATTGGTTATTACCATACTGCCAATCTAGAGCCCAAATCCCTAAACCTCAAGTGGTGAAATTTGAGTCTAATTGATCAGAGCATTGAGTATAGGAGTTGGGACATCAGGTTACAGCTGTACAAGACACTGGCAAGTCCACATTTGGGGTGCTGCATACAATTCTGGACACCATGCTAGTAAGAATATTATTAATTTGGAAAGAGTGCAAAAAAAAAAATTTACAAGGATTTTACCAAGATTGGAAGGTTTGAGTTATGTGGATAGACTGGGACTTTTCTCCCTGGATCTTATGGGCTGGGGGTGACCTTATAGAGGCTCATAAAATCATGGGAGGTATAAATAAGGTGAAGAGCCGAGGTATTTTCCCCAGGATAGAGGACTCCAAATCTACTGGGCTTAGGTTTAAGGTGAGAGGGAAATATGAAAAGAACAACCAAAGGAAGTCGTAGAGGTGGGTTCAATCACAACATTTAAAAGTCATTTGGACATAAACATCAAACGGAAGGAGAAATGAGCCTAACACAGGCAAATAAGACTAGTTCAGTTAGGAAGTTTGGTCAGCATGGACAAAGTTAGGCCAAAGGGACTTTTTCTGTTTTCTATGGCTCTCTATGACTTTATGTCTATGGAAAACAAGCATTTCTTGAGATTAAGAACATTCAATGAGTCCTTTCAATGCTTCTAACTTTTGTTAGAATTGTTGTAAGATTGAAAAATGTCTTTGTTGGTGAGTTCAAGGCACATGCTATCATGGATATGTAAAACTGAATTCAGTTTATGATGGTGAATTGATAAGCACTGCATTGTGAATCAACATATGTTGTTGGTTAGTATCCCCACCTCTATCAATAAATTACTGAATTTTCAATATCATCCTGAATTAAACACATTGCAGAAAGTTAGGACTGACATTTGACGATGCAAGGACTCTTTTAATAATAAAAATCTTGTTTGTGACATTGTACTCAAAAGGGGAGGCTCAGGGAGATATTAGTTAAAACTGTTGAATTTCACTCTTGCAGGTTACATTGTGTGTTTTTTTTCCCCCCTACGGGTCATTTCCTTTGTTATGTCATGTCTCACTGCAGATATACCTTTAAGGGACATGTTCATGATGCCATCACTATATTATGGCATGAGACCTAATGGCATGAAGCCCTTAGTCTGTGTCTTACTGTCCTCTTGCAGCATGATACACTGAGGGAAGTATGGAACAATACATCTGAATTGCTTAGCTTGAACCCAGACACACAAGTGCCTCTAATTATATATGTAAGTACCAGGTGCTGTAATAAAAGTTCGATGATTTCCTCAGTACGTTGTGACCCATTTCTTATACTTCTAATATGGGAACTAACATTAGTTTCACAGCATGATAGTTGCAGATCATTAGTATCTTGTCTTGGTGGCAGTGCAGTAGCAAGCACCAGTAACTACTATTAAAAAGGCAGGTCAGTGGTTAGCACTGCTGTCTTACAGTGTCAGGAATCCAGGTTTGATTCCACCCTTGGGCGCCTGCCTGTATGGAGTTTGCACATTCTCCCCACATCTGTATGGGTTTCCTCCAGGTGCTCTGGTTTCCTCTCACTGTCCAAGATGTACAGGTTAGGTTTATTGGCCACGCTAAATTACCCATACTGTCCAGGGATGTGTAGGCTAGGTGGATTAGCCATGGGAAATGCAAAGATACTGGGAGAGGGCAGGGGGTTAGATCTGGGTAGGATGTTCTTTGGAGGATTGGTGTGGAATCAAAGGGCTGAATGGCCTGCTCCACACTGTAGGAATTCTATGTAAAGAATCCTCATTGACAATCATAAACCTTTGGATCCTAAAGCATTTGGATGACCAACCACAATAAGTTAATGCAAGAACAAATCTCCAACTTAATTAAGCGGGAGGGAGACCTACCTTCTGTTATACTAAAAGTTCAAAACCATTCAAGCTGGAAACTCTCTTTCTCTTTTACAAAAATAAAAAAAACGACAAAGTTGCAGCCTGCTTACTGACGCAAAATTTAAACTATGCAATTAAAATATTTCTGAAAGGTTCAAAAACAAAATTCACAGCTAAACAGCTTCCTGCAGGCTTAAAACTAACATGAGCAATCAAAGGATACTATCAGTTTAACTACGCAGCTTTCCTGTTTGAAAAATGGTGTTTTATGCACTAAAGTGATTTTCTCATCCAGAGATGCTCACCTGTATGCAGAGGTTGATTTGACAATTTTGTTTTATTCGATTCAGCACCCAAGCTGGTATGATTTAATCACTCTTTGTTTGGTGTGAAATTCCTCCACCTCTTAATAGTGCAAACCTCCACTCAGCTAAACATCCTAAACTTTCCACAATTGTGAAAAATAAATTAGAAGCTTAAAACAAAGGAACAAACAGGCACCATAATCCATTCTAATAAACCACAAACTTGGAATATGAAATGAAAGGCAAACATTTGAATATTGATTGGGAAGCAAGTGAAATTTTCATTGAACTACTTACTATTCAAACAACCTGTGCAAATTTCCGTCACAGATCATGTCTCGTAGATGATCCTGGAAGGAGATCCCTTAAAGTTTTATTTGCAATTAGCAAGAGAGGCTTAACAGAATGAAAACCAAATGAACTAAGGATGCTGTAAATCAGAAACAAAATCAGAAATTTCTGGAAAAGCTCAGCAGGTCTAGCAACATCTGTGGAGAGAAATCAGAGTTAACATTTTGGGTGCAGTGACCCTTCCTCAGAAGTGATGGTAGCTCGGAAAATGTCAGTTTATATGCAAAAGATTGGGTATGGGGAGGTGGTAAAGGGTTAATGATAGGTGGGGATAGAGCCCAAACAGAGAGAAAAACTATTGGACAGACAAAAGAGTGAATAAAGATCTGGCTAGCAGGGTGAATGGCTATTAATGGAGACTGTTAGTAGCTAACAATGTGTTGTGTTGTAATAGCAAACTATATGATAACAAGGCCTAGTGTGTGGGGTAAGGACGTGGGAGAGCTCAAGCCCTAAAGTTATTGAACTCGATATTGACTCCAGAAGGCTGAAGGTTTCCCAAGTGGAAAATGAGATGCTGTTCTTCCTGCTTGCGCTGAGCTCTGCTACAGCACTGCAGCAAGCCTGAGACAGTGATGTTGGCCAGGGAACAGGGTCGCGTGTTGAAATTGCAGAAGCTTAGGGTCTTTTTGCAGACAGAACGTGGGTGTTCTATGAAGCAGTCACCCCGTCTATGCTTCATTTCCTCATTGTAGAGGAGGCCACATTGTGAGCAGCAAATGCAGTAGGCTAGATTGTGTGAAGTGTAGGTAAAGCACTGCTTCCCCTGGAGGTATGTTTGGGCCCTCCAAAATGTCCACCTTCTTCGTCAACCACCAGCACCATTGTTGGCAGAGCCCTCAGTCCCTCCAACCCGCTCTACTGGGATAGATATCAATAGTCCTGCAGAGGCAGAATTATCAGTGATCACTGATGTATAACCATTCAAGAGATTGTATCCAAATCAGAATCTTGAAAATGAAAGAACCAAAGGACTGTCTTGAACAAAGACAGAGGAGAATGAACCTGATACACCACCAGTGACCAGATAGAGAACTAATGCAAGCACATGTGAGAGAGAAAGTGTGGATCATAATGCCATTCAAAAACACACAGATACCATCAAAGATTTTTAAAATATCCAACTAGTCCAGGTCATAGGGAGTTGTTACTTGTCCTACACTGCATAGGAATAAAAGCCAGCTCACACCAATGTACAATACACCAATCATGCACATAGAGCGTAACAAATAAAACACTAGCAACAATGATTATGTGATGATGCTGAGAGACCACTAAGGAGAAAGACCACCAAATGCAACTAAAATAATATGTATCTCTCCAGATTGGTACACAATCACCAGAATGAGGATGATATATCAAACGTCCACAACATGGTATTGAAGTTTGAATTATTAGTCTTGTTAAGTTGGTTTATACATTCCTGTAAAATTGTTGAACTTCCAGCCCGTGTCTATGTTCAGTAATGTATATCTGCTTTATTTTCTTAGGGAAAAGGGGAATGTTGAATTATATCTCAGAGCAGATATTTGATATACCTTTATGAGGCATGCTCATATTGTCATCAACATATTATGGCATGTGACCGAATGGTATAAATCTCTCAGTCTCTATCTTACTGTTCTTGGTCCTCTAGCAACATGACATGCTGAAGGAAATCTGTTACAGTATATCTGAATTGTTTAGCTTGAGTGCAGACATGCAAGTATCTGTAATTGTAGTATACATTTGTAAATGTGTTACACCGGGAGGTGTAATAAAAATTAATTGAATTCTTCAATACTATGTGACTCACATTTCATATATGTGTTATGGGATAGCGAACACAAATTTTGCAGTATGATAGTTAGAGAGCATCAGCACATCTGAAAGCGTGTCATTTTTTAAATTTTATCTCTTTCCCTCTCCATCTCTCCTAACTCATGCTGTCCCTATTTTTCTTCTCTGTCTGCATTAACTAATTCTCTCTTCCAATTTTTGTCATTCTGATTTCTCCTTTTCCCTAAGTTTCATTAGATAAGGAGATAAAATATTGATTCTTCAATTCAGTAAATTCATAAATGCCCCCTACCTTTACTACGCCATTATCAAATCGGATCTCTATCAATTTGTGTCGCAATGTTACTTGGAGCTGAGAAATGAGAGAAAAAAAATTAGGGTCACAGCCCCATCCATGTGAAGTCCTGCAGTACATTCTGGACCATTGTGTTAATTGTTACGTATTATTTTTGTGCTTCATCAAGATGTATGTTTGAATATGATTTTAAGAACGTTGCAAAGTTGCACTCGTAGAAGTGCTTCCTAACAACAGTAACTCTTATTTATTTGGACAAGACTATGAAAAGAGCCAGTTACTTTCTGCACTGCCAGTTAACCCTTTCACATTTTCATGCTGGGTGTTTTGAAATTCCCTTACCATCTTCCAGTCTATCATTTCAATGTGCGGCACTGGTGTTTTATAATTTTGCCACTCTCTTCTCTGGATTGAAGTGAAAATCTATTCTGTTTTTGAACATGCACTATATCAAAGTCAGTCGCCATATGAAGAGTGGGTGGAAATTCTAGGCTTTTATATCTCAATCCTGCAGAATTCATTGTTTAACATGGGACCAAGATCATTTTGTTTCTTTCATCCTTTAGGATAGCTTCTAATTGCTCCTTACAGTTCTTTAAATTTCATACGTATATTTGACTGTGTCAGTGGGTTAAAATTGTTATGTGTCTGCTTTGTATTTGATGTTTCAGCTTTGCAGGATATTATTGTCTCTTATTGTGCCTCATTGATAATATCCAGCTCCAATACTTATTCATGTCTACAATGTTTCCATCTTCTCTATGCATCATTTTCCATCATTTTCATAGGTGGTATCAGAATTGAAGTCTTACATGAATAACCTGCAGTACCTTTTATCTCTGAGTTTTAAATCATATGTTCTAGCTATCACCAAGAACATTGGGTCTCAGCTCTGACTGATACCACATCCATTTTACGCTCACATTTACATTCCCTCTAGCCTTGACTTTCCTGACACTGTTTTTGCTAGTTTGCCTCCTTCTCCCTGAATATTGCCAAAATTTTCCATTATATACTTTTTCACATTGTGTCCTATTTATATTCATCAATCACCCACTTCAGGCTTTCATAATCATAACCCTCATATATAAGATTTCACTTGGCCCAACCCCCAATTTAATTCTGATTCTGAGATAATAGGTACTGCAGATGCTGGAGAATCCGAGCTAACAAGGTGTGGAGCTGGATGAACACAGCAGGCCAAGCAGCATCATAGGAGCAGGGAAGCTTGACGTTTCAGGCCTAGACCTTTCATCAGAAAATTTTCTGAAGAAGGGTCTAGGCCCAAAACGTCAGCCTTCCTGCTCCTCTAATGCTGCTTGGCCTGCTGTATTCATCCAGCTCTACACCTCATTATCTCAGATTCTCCAGCATCTGCAGTTCCTACTATCTCTGAAACTACTTCCTAAACGTCTTCATTTGATCCATCTTATTCTCTGTTGGTAAATCTTTCAAAAGCTTTCTATTCAACAATGCCTTTGATTGTTTCTCCTTATTTTCCAATCAGGTATAATATTCACTAACTGCTCTTACTTTAGGGCACTCTTCTAAATATATTGACTCCTTTAGTCCCAGCTGTTTTGCAGTGTGATCAGACGAAGTCTATTTTACAGTCGAGTTCTTGATGAGTGCTGAAATGCAAAATAGGACAGGAAGGCTCCAATGAGGGTAACATAAATAATGTCAACAGAGAAACATCTTATCACTTCACAAACAGCGCTCTTAAGACTAATGAAAGGAAACCACTGTACTCTTCCCATTACCTATTTACAAATCTTAATGACCCGAATATTAAACATTTAGTATTGTGAAAGGAAAATGGCTTATTCATTAGTTTGTATCAATGAAATATGTTTATCACAGTAAAAAGAATTAACAAGGTACCAAATGAATCTATAATATGTTTTGCATAGAAACATACATGACAATCTAAAAGATTGCTAAACAAAACAAAGACAACTATGGAACTTCTGACTTTGGCAGATGAGGAATGCACTGAAAATGGAGGGGAATATTGTTTTGTCTGAACTTAAACAATTACCTATGCGACAGTCAAGCACTATTATGGTACTTTTTAAACAATAAAAGGAATGAAATAATTGTAAAATTAGAACCAACTGAAGATAGATGTGAATAATATACTCGAAATCGTATTCAAATGTTTACTTTCTCAGACAATCTAAGTGTAATCCTGTCCTCAAAAAGTTGCTTTGGAAACTTGCATTTCATTATATTTTTGAACCTGCTATGATTCTGTCTTTCAATCTAAAAATAAGTTATCTTGAAAGGATCAGAGATATATGGCTTGATTTTCAATAACCTCCAGTAGGATTTTGGCAGAACGTTTTAGAGTATTAATATTTAAAAACAATGGATTGTACATTGTCTTCATGGGTTTTCATGGATTATCCATTGAATCTCTGATGGGAGATTCGACAAAAGAACTGAAATTCTCTCCACGTCAAGTATGAAAATAGCTCCAAACACTTCAGTCTTAGATTCAGCTCTAGCTCTTTCAGTACTTTAGGAGACAACAGACATTAAGTCTATGCTAAAGGTTCTGATTCATCACACACTCTTTTCCTCTAGCCCAGGTAATAACATGATCTTGATGGTCCTCCTTAACTGATCTTCACCAGGTCTTTTTGGCTGGCCAGTCTTCTATTCCCATTTGGTTGTGTCCATCCTACTGTGAATCCAGCAGATCATGTGCTCAGGAGATGAAATACCTGCCCTGCCAGTCTCAGTGATATCCCTATCATGTTGTCCTGCAGGTGTCTCTGGCCAATCATCTGGAACACATTATGATTGATGATGTTGTCTAGCTAAATAATGCCCAGGATCTTGCATAGGCCACTCTGTTGGAAGATGCCAAATTTACATGACGTCTATGCTACTCTCTTCCATGTCTTGCTACCATAACTTGTGATTAATACTTCAGTCAGCATGTAGAGTCATTGCTTCATGCTGGGGTTGGATACTCAGATCACTGGAAGACCAACACCGCTTTGCCAAATCTTGTGTAGACAGTGATCTCTGTATCACATTACCCGGAGATGTTGTGACTGAGGTAGCAGAAATGATTGATGGTCACAATATTCTGTTGCCCTATTGTGATTGGCAGGCCTTAGTTGTCATTCAGAGATCATCGTTTTTGCTTTTCACTGCTGCACAGACCAAGCCTGATGCCTCTACTCTTGCGTTTGTGGTAATGTCATAGAGTCTTTGGCTAACAAGTTGATGTCATCTGAAAAATCCAGGTCTATTAAAATATGGAAAAAAATCTGACAGCATATTTGGAGAGAAAGCAGAGTCAATATTTTGGGTCAAGTGACCCTTCCTCAGATTCTATTGTATCCATATCTCTCATCAAATGCAACCAGCTATGCTGAGTTTCTCTAGTAATTTCTGCTTATGTTTCCTGCACCCGTAGTTATTTGTTTATTGTTTAGCCTATTAACTGATGGTTCTGTCACAGGATGCTATGGTCTGTACCCACTCCCATGATCTTCCTCAAGATGATATAAGCTCAAGGAATGGGGAGGATATGTAGCTTAGTTATATTTCTGTAATTTTGAGGGAGTCCACCCATGCTAGACTTGATTCAGCAGCTGGAGTTGCAGTTTGAAGCTATGGAGATGTTAATATACCACTCCAGTGTGACATACTTCCAATAGATATTAATAAAAGACAGCATGAAATTAATAATATTCTCGCAGCATTATCTGCCAGCAGGAATCCCATTCACGATATTCACAAAGGGTACCAACATTTCTAATTTCAATCTGTTGAGGAATACCATACAGAAGACATTATCATGTACTTACAGCAGTGTTACGCCCCTGGCTGAAGTTCCCTTTCTTTAGCAAGTCACCTGGGCATCTTTGGTAGTCCAGATCTAGTTGATTAGGTCTGTGACCTCTGTTAAGTGTTTCAACAGCTCTGCTGGTATCTCGCTGATCCCAGGTGCCTCGTCATTCTCTACACGCCTGTAACCTTTAACCTATTAATTTCTCCTGGGTGACCTTCAGGTGCTGAGTTAAAGTGTGGTCATTGAACTTGAATGGATGTCAGGGCTGGGTTGATTGAGGATCTCCTAAAGGTCTTCTGCTACTTGCACTTTGTTCGTCAATGGCATGCTACCATCTTTGCTCTTGATTGTTTATAAAAGGAAAAGGGTTGGCAATAGCACAGAAAGACCAAGAAATTGCAAATTGGGCAAATCCTAGAAAACTGTATCACAGAGAACAGCAAACCCAAGTATGTACTTACGATGGGATTGATTAAAAGCTAAAAGGAAGCTTGATCTTTGACAAGCCCAATTTTCAACATCAACACCACAAGCAGAATCAGCACTTGGAGCATCTGCAAACTCTTTCAGTTTGGAAAGATTACCAGGTGTTGTGAGAGAGGCAAACCTGCTGACTTGGCATCTTAGGTAACAATGTGATGTAGTGCACAGGCCAAGAACAACTCAGCAGTGAGTGCATGAGTGCATCCTGTACTCTGAACAAAAAGACTGAAATCATGGGGTTAGCCTATACTCAGCTCAATCATGATTTGAGTGGATGCCAGTAAATCATCACTAATCTACACAGGGCAGGCTAAAGTGACTGTCATGTAAGCAACAGAGGAAGACATAGAAAGGAGAAAGAAAATTCCATCACCAGGACACACTGGCTGAGGCACTCGGCATTGATATCAAGCTACTGGTCAGTGACTTCAACATCAATTGATGAGGACTGAACATTACGATCAGTTCCCTGGGTCTTAAGCATGCTCAATAGAAATGATGAACAACTGCTCGCCTCTTGCAACACCAATGCTTTCAGCATTAGGAATACTTTCATCAAGCTCAAAGACAACCATATAACTGACAATAAGGCCCCGAAACAAGAATGATAATATATTCATAAGTAGCAAATGAAAAGTATTTGATGACAAAGCTCTGAAATCTAGCACTGTGTCCATGATGTAGAGTGTAGCAGTACTCCCAGGCCTCTCCTATAGGTTGGAGACATGGATAATATACAGCAGACACTTCAGAAATACCACCATTGATGCCTCCACAAAATCCTGAAAATCCACTGTAAGGACAGTCATTCCAATATCCAGGCACTAGTTATAGTCAGTCAGCTATGTTGGGTGGACAGCATCATCCACATGCCAGACAAATGGTTTCCAAAACAAACTGTCTCTTCTGAGTTTCGACACAGCAAGTGCTCACCAGGAAAGCAAAAATAATGCTTCAAGGACATTCTGAAAGCCTTCATGAAAATTTCCAGTATCCTCATCACCTCATGGGTAACTTTTCCCCAAGACTGCCCAAAGTCAACAGGAAGCATCCACAAAAAAAGCAATTATATTGCACGTTTCTGATAGGCCCACATGGACGCCAAGTCTGAACAGTGGAGGGAGCATTCAAAAACCCAAACATCCTACTCTCCCACTTTGGAAAAGACAACGTGTCCCACTTGTGACTGTTTAATCACCTCAGGGCCAACCACATAGAAATGGAAGAAAGTCATCCTCAATCTCAAGACCGTCTCAGAAACAGATAGAGGACATCCTTATGAGATGTTTGGACTGATTGAAATGCTGATGAATGAATAGACCATCATCTTCAGTTTGGTAAGATCCACCTGAATTTGAAAAAGCGACAACTACCAGATCACAAAGACCATTTTCAATGGAAATGCTAGACGACAAGAACATTTCCAGATGACCAGCTCCAATGGATTTGATGCACTAATGTTGTTGGACAACATCGAGGACCAACAGATGATATTCAAAAGGAAGGCTAAGGAGAGTGCTGAAGACTGATGGAAGAGAGGGACATAGAAACATAGAAGATAGGAGGAGAAGGCCATTCGTCCCTTTGAGCCTGCTCTGCCATTCTTCACGATCATGGCTGATGGTTCAACTCAATAGCCTAATCCTGCATTCTCCCCATAACCTTTGATCCCATTCACCCCACGTGCTATATCTAGTCACCTCTTGAATACATTCAATGTTTTGGCATCAACTACTTCCTGTGGTAATGAATTCCACAGCCTCGCCCCTCTTTAGGTGAAGAAATGTCTCCTCATCTCCATCCTAAATTGCTTACCCCAAATCCTCTTACTGTGACCCCTGGTTCTGGACACATGCACCATTGGGAACATTCTCCCCGTATCTACCCTGTCCAGTCCTGTTAGAATTTTATAAGTGTCTATGAGAGAGCCCCTCATTCGTCTGAACTCCAGCGAAAACAATTCCAACCCAGTCAATCTCTCATCATTGGTCAGACCCGCCGTCTCCGGAATCAGTCTGGTAAACCTTTGCTGCACTCCCTTGAGAGCAAGAGCATCCTCAGAAAACCAACAAAGATCACTGACCTAACCTGGAGACTGACTGATGAAACAAAGCTGACGGAAAGCAAGAACCTGGAAAAGAACAGTGAGCAAGACAAAAAAGACAATGTGGAGTACAGAAGATAGGATAAAGTAATGAAGAAGATCAATGTACCAATCCAGGAATTTAGATTTACAATTTGCAAATCTTTCCAAAGATTTCAATGCAGCATTTCAGGATCAAGAAACAACAACCAGAAGAAATAAAGACCATACATTTCAGGGCCTCTTGAGATCTCAGGGAACTTAGAACTAATGAATTAGTTTTTAAAGTAAATCACAGTTGTAATGTAGCAAAAGCAGTGACAAATATTATTATCCAGTTAAGTGCCAGAAACAGCAAGGTGATGATTATCAGATAATCTATTTATAGTCTGTTAAAGGACAGATATTGGATATAGGGCACCTGGGAGAAATCTCTTACTTTTCTTCAAAAAGTGCCAGGAAAATGTTTATGTTCACCTGACATGGCAGATGGTGCTACAGTTTGCATTTCATCCTAAAGGACTTCATCAACACTGCTCTGAATCATCACCCTAGATTATGACCCTCGACGTTGTCGCAGGGATTCTGAACCTTATTCAAGCATCCTCAATTACCACTGAACTAAATGGTCACTTCAGAGTCAACCATTCGGTGTCACATGTAGCCCAGACTATGTAAGGATGGCAGATTTTCTTCTCTAAAATGACGTTAGTGAACCAGATAGGTTTTTAGGATAATCAAAAAAAGTTTAATGGTCACCAATACTAAGGCTAGCTTTCTACTCCAGATTTTAACAACTGAACATAAATTCCAAAAGTTATCATGTTGGAATTAACACAGAGCATTATGTGGAGCAGCTTGATTACTAGTCTAGTAACATTATGATTGTGCCTCTGCCTCTACCGAGTAGTAAAAAATAACTGACATTATTACTGTCATCAGTAAGTTTAGACCTAAAAATATTGCATTTGGAAATCAGAAACAAAACTTGAACAGAATCAATGGCCACAAAATTGGTTAGAACCTGAAAATGGCCACTGATGTGGGATGGCCCTGTTCATTCTTTTTGCATATTCATTCATAGGATGTGGGTGCCACTGGCCCATCCCTAGTTGCTGTTAACCTTTCTGTTTACGAGGCGACACCACACAATTTTTTTTCAATATACAATGAGACATCCTATACCTCGTTTCGTAACAGACTAGTTAAATTTTGTGCTCTCAGGGGCAATTTAAGTAATGACTCAAGTCTGAGTTGATAATCTATTTTACTCATTGATTATTAATGTCAGTCTTCACATTACCCTTTGGAGGACCACTACAATGCACGTAGTGTAGTTCTTCCTCATTACTGCATGATAACAAAATTACTTCAATTAGACACTTTTCTAACTATGGAACATAATCAGGTTTTATAACTCAAATCACCCATATCATTTTATAACTCAACAAACGAATAGCTAACATCACATTGTGATGGTGCAATGAAACCTTAAGCATAGAAACACAGAAAATTGGAACCATTTGGCCATTTGAGCCTGATCTACCATTCAACATGATCATAACTGATCATCTAACTCAGTACTCCATTCTTGCTTTTACCCTGTACCCTTTGATCCCTTTAGCTTTAATGACCATGTCCATCTCCTTCCTGAAAATATTCAATGATGTGGCATCAGTTGCTTTCTCTGGCAGGGAATTCCATTGGTTCACCATTCTACGTTGAAGAAACTTCTCCTCATCTCAGTCCTAAATGGCCTATCTGGTAATCTTAAATTGTGACTCTAGTTTTGAACACCCAAGGTATTCCTGTGGTTACCTTGTCTAGTCCTATTAGAATTTTATAGGTTTTGATGTGATCTCCTCTCAATCTTCCTAACTCCAGTGAATATAGGCCTCACTGATCCAGTATCTCTTCACATGTCAGTGTCGTCAATTGCCTGGAATCAGTCCAGTAAACATTCATTGCACTCTCTTCATAACAAGGACATTCTTCTTCAAACAGATATCAAAACTGCAGTACTCCAGGTGTGGTCTCAGTAAGGCCCTGTACAAATACAGTAAGTCATCCCTGCTCCTGCACTCAATTTTCTTTTCACTATGAAGGCCAACATACCATTTACCTTCTTTACTGCCTGTTGCACTTGCATGTTTACCTTCAATGACATGTGTATGAGGATACCCAGGTCTCAGTGCACATTTCCCTTTCCCAATCTATCACTATTTAGTTAATAATCTCCCTTCCTAATTTTGTTACCAAAGTGGATGGCCTCACATTTATCCAAATGATACTTTGTCTGCCATGTATTTGCCCACTCACTCATCTTGTCTAAATCACACTGAAACATCTGTGCATTCTTCTCCTAGTACATTCTCCCAGCCAATTTTGTGTCATTTGCAAATGTGGGGATCTCACATTTAGGTTCCTCGTTTAAATCCTTAAAATACATTGTGAATAACTTGAGTCTTAGCACCAATCTTACAGTACTCTAATAGTCACTGGCTTCCACTTGGAAAATGACCCATTTATTTCTACCCTTTGTTTCCTGTCTGCCAGTTCGCTCTCTATCCACATCAGTCCACTACACCAATCCCAAACACTTTAATTTCATATGCCAATCTCTCAGGTGGGACCTTACTGGAAGGCAGTTGAAAGTCTAAATAAATCACATCAACTGGCTCCCCCTTATCAACTCTACTAGTTATATCCTTGAAAAATTCAAGATTGGTCCAGCGTGACTTCCCTTTCATAATCCCTTGAAGTCTCTGCCCAATCTTGCCATTGTTTTACAATAGTCTGCTATTAAATCTTTGAGAATGGGCTCTAGCATTTCCTACACAATAAATGTCAAGCTAACTTGATGTTTATAGCATAAACTTATAATATAAACTTGGATTTATAATTCCCACTTTTCTCTTGACCTCTTTTTTTTAAATTAGTGACATTAAGTTAGCTATGCTCCAACCCATAGGAACTGTTCCAGAGTCTACAGAATCTTGAATGATGGTCTTCAAATAAAAATAGAGACTCCATGTAATGTTTAAGTTAATTAAGAATAATTAACATAAGTTGATATCCGGTTCTATGTCCAAATCTTGGTAATATCACAAATACAGAAAAAGGAGCATTCTAAATAAACCAGTAAATGTACCAATTGAGGGAAAACTATCCTTTCAAACTATCAATCAATCTCCCAACATTTCTGCCTTAAGTTTGTGAAATTTTGGAGGTGAAGGTGGTTCTAGCAGCCTTTAATTCTGCCTTTCAGTGGATGGGATTGAGTGAATCCAACTTCATCGCTGACATGTTGAAATACTGATGTTGTTTAAAGATATAAAGATTATTCAAAGCAGATAGTTATGCTTCATGGCACTGTGGCTTTCAAACCATTTTAGCTATGACATAAATTATTTTGATATTGTATTAATCCTGATTCATGCACATTATAATTTTGCAATTTAATATTTATTTTGGTCTCCTTTACCTTTTGTTCTTATTTGTCTACTCCTACTGTCTTTGATCTAAATTTTACAAGTTAAAGTGCTTGAGTTTAAATGGTACCCAGATAGTGATACTTTCTGTGTTAGGATTGCAGTGAAAATGTGCTTTCAATATTTAACTTTAATTATTTGACTTCAACACCTGAGACTTTTGGCAAATAAAAATGGTTTTAAAAAGGAAACTGCTGATCTCAAATGGCTGCTGTGACCATTTGCCAAGCCCAGCTAAATGGAATAAACAAAACTTGCTGCCTTAGAATTACTATTTAAATCAAGAGATGTTGAAATGCAAAGAGAAGTAAAAATAAAATTTCATATGTTGTTTTACTCACACTCTCCACTTTCTTAAGTTGCCCTCAAAATTTCTCTCAGAACCTATTACTGATGAAAAAGCAACTTGAAAAGCTACTGTTCAACAAGAATCAAGGTTATCTGCAAATTTTGCCACTCCAGAAGAAACAGAACAACCACTGAACTGTCAGGAGTTGGGTTTCACTCTTACAGCTCAAGGACTCTAGAAATTTTTAACTACAACTGTTTTTACATTCCTGTCTGTACAATTACTATTCCGTGGTGCAGGGCCCTGTGCTCTATGGCCTGTTTCCCAGGATGCATTCCAAAACAAGCATTGACTGTGTTCAGAAGACCATCAACTCGGTGAAAGACACTCTTTGGTCTGCCCAAATATTGTTGGTCATTCAGTGCAAAGAGCTGACCTTGACCGAATATTGTAGCCTGGCACATTCCAAGGACCAGGGCTACGTGCTGAGGGACACATTAAAACTTGGGACAGCTGCCGCCAAGGTTCAGTGGGGAAAGACCACCATCTAAGGTGTTTCTGCCAAAGTACAATGGAGATTGATTCATTTGTCAGACCCTCTTGGTGCCTCAAATGCAACTGCACGAAATGTCAGATCCAAAGTTTATTTTTCTTGATATATAAAGACTGTACAGAACTGCTTTAGTACCTATTCATGTACATAATGGCTTTCCATGAATAGAGTTTTTTTTGCATCAAAGGCCACACTCCTCTCCAATTTTTGGAGATATTTTCTAATCAGCTTGTTACAGAGAGTTATTGCACACCCTCTGGAGCATGTGAGACTTAAAAACAGGCCTCCTGGTTTAGGGGTTTGGACATTGCCACACATCACAAGAGCTCCTAAGTATATGCATTTCATATATATGCTAGATGTTATGATTTCTTATCTTTCTCAGGTTTAATCAATAAGAAAACTCCAGTTACCTTCTTCAACAAAACCCCGGAATCAATTCATCTTCTTTTTTGATTTAGTTAACTAATTTTAAGATGCAGTTTTTTGTCAAGTTGTATAGTCCCAGAGGACTATACGGACACTCTCTCATTAGAGAGAGACAACTGGTGATGAAATAAAAACAGATATTGCTGGTGAAACTCAGCAGGTCTGGCAGCATCTGTGGGAAGAAAGCAGTGGTAATGTTTCAAGTCCGGTGACTCTTCATCAGAACAGATGATTTCAACTAATCAGTTGCCACACCTCAGGTGAGGGGCAAGGTTGAGAAGGTGGGACTTTCATGGTAACCTCAATGTGAGAACTGAATCTATGTTGTTGGTATCATTCTACACTACAAACCAGCTGTCCAACCAACTTTTTTTTTCTTTATTCATCCACGGTATGAGTGTGTCACGGGTGAGGCAGCATTTATTGCCCATCTCTAATTACCCAGAGGGCAGTTACGAGTCAACCACATTGCTGTGGGTTCTGGAGTCACACTGAGCTAACATCTTAAAGGAGGAAGGAGAGGTTTGGGATGGACTTTCAGAACTCAGGGTAATGGGTGCTAAAAGCTTGCCTCACAATGCTGGGAAACTAGTGATGTACAAGATTCTGAAATTAGAGGAATACAGAGATTTGTTGCGTGTAAAGTAATAAAGCGGTTGCTGTTTCATCATTATTATTTTCTTTTCACTTTTTTTTAACTTGTTCAATCGGTAATCATTTTCTACATTCATTTTCATTGTTTTCTCATGTTTTTAAATCTGTGCCTATGTTAAGTATTTAATGAGGGGCATAATAAATGATACCCATACAATTTAAAACTTTTTAACTGAGTCAATTTGTTTGTTTTTAATTTACAGGCCAAAAGAATTATAAGCAATATATTTTGTCAAAAGTAAAATTAGGAACTCCAATAGCAGTCTGCCAGTGAGCTGTCACATTCGCTGTCGTGCCTGGATTCCTAGAAGCATGTAGGTGGTGACTCCCATCATATATGCTCATCAACACTGCCACAATGCCAATCTCTGAAGACTGTTCCTCTATAGTGGTCTGTGCAATGTAAATTGTGCGTCCACAGCGGACTTCCACCAGTCTCTCGAGTAGTCAGGTATCTTCTCCTGCAAAGAAGGAAAAAAGCTGTTATGAATGTGAGAGATGGACTGTCTGAAGAAGTTAGAAGTACAACATTTGTGAAGGATGACTGTGAGGGATGAAGTAAACCTTATGGCAAAGCCCAGTGCAAGCAGATCAGCTGTGATAAGATTCTGTTTTTTTTTTCAAAAATTGTCATCACTTTTGCACTTGTGATACACAAATGGAACAGTTCCAATATGAATGTAATTATTGTATCTGGAACTAATTTTCTAAAATGAGTTAAAAGAGGCTTTGAGAGTGATAAAATGTAAGCAGATTAATGAAAAGAAATGTAAATTTTGAGTGTTTCAGAAGTTCTAAAGTCAGATGATAAGAATGAAGAGTGAAAGTGTATGGGACCTTGAGTGTGTATGAGATTAAGTGTGAGTCGGCATGGGATTGAATGCATATGCGTGGGATTGGATTGGCATGCTTGGGATGCAGTGAGTATCTGTGTGAGATGGTGTGTGTTTGAAGATGTGTGTGACAATGTGAGAGTGCAGGGATCAGGTGTTGTGTCAGCATGTGTGGGACAGTGTAGGAGTTTGTGGGGGCAATCTGTGTAGAACAAAGACAGGACTGATAAAATTCCTGTTAGTTTAAAAGTTGAAGCTACCTAGATCTCAAAAAAGAGATCGGAGACTAAGATTATAATAGAACTAAAAAGTTAGCTATAGTGGCTAAATTTGGCCTAAGTGCTAATGTAAGATAACCCATATAACAATTTAAGACAGCAGAAGGATTTAAAATTGTCTTGGGGAGAGACTGTCTGTTAAAACAATAATGTAAATAAAAAAGAGTTTATTTTTGTATATATTCCAGACCAGGATTTTCAGATGAAACTGAATCAAATTTACCAAAAGTCCATGTCATGTCCTCTTTGTCTCTGTAATGTAAGTAACTAGGAGTCCTTATTGCCTCTGCATGACTCGCATATAGTGTTCAATGGAGTCAGCACTACATTTATCAGAGACAATTCTCTCTCCATCTTTGTCAATCATTGCTTCATGTTTGAATGTATAATAATGCTGACAGATAGGATGGACTTGCAAATCTCAACAGCAAGGTGCAGACTTGACGTAAATTAAAATAATAACAGCATAAGCCCAATTCTCAATGTGAGTCCATAGTCTGTAGCCTGTTCCACCACTGCAGGCATTCAACAAACATAAAATGACGGTTGGACTGTGGTGATAACACATCAACCACAACCTTGTTTTCTGCAAATGTTTTTGTGCAGTAAAACAGCTCAAGGAATTTCACAGGAGAATTACCAAGTAAAATTTGACACCTATATAAAACACATGAAGAGATATTAGGGCAAATGATCAAAGACATATTGGTAGGCACAAAAGAGAGGAAAGGAGGGGGAAATGTGGTTCAGGGCCTTAGCAACTGAAGGCACCGTCACCCAGCGTGGACTCACTAAAATGGGCAATGTACGTACACAAGGATCAGAATTGGAGTGAGGGGGATAGAGGATCACAAAGTTGTAGGCGGCTGCACAGCATATTATAGCTCTGTGTGTTTGTGTGATCGTTATCACTGTATCAACTTTTAAGCTCGCATTTCTGACGGCCCTAAGTAAGATAGCTCTTGTGCACGCTGGTAAGCTATTACTGCTTGCGTTTCAAATATTAAAAAAAAACAAACTCAGTGGGAAATAGGGCCCTGAACGGAGGCCAGGTAAATCTATCCCCGAATCCGGTGCTTCCACACAATTTTTTATACTAGGTTTCTCCTGTCGGAACGTAAGCAAAGTCAAATGGATGGAGCTTTCTGTGTCGGTCTTTAATTCTGTCACCCTGCACTGCCATCTTTTGGCCATTACCATTCTCAGGATCAGCTACAATCAGTTCCTTTCTGTGTGTGAGAGTGCGCGCGCGCTGCTCACCCCCGCTGCGTATTTGCCTGCTGTTTGGGAAATGGCTAGAATGACAAACAACCACGCTGAGTACAGTAAATACTGACGCTCCTACAAATGGTTTGTTAGCGCTGATTTATCACCTTCTTTAAAAATATGGACTGGATCAGCCTTGGTGGAATGAAAAGAAATTACAGCATTCAGAAAAAAAAAGGAGGTGCACTGTCCGAAACTCGCAGAAGACTCGGGTGTATTTTCCAGACATCCTACGTGCTGCTCGATTTTGTGTTTCATTTCACTGAGTGGCCATTTGAAATGGAAGATTTCGCTTTTCCGCCCTCCCCCGTCAACCAACAGCTTTGATTAACCTGACTGTTGACAGCACGGTAATAATGGTCCCAAGGCAGTGGATGAATGGAAAGGGAAAGTCTACAAGGAGAGAGGACCTGCAGCGAAAAGTCCTTCCGCATTCCCCAGGGCTCGACTGGATTCGAGGTTGACACCGCGGTGAATTTCTCCAGACAGCCACGCTTCCCGGTTCCCACATTCGACTTCCCTCTTTAAGGCAGAAGCCAAGACACGAACGAGTTGGTTCCAGCCATATTCTACAGTCGGTGACTGCGAGGCATCTTGTAACACAGTCTGGTTGGGTTGGGCTCGCGGGGGAGTGGTGCTACTGCTGCTTTTGGAGTATAGGGGGAGGTGGGGGTAAGGCGGGGGGGTGGTGGGGGGAGCTGGTGTGAAGCGGTGATACACCGGAGGATGTGCTTCTGTGAAGAAGGGGCAGGGGAGCGGGCAGAGGGGCTGCTGCCGACCGGCTCGTCTTATTCACCGTCTGCTAAAGTTGGTGGAAGTGCAAGCGGGGGAGAAGTCGAGCGTCCGTCCGTCCGGCGGGCGGTCGCGCAGCGAACGTCGTGAGCGGGAGCCAGTCCACGAAATCTTTCTATCTCGAGTGCGACCGCGATTACCCGTGAACAACAGCCACTTTGAAGGATTTCTAATCACCTTCCGAAAGCGCCACTTCCACTCGGATCGCGGCCGGAAGCACACCAACACCACCCCCCACCCCACCCCCAAAACCCCTGCAATGTTGTGAGATTTCAGAAGAGGAGCTTGGTAGGTAAATTCTAATTTCATTCGAACTGAATGTACGGGGATCTAAATCGGGTGCTGAAGTAAGCGGGTTTAATGTGTGTGCGTGCGTGTGCGCGCGCCAGATGCAGTAGTCAAAAGTATTCAGCCCTGAGCAAAAATAATGTTAAAACAAAACCTTCTTTGATACTAAAATATGAGACATATATGGGAATCCGGAACAGTATATTGCGCTGGCCACTGTTTTAATCAGTGTTGAGATCAAATGCATGAAGTTACATATTTCTTGCTATATTTGCCGTTAGTATATCTGATTAAATAGTAAAACTTTTTTTTCTTTGGAATGATGGTTTGGGAAGAAGGTGGTTGATCAAAGTACCCCAGCATACAACGTCAAGTGAGATCAGGGTAAGATAATGGGGGATTAAAATGGGGGGAAAACAGCATCCTCACTCCACCATAATGCGAAGGGGATTCCGACTGGGGATAATAATTGTGTCGAAGTGTTTTGCTTAAACGTTGCACCTTGTGTATTGGATAGCCCGGAGTTGCATGGTGGAGACACACACACGAATCGCGGTCAGAATGATTTCCAGCATCACTGGGTCGAAATATGCATTTTTTAAAAATATTGCGGACTGATGCAGTCGCTGAATGAAAACAAAAAAACTCCAGGAAATCGGATTTGTTCGAGCGAGATGAAATTTGGGTATTAAATCACTGACGTAGATTATTTGTTTGCCTTTAATCAACTTGAATATATCTTTTTACCCGGAAGGATGAAGGGCTGCGACAGTTACCGCCGATTCTGACCAGCATTTCCTACGCTGGCACATTGGCTTTATCCAATTACAAATGTTCTAATCTAGCGACTTTCATCTGGGTTTGCATTTTCCCAAATTCCGGGTGGAAGTCAAGATATGACTGAATGTGTCGAGCTAGTGTTTGGGGAGAAGGGGTAAGTTGGTGCCGGGGAGAGGGGGGATGTAGGGGTGAGTCAAGCATTTTATTGGAATTGTGAGAAAAAAAAACAATAAAGCTATTTGTAGCCTGTTTATTATAATTGTTATTTCCCGAATCACTTTACTATGTTTGAAGTGAAGCCTACGAGCCGCATTTCCTTGCCAGAGCGCTCGGTCCCTTCTGAAGCCCGGTTTTTTTTTTGCCTTGTTGGGCAAGAAGGGTTTCGGGCAAGAGCGAAGAGAACACTTTGTTTGGAATTAGCTGCAGAGAGAATGTGTGCGTTTGGTCAGCGCTGTTCTTATGCCCTTCTTTGCCAAAACACAAAGATGCTTTTGAAAATGGCCGTGATTTATTTTAAATCGGGGGCTCCTGGCGCATCTCATGAAGGAATACATTTGAAATCTGGTCAAATGCATATTGATGCTGGAGTGACGTTAACGCAGTGGGTGATAAGTGACGCTCACACGAAAATGCAACTTCCTATCTCAACTCGGAGGAGGCTCCAAGCTTTGCCTTTAGCCAGGCGGCACAGTGCAGTACGTCTCTCTCTCTCTGCCCAGTTACAGCCTGCAAGGAACTTGCTCCGGAGAAGCGTTCAGAGATCCTGGGAGTGATCATCGGGGAATGTCTTTTTTTTATAAACTTTGGATGACCTCGATCTTTTTGGGGAAGGGGCGGGGATGCGATGGCAATTTGAGTGCATTGCCCGCCCACCCCATTTCAAATTGGAGGGGTGGGTGGTTGTGTTGGGGGGGGAAGGGTTTTCTTGCGTTGTTGTGTATGTTTGTGGCGATGGTCGTCGATGGCTACCGATGGCAGGTATTCACACTTATTTATTTTCTCGTTTCTCTTTTGTTTTTCTCTGTCTTGTCGAAGGTGAGCAGCCGCGGGTAGGAGTGAGCATCGGGAGCCCCGCCGAGATGTCCGTGTGGCTAACTCGGGCCGTCGCCTTGGCTTCGTTGGTGGGCGGCGGCGGCTGGTGGTGGTTGGGGGCGGTGGCCAGCGACGGCACCGAGAGCTACGGCGAGGCGTGCGAGACTCTGTGCTCCTGCCAGGAAAAGGACGGCGTGCTGGTGCTGGGCTGCGAGGACAGCCGGATCGTCAGCGTGCTGCAGCTCAGCCCGCCTCACTGGCCCCTCTACCACTTGTTCCTGAGCGGCAACCTGCTGAGCCGCCTGCAGCCCGACGAGTTCCTCAACTTCAGCGGCGCCGCCGTGCTCCACTTGGGCGGCAACCGGATCGAGGAGATCGAGGCGGGCGCCTTCCGCGGCTTGCACGCCACCCGGCGCCTCCACCTCAACAACAACCGGCTAGAGGGGCTGCGGAGGGACGCTTTCGCCGGCCTGGAGCGCCTCGAGTACCTGCAGCTGGACTACAACTACCTCCGGCGGCTGGAGAGCGGCACCCTGGACAGACTCCCACGCTTGCAGGTCCTCATCCTCAACGACAACCTGCTGGCCGGCCTGCCCGCTGACCTCTTCCGCCACGTCCCCCTCACTCACCTCGACCTGAGGGGTAACCGGCTCCGGGCTCTGCCGCACGCCGGCTTGCTGGAGCACCTGGGCGGCCTGGCCGAGCTCCAGCTGGAGGACAACCCCTGGGACTGCGGTTGCCCGCTGCTGGCCCTCAAGGCTTGGCTGGAGAGCATCTCGTACACAGCGCTGGTGGGCGAGGTGGTCTGCGAGACCCCTTTCCGCCTGCACGGTCGCGACCTGGGCGAGGTCTCCCGCCAGGAGCTGTGCCCCCGCCGGCCTGGGGGGCTGGACTCGGATTGGAAGCCGCCTTTCGCCCCTCCTCCCTTGAGCACCCGAGGCTACTTCCACAGCAGCCCGCCTCCGGCGGCCACACCCAACCTCCTCATCACCTCGTCCCCGTCCAGGTACCAGCCCAAAGGCACCCGCCTGCCCAAGGCTCCTCCATCCCGGGTCAGGGTCACCACCTCCCGCAGCCCATTCCTCAAGATGAAGGAGGAGATGGATGAGGAGGAAGGGGAGGGGCAAGGCTACCCTTACGGCCCCATCTTCGCCTACCAGACCAAGCCCCCGGTGCCTCTGGTGTGCCCCCGGCAGTGCAGCTGCAACCTGCAGATCTCCGAGCTGGGGCTCAATGTCAACTGCCAGGAGAGGCGGATCGAGAGGGTCTCTGAGCTGCAACCCAAGCCCTACAACCCCCGGAAGCTGTACCTGAGCGGCAACCGGCTGGCGGCGGTCAGGCGGGGGGACTTCGAGGAAGCTGCCGGCCTGGAGCTGTTGCATCTGGGCCACAACCGCATCACGGCGGTGCAGGACGGTGCCTTCTCCAACCTGACCCAGCTGAGGCGCCTCTACCTGAACGGTAACTGCCTGGAGGCGCTGGGGTCGGGCAGCTTCCGCGGGCTGCGCAACCTGCGCTACCTCTACCTGGAGTACAACGCCCTGCGGCGCCTAGGGGCCGGCACCTTGGCGCCGGCTCCCGGCCTCCAGTTGCTCTTCCTGCACCACAACCTGCTCAGGTCCCTGCCGCCGCGCCTCTTTGCTGGCCTCAACCTGACCCGGCTCAGCCTGCGGGGTAATCGCTTTGCCTCGCTGCCCGTCGCCGGCCTTCTTGACCAGCTCGCCTCCCTCATCCAGATCGAGCTGGACGAGAACCCCTGGGAGTGCGGCTGCCCGCTGCTGGGCATGAAGCGATGGCTGGAGCGCCTGGGTCCCGGAGCTCTGGTCCGCCGCCTCAGCTGCCAGTCCCCCAAGCACTTGGCCGGCCAAGACCTGGCCTCGCTCCGCTCCGACCTTATCTGCCCAGACCACTCCGACGAGGTGGCTCTCTCCACTCCCTCGCTGCTGCTCCCTGGCCCGGCGGCCGCTCGGCCCCTTGCCACGGCTGGCCCGGCCACACCGTTCCCGGACACGGGCTCGGTCGTGCCCCTGTCGGTGCTCATCCTCAGCCTGCTGCTGGTCTTCCTGGCGTCGGTGTTCGTGGCGGCCGGCCTCTTCGTCGTGGTGATGAAGCGGCGCAAGCGGGCGCAGAGCGAGCGCACCAGCGCCAACAATTCCGACGTGAGCTCCTTCAACCTGCAGTACAGCGTCTACAGCCACGGGCCGGCGCCCAAAGCCAAGAGCCCCGCCGGCCACGTTTACGAATACATCCCCCACCCTCTGGGCCACATGTGCAAGAACCCCATCTACAGGTCTCGGGAGGGCAACTCGGTGGACGATTACAGGGACTTACACGAGCTCAAGGTCACCTACCGAAACCCGGTGGACGAGGAGCGAGAGAACCAGTTGAGGAGCCCCTCGTACAGCATCAGCACCATCGAGCCCCACGAGCAGGTTTCTCCAGTTCAAGATGTGGACCATTTCTACCGTGGCATTTTAGAGCCGGGCAAACAGTCGCCCACTGGCAACAGTGTTGAATATAAATTTGGTAGTCCACCAAACTATAATTATTCACCGAACTATGAAGTAAGACGCCAGTATTTACATCCGGAGAGGATGAGGGAGACGGTGCTGTACGGGGCACCCAGTAATGTATATGCCGAGCAAATTAGAAATGATTACCTGGAACTGAAAGCAAAGCTTCACATCGAGCCGGACTACCTCGAAGTTCTCGAAAAACAGACAACATGCAGTCAGTTCTAAGCCACAGAGTTGTTTATATACAGTATTTATTTCTAATTATCTGAAATTCGGTTGTTTTCTTTTCTTGTTTCCTTTTCATTCCACACACTTGTTTGAGGGGTAAGTGTCAAGGCCACCAGATAATCACCTTGAAAGGAGTTTTCAGCCAGGGGTGTGCAGCATAACTCACAGCTCCACTGAAACACTGGAGTTTGCTAGGATCAGAGGACCCCAAACTGAAGATTTTCCTCGTGATATTCTGACAATAGGCATAAGTAAAAGTATTGGGTTTCATTACCCTAGACGGGAACTTTGCAGTCTTTCTTACATTCTTAACTTGCCCATATCTGGAAGTATTTTTTTAATTCACTAAATTTGCATCATATTGTTAGTAAATTGTAGTTTCTTCATGCGTACCACAAACCAGGTATTTTAGTTACAAAATAGACCGATATAGTACTTAATACTTTATAGTCACTCAAAAAAATCACCTGGTAGTTATTTGTCCAACCAAAATATTTTGCTTATTCCTAGATGACATCAGAAATATCGCATGTTGTACAAAAATGCATCAGTACATTTTTGCAGTTTTGCAACATGACTCAACACCTGATGCAGTGGATCAAAGTGTGTCATAGGTGTTATCAATGCACAGTTTGGATTTGGTTCTAGCTTCAGCAGTCTTTATAATTAGAGTCAAAATGGTCCTTCATTGAACTTCATGAGGCTAGCACACCCCTAATTTTAGTATGGAGCTCTTATTCTTAAAATGGATGTCTTTGTATGCATTCTGCACTTTTAAATTAGAAAGAAACCTGAGGTCTTTAATATTCATCTCAGAATTGCACAATTGAGTGTGTGCACTGGGGCCACGCAGGGCTATCTGTTGGATTGTACAAATCTGTATGTAATATCTGTACCCTTGTAAAAAAAAACTCAACGGGGAAGTTATATTACACCACTGGGTGTTCAAACTGGCTATTTGTGTGACTTTTTTAATACCGTATATAGTTTAACAAAAATAAATTATAAGAGACAGTTGAACTATAACAATGGCAGATTGCTTTACATTGGCTAAACATTAAAGCCAAATAAAGAGAGCAGACAGTACAGCAAGAAACTCTTTTCAGGAAGCAGCATTTTAATTGGGTTTACTGTTGTCATTTTAAATATTTGTTGACATGGAGTTGTATTTACTTGTCAAACTAGATTTCTAATATGACCCAGCAGCAAGCTTAATAATTAAGGGTTAATGTGATCTGTCGATGAAGGAATTCTAGATAAAGAAGCATCCAGAAGTAGACCTGGAATTTGTCTCCACAGATTGCATTAGCATCCCCAGTAGAGGTCTCCACAATGGTCGTTTGCAGTATTTTAGATCCAAACCCCTAAATCATCAAATATGATGTTTCTACACTATTTTCCAGTACTATAATTAGCAAATATACACATGAGAAGGTCAGTATTAAATTAGATTTTTAATTGTATAAATTGGATCCTAAATAATATCATCATATTTTCATGTGTAGGGAATTTAAAAGGTGTTTGAACGACGAGACCTTCTTCCCTATTTGAGCAATTTTTAAACACCAAACAAGATGTTTTTTAATACTGCTATAAAGTGTAGTTTTCTTTTCAACATTTTTCACTATTTTAACACAGATAGTTCAGTGAGACAATTAAGTTCATTAAGTGATATGAAGGAGATCATCCAGACATAATTTTCTACTGAGGGTTTTTTATTGTGGAACGTTGTAGATTTATTTTACAATGCAATACTTTTCGGTAATACAGCAAACATAATTCAGATCTAATCGCTGCAGAACACTGCTCACTGAAATCTGTTAAGTAAATTTAATTGGATCTCATGGAAGTTTTGATGTAAAACACAAATTGATTCTATCAGAAGTTATACTGATTTCCCAAAGGATTTTAAGTTGTGGATATATTTTCATTATATTATAGCTAATTAAAAAGTGCTATATTTACTATTTTCACCTGATTATAGTGTACTGAAGACTCAGTAAACCCTTTTCACTCTTCTTATAATATGTAACCATCTTGGCCAGTCTTTAGATGGAGCTGGGTCTTGTTTTGTGGAACTTAACAGTGCATTATCAGTATAGTGGGAATATACTGTTACTTATCATGAATGTACCCATTTTCAATTTGTTTTTCTGTTACTGCATACATGTTAAGGTAGGTAGGCATATCTGGGAAAAGACAGTTGCAGTGTAGATTATCAGATGCATTCTATCCTCTTTGCTTGGCCCAAATGTAATATAGCAGCATACCAATAAAAGAAATCCAGTCTTTCTCCTTTCCTTGCTGAAAAAATTGCCATTGTATGGCACATGCGCTAAGTTTATTTCATACACCACTGTCTAATTTTATTTTCTCTGCTGCTCTTTTAAATTGCCATGGTACAACAAAACAAAATATATCCTGACTAGAGGTATTGTTGAGATTATTTTATCACATTGCAAATTTGTTAAAAAGGAAAAGGATTTAGTCAATCTTCATTTACTTATTTCAAAGAATCTTGAGATAATTATGCCAGTGTCATTCATTAAAGTGTTCATGCAAAAACCAAATATTTATATAACTCAAATTGAGTTAGCTGCCGAATTATTGATCCCAGAAAAAAGAGTGTTTAACTGTTTGAATTCCAAGTCAGATCCAATCTCATATCTGTTTAGTGTTTATGAATTAAGTAATTATTTGCATTCCTCATAAATGTGTTCAGAATAACACATTTAAAATATAATGGCCAAACCTTGCTGGAACAGGGCATCATTATTATTTAGATGCTTTCTTTCACCTGAGAGCTCAAACGCTTTTTTGCATTGTAGCTTGTTGCAAGTGCAAGCCGATGACAGTGGGTGACAACAGGATAAGTGGGATCTGGGTGAACAATAGGTCCATCATTAAAACTCATATATAATAAATCAGATTTAAGGCTTGAGAGAGAAATAGAAAGAATGGAGAATGAGGGTGGATTAGAGACAAATCAGGTTTGGAAATTAAAAAGAGGGAAAACAAGAATGGATTGAAAGAAAAATAAAGTACTAATATTTACATTTAAAATGTGCAAAATACTTGGTAACTTATGACATGCAGGAATGAAGCTCTGCAGTTTAAATTATTGCAATTTTGGATGAGATTAATTAGCATTGCATTATTAGGGATCAATTCATTAATATATATATAGGTTTTCATTTTGATCTGTAATGTTTTCCTAACTATTGTGCAAGCCCAACACATTATTAAAAATAATGGAAAGGTTTTTATAAAATTTCTTTTATGGGAAGAAAGGGCAGAGCAGCAAAAATCAAGTCGCTTATTCGAAGATTCACAGTTTGTGGAATATCTCTTCATCCCTTGATCTTCCTGCCAGATTTGTATATTAATAATGGCATGTCCATGAAAACTTTTTACTTTCACAGCAAGATCTGGCCTCTTTAATGTAATAAAACTGGGGCTACCTGGATGGTTAAAAATCATAACAATTTGTATTTATGTTTTGGGAAGTTTATTGTTTGATCTCATAGATTTTCTGAAAATATATAAGTTGCAGCAATGTATTTTTGATCAATGATTGATCAACTTATTTCTTAGGATTGAATTACATATATTACAACTTGCCAAATTACTTCAAGTACATGTTCAAAGTATTGTATTATGCTCATTTAGTTTCAATTGATAAAATAGCAGGCCTCCTATCTGCAAATCTTACCAATCCAAATTATTTCATCAATAAAGTCCTGGGAGTATTTAACTAGTAGTTTACAAATGCAGAAGCACATAGGCATCCAAATTGTCTTCTCCACAAAAGTTTTAAACTTCATAATTATTTTGAAAGCATTGAAAGATAAGATTTAAAATCCTTGAATAGATTTGTTATTGTCTGGGATTCTGACGTTTTGGGTATTAAAATTTCACACAGGGATGCTTCCAATGAAGTGAAGAAAATAGTGCTCAACAGTAATAGTGACACTTTGTCATTAGGATGAAACATTATTTACATTGATTTGTATGCCGTATTGCTTAGATTTTACCTTTTCAGCAAAAAAAAAGAACATTTAGATGAAACCTAATTTTTAATGTAACCAGTGTGACTAAAATTTTGAAAATTTGACCCAAAAAATTATGAAAATGCAAGTATCATGCTCAAAATACATAATAGCCAACTCACCATGTACGGAGTACAGGGGATTGGATCTTATCGGATGTTAATCTAATTACTATTTCACATGCATCCAGGTAAAATTTATCATCCATTTATGCTGGTTATTAGACACTTACTAGTAGACACTTTGTAATGGTTTGGTAGAAAAATAAAATCAATTATCAATTTAATAGCTGAAGGTGCAACTTAAACATACTGTGCAAAAGATGGAATGAACACTGCTGATTTTGATTAAACCTGGTAGAGTGTTTTTTTTTTACATTTTACTTCCCTACAAATAATGTTTCACTAAAAATGAATAATTTGCTTTAAACATTAAAGGCTGTCAATGCACTTCAATTATTGTTGATTCCCATAAGGTCCAGTTTTGTGACATCACCTGAATTTCTGCTGGTCTCTGCAGAAACCGGTTTGCTGTGTCAGTGTTCAGGTGTCATGTATTGCAACACAAAAAGTCACAAGGTTTTAACAATAAATTCATAAGCAGATCCCTACTATAATTATTGCTACAAAAGTTATTGATGGATAATTTAAAAACAGAATAGGTAGAAGGTAATTGAGATTTGTTTTCAAGAAATAATTTATTTTGTGCTCAGGAGGAGTAAAACAATCTTTTATTGTTTTATTGTATTGTGTTGAATATAATACTATAGTTTTATCTTCTAAAAGTTAAAGATATTGAGTGAATTATGGCAACAAAGCAACTCAAGCGAACTTGTGCTCAGGACTGATTTTTAGAATAGTCAACTGTCTCTGTGACATGCTTATGATTTGTTGTGTCTTATTTTAAAATGAATCTATATTATATTAGTCTGCTACATTTTTATGATTAAAGAGAAAACTTGACATTAATTTACAGCAAATTAAATTGACATATAATTTATTATTTTATTAATTACCTAGGGAGTTTCCTGACTGGTGTTTTCTTTTTAATGTAATTATTTTTACAGTGTTCTACAAGGTAAAAATAAAATAGCACTCAGCTCTGTGGAGATTGGTAATTCAGTATGAACATTCGAGCCATCACACAGTGATACAAAAGTTCCTGTGACTCCCAAAGACTCCTGTCATCCCTCTGGAATGTAAAACGTAGAAACATAGAAAATAGAAGCAGGAGTAGACCAATCAACCCTTCAAGCCTGCTCCACCATACATTATGAACCAACTTAATAGTCTGGCACTGCTTTTCCCCCATATCTTTTGGATCCCTTTAGCTTCAAGTGCTATATAAAACTCCTTGAAATCATACGATGTTTTGGCCTTGACTGTTCTTTGTGGTAACAAATTCCAAAGGCCAACTACTCTCTGGGTGAAGAAATCTCTCCCTGTCTCAATCCTAAATAGTTTACCCTGTGTACTTGGACTGTGATCCCTGATTCTGGACTCACCCCCCATCATCAGGAACATTCTTTCTACATCTACCCTGCTGATCCTTTAGAACTTTATCCATTTTATGAGATTTTGTTCTTTTAAACTCCAGCAAATATAGTACTAACCGATCCAACCTCTCCTCATTCGTCAGTTCCACCATTCCAGGAATCAGTCTGGTAAATCTTCACACTGCACTCCTTCTAATGCAAGAACATCCTTCCTCAGATAAATAAACCAAAACGGCATACAATATTTCAGGTGTGGTTTTACTAAGGTGCTGTATAATTGCAGCAAGATGTCCCTGCACCTGCACTTGAATCCTCTTGCTCTGAAGACCAAATATCATTTAGCTTTTTTGTTAACCACCTGTAGCACCTGAATGCTTACCTTCAGTGACCAGTGTGCAAGGGACACCCAGGTCTCATTGCACTTTCTGTGCTCTCACGTATAGCCATTCTGTTAATAATCTGTTTTCCTGTTTCCTTTTGCTACCAGAGTGGGTAACCTCATATTTATTCACATTGTACTGCATATACCAAGCATTTGCCCACTCATTTAGCTTACTCAAATCATGTCAAATAATTTCTATATTTTCCTCACAGCTCATCTCCTGCAGTTTTGTGTCATCTGTAAATTTAAAGGTATTACATTGAGTTCCCTTGTCTAAATCATTTATATATTTTGTCAATAGCTGGGGTCCTAATACTGATCAAAAACTAAAACAAAGTTGCTGGAAAAGCTCAGCAGGTCTGGCACCATCTGTGAAGGTAAAAACAGAGTTAACGTTTCAGGTCCAGTGATCCTTCCTCAGAATACGTCTGAGTTCTGAGGAAGGGTCATCGGACCCGAAACGTTAACTATTTTTTTTCCTTCACAGACGCTGCCAGACCTGCTGAGCTTTTCCAGCAACTTTGTTTTTGAACCTGATATACAGCATCAGCAGTTCTTTCAGTTTCCTAATACTGATCGCTGTGATGCACCTCTAGTCACTACCTGCCGTTCAGAAAAAGGCTAATTTATTCTTACTGTTTATTTCCTGTCTGCAAACCAGTTTTCTATTCATCTCAACACACTACTTACAATCCCTTGCACTTTACTATTACACATTAATCTCATGTGAGACGTGGTTGAAAGCCTTCAGAAAGTACAAAAAAGAACCCCACATTTACTGGTTTTCTCTCATCAACTTTACTACATCCTTGAAGAATTCATGTAGATTTGTCAAGAATGACCTTCCATTTGGAAATCCATGCTGACCGTCTGATCCTGCCTCTGTTTTTCCAAATGCTCAGCTATTGTAGGACAGTAAGAAAAAAACATATTCTGCCCACCATTGAATATAATATCCCAATATAATCCCTGAAACATTTCTTTAATTAATCTTCAATTAGAGAACATTTGAGTCCTTACAGTTTTGTTTTATTACAGGAAAGCAAAATGAGCAAAAGTACTCATTGCTAATTCAACCTTGGCTACGTGGAATTATTTGACAGAAGTGATTCCAGTGTATCTTGTTGAGGAGAACAAAATGATATTTTCAAGAAACTTTATTAAAATTATTTTTTTCAATTTGCAAACCTTATGTACTATAGTAAAGTAGCTGGATTTTGTCCACAGTATTTTAATTTCATTAGCGTTATTGAAATGACCCCTGAAAATGTTGTTTTTGAATGGAAGGAATACTGGTTTAATTGACTTAAACCTAAGAATCCAGTCCACACACAGTTTGCTGATGTGTTAACATACGTAGTGAATCTGTACGGCTTCCTCACAGATCTTTGACATCATTATAACTGCAATTTTTTAGCCTGTTATCAATTTGGCATTTCTCTGTGCATTATTTTTAGCGCATTGGCTCAGATCTACTTATGTGCACTGTTTTAACAGAGTCCTTAACCCATTTGTTTCTCACAGGCTAATGCCTTTTTAAAATAGCACACCGATATTTGTTGCCTGTAAACAGTTAACAGAGGTATTTGGGTAAAACTAGAAATTGAGCAAATTCTTTCCTGTGACTTGCACCCAGCATAATATACAGTCGTATCATTTAGGTCTGTTGGAGAAGGCTGCATGTGAGATCTGTTGCAGCATATTTATCAAGTCAATGAAATACTACAAGATATTTAGACTTTGTATAACTCACCCAGATACAAAATAAAAACTGTACTGGAATGTGAGAAAGCAATGAAGCTTCAGAGATCTGTAAGGTAGAAATCAGAAAGCAGTTTTTGTTTGATGGTGCAAGCCAGATGGCATGGGTACAAAAAGATTTTAAAATTCCCCTTGACCATCTTAGCAACAGAAAAGTGTATGAGAATGTGTGACTTACTGAAAAATTTATTCACCAAGATTAGTATTTAAAAAATGCCCTGCTGATCTAACAAAGGCCCAGCATACTCATGTTCGACTGAATGGCCTCCTTCTATGTCATAGGTTATGTATGACTACTATGATTTTCTGGAGAAAAAGTGAATATTGTAAGGGGTTGAAAAACATGGTTCTAAACAGCAAGATGTTGGATTAACATAGAAATCATGTGATTTATAATAGACAGCTTAAAATTATAACTACTGCAAAGTCATCTTTGATGCAAAATGAACAAAATTCACAAGTACCAGCCCATGTTAAGGCCTGGCTCTCCAGATTCTATTATTCTATTTTAAATTAACAAATCATTTCCTTTTACAAGTGTTATATTAAAAAAAGACTTCTATTTCTTCCCTCTAAGCACCATTTTATTTTCGCTTTATATTGCAAACCAATGACATTGAATAAATTTTACTATTGGGGTTCATAATCTGAATGAATAATGCTGATCATAAACTTGTTACAGTTAAAGTGAAATAATAAATAAAGATTTGGATTTATACAGCTTCCTTACTTCAAGATATCCTAACAAAATTTATTTGCAAAAATATACTCTTTAAATGGGTTGTTACTTGCAATGCAGGGAACACTCCTGTCAATTTACATATAGGCTCCCACATATCTAAACATCATACTATGATGATAATCAGGTTCTTTTGATGTTAACTTTAATAAATATTGCTTAGGACCTGCAGGATTTTTTTGTTTTTGAAATAGTGTCATAGAAACTGTAATGAGAAAGCAGCTGTGACTTCCCGTTCACCCAAAACACTGGCACTCCGAAACAGGCAGCCAAGCACTGCATGTCAGCCTGAGACAGGTGCTCCAATTAGTAGAGTGGAATTTGAACTTAACCTTTTAACTCAGAGCTGCTCTTGCTATACATTTAGCCAAAACTGACATCTGAAATTGAAGCAGTTGAAATAATTTCACTTGAAAAATAAAGTACAATAAAATGGGTCACGGCTTAAAAGCACAATGAGAAATGCTTATTTTCATTGAATTAAAACTGATGACTGCTGTGCATTAATCAATTTTGTAGAATCTCTTTTGATTTGATCATTTTGCTTTTTTTATTGTAAGTTTTGTCTGTTTTTACATCTCAATTTTATTTTTACTTATTTTATTTCTTGTTCATTCTCAGCACTGCATTTTCCTCCCACATGAACTAACGTACTCTATCTTCAAGGTTGAATGTTCTCCAATTGTCCTTTAGTCAACATTGTGCTCCACCAAAACAACCTGATTTCTCTAACCCAAGCCCATCCAGTAGACAAAGTGATTCATCACAGGATGCCTCATCTGAAGCACATCTACCCTGGGCTGTCTCCTAGAAATATGCCTGCAATATGTATGATTTAAGTGAAATGTGACCTAATATGCTGTGTTATTTTCTACACACTATAAACTTTTAATTTTACATTTATCAAGTATATAGAAACTGAATTGTTGCCATTATTCTGTGTAACCCAGATTTTATTTTTCAACCAATTTATTGTTTAATATTAAAGTTATTTGCATATATTATTGATGTAAAACTGGAGATACCCATGGAAACGCTTTTCGGGCTTAGGTACAAATGTTTTAAAGGATGGAATATAATGTAAATCTTTGTAAAATAATGAGAGACAAATGTCATTTTTCTCTAAAACTTGAGGTATTGTGTTACATTGAATTTCTTTATTTCTTGACAACAAAGTTCTGTTATTAATACTTCTAAGGTTTGAAACCTTCAGAAAACAAGTTTTCCAATTGTTATGTATAATCTTGAAGGAATGTTTTTGTCTGTTTATGCAGAATTTTAATTGCATTTTGCAATTTGTCAATATTTATTTTGTTGAAACCTGTGTACACGGCCTTGCTGGATATTAAGGAGGGAATATACCAAAGGAATATTTGATTGAGAATTATGTTGGGCATGTTAGTTTCAGCTAGCCAGTTTTTACCTCCAAAATTGCCATTGACATCTCAACACCTGTGCTATCTTTTACTGTTTCCTCAACTGTCAGCTTGTTGTGACACATTCATTCAAGTATTTCTGTGTACTGTTCCAAACGTAGTTTTTTTTTAATGTTTTTACTGTTTAATGAATGTGTTTTCGCTAGAATTAGATCAAAGGATAATGCAAGGTTGTTATTGGGCATCAACATGGATAACTGAGTAACCAGCAATGAACTAACAACAGAGTTTCCTGGCACCCCTTCCATCAGCAAATCTTCAGTTAAACTGCATATTCCATTTGTCCACATGGGAACAGAAGGCCATTCATCCCCACAAACCTGTTGCATCATTCAGTCAGAGCTAGGTTGATCCTTTCTTCAAATTTTATTTGTTTCATATACTTGGCTCCCCAGACCTAGCAAAGATTAAAAAAAAAATGCTTGTGAATCTTGAATAGTGCAACTTGTCATCTGGAAGAAAATTTCAGTCTGCCATCTAACACTGCAACAATACTCTGATATTGCACATAGATCATTTCATCTTTTCATTACAGTGTTGGTCAATCTGTCATCCTTGTTGAATGATAACTTTTGTTCTAACGAAATCACTGACATTTTTAAACCTGTTTTGGGAAGGTGAGTTCAATGGCATAACACAATGGATCAAATCTTCCTGGAGAAATAAAGGCTGGCATTTTGTCACTTGCAACTGCACCTCCCTCAGCTCGCCTAGGTCAGCATGGTAAGCATAGAAGATGAATATATAAAATTGATTGGCATGAGAGGAGAACCATGCCCATCATCTACTCGCCTTTTGTTGTTTTACCAGCAATGGAGTAGGTGTCAGAGCCTGCCCTTCCTTCAACCGGTGGAAGCCAAATAATAGCCAGCTGCAAAAGTGGATGCATACAGCAATGAGTACAGGGATGAGAAAGCCACCAGGTAAATCTTGTTCACAATAGAGACCCCCCTACCCCAACAGTGCTCACCACCCCAATTGCCCCACCTCGACATTGTGAGCATAGCATCCTGAAACCACCATTATGATGAAACCACCATTTCAATGTGGCCTTCATCACTTCTTCAGGGTAGAATACTACAGTACCAGCAATGACCACTGCTCCTGCTGACATTCCAAAAACAAAGAACTATTGACCATCTGACTGGCTGGCATCCCTAGGAGTTTATCTTTGCTCTCACATAGGGGCAGAAGCCACAAGCTGAGTCACATAACACCCTGGCCACCAAAATATCTGATTGTGGGCCTCCTAGCCCTGCGGACCTGGGCTTGCCCTGATTTTTGAGCCAGCCCACATTGCCACAAAAAGTTTCAACCGGTGTGTAACTCGTGTTACACGCTGTTAGCAATGCACAAATTAATGAGCAAATTTTGAAGAAGAAATGCACTGTGAAATGTTAATGTCTGAAAAGAGCTGGTGAATTATTACCATTGTTGATCTGACTTGGTGACCACACAATCCTTTAAATGACTTCCATAAGTTATCTAGTTTCTCTTTAGGGCTGTTGTCAGCTACTAGTTATTAGTCACAGGTAGGATATTACGTGCAATAGTTTCACTTTGTCTTCTCACACTGTTAGTTCTGCAGACCCCAAAAGATCCACCCTTTCTCATTTTGCATCTATAAGCTGCACCACGGTTACATCATCTGAACACAACTTCAGGTTTAACGGCCACACGGAAGACTCCGTACTCTACCTCACCACAACATCTCTCAACCACTGTCACACAGTTCATCCAACATTCAGTATTGATGCATAGGCATTTCCACCAATTAAATGAGCATCATTGTAGCTCAGTTGGTGTTCTTGCTGCAAAGTCATAAGATTCTGAATTTAAATCCCTCTCCAGGATCTGACAATGAAAATCAATGACAATGAACACAAGGTTGATATTCCAAAGACCTACTGAAGGAGTGCGGAATTGCAGCTTTCAGATGATATGTTAAACTGATTAAGGTTCTGCCTTCCCTTTAAGATGAATGTAAAGACACGAGAATCACTGAACTCTTCCAAAGAAAAGCAATCCCTAGTTTTATGGTAAATCTTTGTCCCTCAATAAACATCACATAATCAAATTACCTGGTTGTCTGTGCTTTGGACACTTCGACCAGTTTATTTATAAAATATTTACTCTCTATGTGGTTCTATCTATCTGAGAAACAAAATTACCCGCAACAATCCACATGTTTGGGCTGGGCCATTGGAACATTTTTCCTCTCTGACATGGGGCTGGCTGTCTTCCATGATCTTCTCCTGTGTCTCTTTGATTGTCACATGGTTTTCTGCCATGAAATTGGCAATAAATGTGGCCAGGCCAGTGACATCCACAACCCCTAAAGAAATTTTAAAAATACAAAAGCTGGTGTTTTGAATGTTATATCTGAGGATCCCACACTGGTGGTGTTTTAGGAAGTTGTGATGCAGTATTCTCCATTTCTCCTATGCGCTCTCCTGGTGATGTTTGTGTTCAGGCTCCAGATCAGATCTCTACAATACAAGTTAGAACAGCATTTATCTGCAAATGACACAATGCACATTTATTTCAATGTATGGAGTTGGGGCACACATTTCTTTTGTCAGCCGACATTTATCCAGAGTGGTACCTTTCAGCCTTCCCTCTTTTTCAACAGCATACAGAAGGGTGCCATTGTATTCTAACTGTACTCCATCTCAAATAAAGCCAACGTTCTCCATCCTCAAGATTTAAAACTCATTTTGATTTGGCATTTTGATCAGGATCGTCAGTACCATCCCATGGCCTTTCCTGCTGTCCCCTTACAGTTGTCATTAAGCCAAATCTTGGTTAGTAGCCATAATTGACAATTTGAAATATTGTGATGTCTCTCCCTGCACAACAAATGCTCCATCTGCCCGTTGCTGATCCAAATTGGGACCTGTCTTTGCTTAGCCTGCTTGAGGTTCTCACTCAACTGTTCGGGTCATCCACTGGCCATCGATGCCACACAGGATTTTATTCTAATACCCACTGTCATCACCTAACTTTCCCCAGATGATCTTGTTTATGGTCCTGTCGTGCCCTTTTAGCACTGTTATCAGGCATTGGTCTGCCTGATTTTCTTTTATTCTCACCTTGGCATCTTGTCCAGATTAATTTTATTCAAGGGTTTGTTTAATTTGCTTGGTTAAAAGTCTGAGTTTATTATCTAAATTAGCTAAATAGAGTGTATTGACTGAACACTTTTACTCCATAAGCTGTTGTCGGATCATACAATATAATTCTTTTATGACACCTCACTGGCTTGGGCCTGGCCTCCCATGTGTCAACCTATGTTTTATATTCTAATAGCCAAAGGTCAAATACAGATTTTTTTTTTCTGTCTGAAGTCGGGAAGGGTGCCACTCTGGCAGCTGGGCTCCAGATATATCTAACACCACTGACAGCAATTTGTATTCTGAATGGTTTTGCCTGTGTGTTTTAAAACCACCCATTTTGAGTTCCTGGTCAATCCTCAAAAAAACACATAGAGGTACACTTCTGGCTGATTTTAACCCATGTCTAATTTTGTATACAACATGTATCCCCCCCATGACTTTCCCATCATATCATCGCCCAATTTCTAGCAATTTATCCGGCCAGCAGTCCAACATCCCATTTCTGTACATCTGTTTGTGGAAAATCCCCACCAGTCACCCATGATGTATCAACTCAGGTAGCAATAACCTGAACTCTCATTTGTCTTTCTAAATACAACCTGCTATCTGTTACACCGAAACATCATGGATTTGTTGGGATGGATCCACAAAGCCCCATCCACATATTCATCGGCCTCCAGTGGGACAGATCACATACAGCCAGGATATGTGTACTCATACCCAATTAGTGCTTCTGATGATCGCATCCTAGCAATCCACCTGAAGATGTAGACCAACAGGCTGTGTGTCACCAGCCGGGAGAGGGAATCAAGATGGCATCTGTTATTATTCTTATCTAACATCTGACCAAGTTTAGATACCTCTCCCCACTTCCTCACCTGCCCAGATTTTTTTTTTCCAACTGTCTAGTCTTGGTCCACATTCAACCAAATTCCTCCCAAATTTTTATTTTTAACAAATTTTCCCAACTCCCAATTTATTAGTCAATTGTCTATGTGTCAGGCTTCAGCTGAGGCCTGATATTGTTAATCCAAAATGTTGGAATGGGAAGCGGGTTGGTGCATTGGGTACATGGGCAGCATGGTGGCTCAGTGGTTAGCACTGCTGCCTCACAGTGCCAGGCACTTGGGTTCAATTCCAGCCTTGGGCAACTGTCTGTGTGGAGTTTGCCCATTCTCCTCATGTCTGCGTGGGTTTCCTCTGGGTGGTCCCACAGTCCAAAGATGTGCAGATTAGGTGAATTGGCCATGCTAAATTGCCCATAGGGATGTGTAGATTAGGTGGGTTATAGGGGGATGAGTCTGGGTGGGAAGCTCTGACAGTCAGTGTGGACCTGTTGGGTCAAATGGCCTGTTTCCACACTGTAGGGATTCTATAGATTCTATGGATCAGCAGTCTGAAAGATTAAACTGTAGATGAGACATGGCCAATGGTTAAAGATGGATCAAAAGATGAAAACAACAATGATAGCTATCTATCATAATATATGGTGCTGTAGCCCTCTATGACCAGGATGCATTGGCAAAGGGGTTGCCTTTCTCTCTAGGCCACGGTGTTGCAGAGGATGATTTCTTGACTGTGTCTACCCATCCCTTTCCCTTCAGGGCTGCTGTGTGCCAACACCTGCCTCTTCTGTCTAGAATTAGTGGGACCAGCTGTGGTTCAGTTCCCAAGGTCGAGACCTCAGGAGGGATAGTGTCCAGAACACTGACCTGGATCGGTTGATGGGGGCTGGTCCTGGATCAGGAATTTGGATTGTGTCGGCATCTTTGACTGATCTGGGATCTGAAACATGACCAGGTTAGAGTCCACTTCCTCCCATTCCTCTGGAAGCATGTGGAGATGGTGGCTGTAGCTTGGACTCCATAGACCTTTAACTGATGAACAGTACCAGCCAATTTTTCCTGCAGCTAGAAAAATTCTGTACGTGCATGGGCTGACCTTATCACTGTTGAGTGGCAAGAGAGATTCAGAGTCCCCTGAATATCTTGGTGACAGGAATGGCCCTGGCTGGAAAATTTGTAACATCACCCTTTACCCTACCTTGTACTCCACCAGGTTCATCTGCCCATGAGAGTATGCCTTGTTCTACTTTTTCCTTTTTGCCATTCTGATAGCCGCTGCTTTGTGTGCAGCCTGTACATTTTCCAGTAGAATTTTCAGTTTTCCTGTGACAGAAAACTTCAACCTTGGGCTCTGTCAAATCCAGTCATATTAAAGGTTTGATACCACTGATGGGGCATCTGGTCATTAGAATGTGGAGGGTGGGGGGCGGGGTTGTGATTCTTGTTGAACTGGAGGGTAAGTTCCTTGTGAGCATGAGGACAAAGGGTAAAACTATATTCCAGATTGAGTTGTTTTGCTGGATGACCTATCACAGCATCCCTTTGGGGGTGTGATGCATCCTGTCTACATTACCACCAGATTGAGAATGGTAGGCAATGCGGAACCTTTGGCTGATGCCAAATACATTAATCATTGCCTCCAATACCTGATCTGTGAAATAGGCTCCCTGCTCTAAATCGACACTGTGAAAACATACTGAATTAAGATGTCCACTGAAGCTTTAGCACTCTTTGTTTGAGTGATTCTCTGTATATATCCTCCCCTGATTCACTTGAGTCTTCACTTGTTTTGGCTTGGCAAATTTGGTGTCTTGGGGACATTTGTTACCACTACGTGACACACATGGTGTTCTGCTGCATGGCTCAAACTGTCAGATAGGAAGGCTGGCACTTTGATACATTCCACTGCAATGTCACAACCCCGTAACATTGGTGTCCAGTATTCTATGTAATTTTGGTTAATCTGTCCCATTTTTAATCCTACTGTCCAGCAATAAGGGTGTTCTCCATTAGAATAGTGATGAGTCTCAGGCCAGTAATACAGGCAAAATGTTGCATATCCCAGAACACAGACTGCAAATGCTTCTCGCATGAGGAGAATCCTTCCTCTTCTGCTAAGGGTTCAGGAGGTATAGGCTACCAGTCCGAGTTTATTGTGTTATTCTTGGAGAAGCCTGACTGCCAGTGCAGCATCATTGCTGCAACTTCCAAGGTAAAGGGAAGTTCAGGGTCAGCTACCTGCATTGTGGGGCCTGCACTATGGCCTGTTTTATTTCAGCAACAGTGTCACAGTGCTGTTTAGTTCATTTCCATGGGATATTGTGTTAAAGAAAGTCAGAGATTGGGGCGGGATTAGTGGTGAAACTACCAATCTGTCTCCGATAGTATCTCACTAAGCCCAGAAAGGAATGCAGCAAGCTCATATCTCTGGGGAGAGGCAAACAGGTTATGGCCTTGACGTACTTCCCTTCCATTTTGTGTTCTCCCTGAATTATCACAGTTTCCAAGTCTGAAATCATGATCTGTGTCTTCTTGAGATTAACTTTTAATCCTGGGTTGGTGAGGAGGGTTAACTTTTCCTTTAATGGTGTCAGATGTTTGGTCCTTGTCTTTGTCTGCAGAAAGAGACATCCCATGTACTGTACAAAGCAGTCCGGTCAGGAAAACCTCTTTAGCCTTTTAGCCAATCTCTGATGAAATATTGACGGAGAGTTTTGAAAACCCTGGGGCAAGCAGGTCCATGGACAGAGCTGGTCCTGAAATGTGAAAGTGAATTTATATTGGCAGTGTCAGTGGACAGGGTTGGAGCAAAATCCCCTGGCCATCCTGACAGGTTGTGGTCATTGGGTTCTTCAGGGTGTGGTAAGATCCTGGGGGATTTTATCTGCCTCATCCTGGACCTTCATGAATGATCGCCTCAACCTCTCTACCCCTCTCAAACACTCCAACCTCTCCACCGCACAACGTGCAGCCCTCCACTCCCTCCGCTCCAATCCCAACCTCACCATAAAACCCGCGGACAAGGGAGGGGCAGTCGTAGTATGGCACACTGACCTCTACATTGCTGAGGCCAGGCGCCAACTCTCTGACACCTCCTCCTACCGCCCCCTGGATCATGACCCCACCCCCAAGCACCAAACCATCATCTCCCAAACCATCCACAACCTCATCACCTCAGGTGACCTCCCACCCACCGCCTCCAACCTCATCGTTCCCCAACCCCACACCGCCCGCTTCTATCTCCTCCCCAAAATCCACAAACCTGAATGCCCTGGTCGACCCATTGTCTCCGCCTGCTCCTGCCCCACCGAACTCATCTCCACCTACCGAGACTCCATTTTCACCCCCTTGGTCCAGGAACTCCCTACCTACGTCCGTGACACCACCCACGCCCTCCACCTCCTCCAGAACTTCCAATTCCCTGGTCCCCAACACCTCATTTTTACTATGGACGTCCAGACCCAATACACCTGTATTCCCCATGCAGATGGCCTAAAGGCCCTCCGCTTCTTTCTGTCCTGCAGAACTGACCAATCCCCCTCCACCGACACCCTCATCCGCCTAGCCGAACTCGTTCTCACCCTCAACAACTTCTCTTTCAATTCCTCCCACTTCCTACAGACAAAGGGGGTGGCCATGGGTACCCGCATGGGCCCAAGCTATGCCTGCCTCTTTGTAGGTTACGTGGAACAATCCCTCTTCCGTACCTACACTGGCCCTAAACCCCACCTCTTCCTCTGTTACATTGATGACTGCATCGGCGCCACCTCGTGCTCCCACGAGGAGCTCGAACAGTTCATCCACTTCACCAACACCTTCCACCCCAACCTGAAGTTCACCTGGACCATCTCCAACACTTCTCTCTCCTTCCTGGACCTCTCTGTCTCCATCTCGGGTAACCACCTAGAAACCGATGTCCATTTCAAGCCCACTGACTCCCACAGCTACCTGGAATACACCTCCTCCCACCCACCTTCCTGCAAAAATGCCATCCCCTATTCCCAATTCCTTCGCCTCCGCCGCATCTGCTCCCAGGATGAGACATTCCACTCCCGTACATCTCAGATGTCCTCATTCTTCAAGGACCTCAACTTCCCCCCAGCAGTGGTCGAGAATGCCCTCGACCATGTCTCCCACATTTCCCGTAACACATCCCTCACACCCCGTCCCCGCAATAATAACCAAAAAAAAATCCCCCTCGTCCTCATGTACCACCCTACCAACCTCCGGATCCAACGCATCATCCTCCGACACTTCCACCATCTGCAATCAGACCCCACCACCAAAGACATTTTTTCCTCCCCACCCTTATCTGCCTTCCAGAGGGACCACTCCCTCCGCGACTCCCTTGTCCGCTCCACACTCCCCTCCAGCCCCACCACACCCGCACTTTTCCCTGCAACCACAGGAAGTGCTACACCTGCCCCCATACCTCCTCCCTCACCCCAATCCCAGGCCCCAAGAAGACTTTCCACATCAGGCAGATGTTCACCTGCACATCTGCCAATTCGGTATACTGCATCCGCTGTACCCGTTGTGGCTTCCTCTACATCGGGGAAACCAAGCGGAGGCTTGGGGACCGCTTTGCAGAACACCTGCGCTCAGTTCGCAACAAACAACTGCACCTCCCAGTCGCGAACCATTTTAACTCCCCCTCCCATTCCTCAGATGACATGTCCATCCTGGGCCTCCTGCAATGCCACAGTGATGCCACCCGAAGGCTGCAGGAACAGCAAATCATATTCAGCCTGGGAACCCTGCAGCCCAATGGTATCAATGTGGATTTCACAAGCTTCAAAATCTCCTCTCCCCCAACCGCATCCCAAAACCAGCCCAGCTCATCTCCACCTCCCTAACCTGTTTTTCCTCTCACCTCAAGCCACACCCCCATCTCCTATCTACTAACATCATCCCGCCCCCTTGACCTGTCCGTCCTCCCTGACCTGACCTATTTCCTCCCTACCCCCCTACCTACACTCACCTTTACTGGCTCCATCCCCGCCTCTTTGACCTGTCTGCCTCCTCTCCACCTATCCTCTCCTCTATCCATCCTCTATCCGCCTCCCCCTCTCTCCCTATTTATTTCAGAACCCTCTTCCCCTCCCCCATTTCTGATGAAGGGTTTAGGCCCGAAACGTCAAGTTTTCCTGCTCCTGTGATGCTGCTTGGCCTGCTGTGTTCATCCAGCCCCACGCCTTGTTATCTATGTTTCAAAAATACTTATTTGAGAGTAAAATATTTTTGAGACACCGGAGGTGACAGAAAGTGTTAAATAAATGCAAGTCTTTCTAAGAGAAAATTAAAACCTGGTTCTTCAGAACCCTCCAAAACTTCCATTCCCTAAACATCAATTCCATCACCTGTCTGGCCACCGTTTGAATCAAAACTAAACCATTGTATGAATTTGTCCTTTTGCTGAGTATATAACATAAATTATATTTAACAGAGCAGCTACCATTTTAAACACAATACAAAGTGTATTCAAGACAGCTTTCTGGAACAATATGTTCTGAATTAACAAGAGAATGGACTCGTAGATTAAGTTGAGTAATGATCTTGATTTAGCCAGTTCACTAACAGAGCCACTAGCTAACTTGTAATACAATTGATTTTGATATTACATTGAGAGGGAAGGAATGAATCATGAATTTAAGTATGGGTCCTTTGGACGGTTGCTGCCGAAATTAATGACAATAAACCTGGCAAAACTATTAATGAATAGAATTATGGACGAACAATGGAAATTTTATTTTTTTAAATTAAAAATTTAATGACTACTTTATAAACACGCACAGTTCAAATATGTGTAAGTAAACAACCATGGTCAAACAAGGATGTGAAAAGTAATGTAAAGTGTAAGGAAAAGAGTTGATACAAAGGCAAAGAACAGTGGGGATTACAGACTGTGAGAGATGCAAAGAGCTATGAAGGAAATGCAGATTTCCATGAATGAACCTATTGGGGAATATCAAGCACAACACTAACAGGTTTTACTAAAACATTAAGAGAAGGACATTGGGTAAGAGTGGTGTAAGTCCCTTAACATCAGATTCAGGAGATATTTTAGTTAGTTATGTCAGATCGACGAATAGCTACTTTATGCAGATTTTTATTGTAAATGATGAAGTTGAATTTTGAGAATGCATGATGACGAAAGTTAAAGGATGACCTAACTAAATTTAGTAATAAATGATAGTAATAGAAGAGTTAATGACGTTTAAGAAAAAAAGAGAAACCCCAGTGACCTGATCATTACCACACTAGCGTATTTAAAAAGGTAGGTGACGTGGTATTGATACCTTAGTTGTGGTCTTCCAAAACTCTGTCAATTCTGGAATCCCCTCTTGGATTATTAATGCCAATGTCACTGCATTTCAAGGAGTCATCAGAGAAATAAGCTAATAAGACACAAGATTCTCCTATTCAGGAGAAGAGTGTTTGAGCGTCAGGACAAATATGAACTGATCAGAGGGAACCAGCTGGATAAAGGGTTATTTATGTTTAATGCACCTAGCTGAAATTTTTGAAAGATATGGGGAGTTTGACAATGGAGTGTCTATGACCACTCCAGGAACATCTTGCAGACGCAGCAAATCAGAAATAAAAGCAAAATGCTGGACATTCTCAGCAATTCAGGCAATAACTGTGGAGAGAGATACAGAATTAGAATTAGAATTAGCTTTTGTTGTTACATATGCTCAATGAGTATAATGAAAAAGTTTATATGTCGCTACTGACAGCGCCACTTAGGTACAAAAAGCACCCAGGCACAGCTTCTTTAATTACAAGATCTTAGAAAATAGAGAAGTAGAATGTCCAGCATTACAGAAATAAAAGTTTGGGTCAATGGTCTTCCAACCCAGACCACGCTGGCACCTAGCCTGCAGCCTGCACTGGGCTTTGGCTTCAGACCGCGCTGGGCATCACTTTGAGGATCATGAAAATGGGAGATCACTTTAGACCACTCCACCAGGCTCGAGTAAGAGGCAGTTCACTCATGAGCTTTCTCTGTCTACTTTCCCTTCAATAGTGGTGTCCATCATCATGGCCAAGGGTACCATTCCTTCAAATATAACAGATATTAAGGGTGGCAAAATGAAGGACGTCAGATGGAGATAAGATACAAAACAAGTAAAATATGATTTAATTGGAGAACATCTCAAGCTTGAAATACCACCCCTGTCCTATCCATTACCAATCCTCTCATACAGTCATAGTATGAGTCATGCAGTATGGAAACAGACTCTTCGGTCCAACCAGCCCATGCTGAACATAATTCCAAACTAAAGTAGTCCCACCTGCCTGCTCCTGGCCCATATCCCTCCAAACCTTTCTTATTTGTATATCTATCCAAATGTCTTTTTAATATTGTAATTGTATCCACATCCACCACTTCCTCAGGAAGTCTATTCCACATGCAAAACATCTTCTGCATAAAAAATTTTCCCCTCTTGCCTTTTTAAAATCTCTTTCCCCTCACCTTAAAAATGTGCCCCTCGTCTTGAAATCCTCCATCCTAGAGAAAATACATCTACTATTAATTCTATTTATACCTCTCATTATTTTATAAACTTCTAACAGGTTGCCTTTCAACCTTCTACGCTCCAATGAAAAAAGTCCCAGCCTATCCAGCCTTACTTTATAACTCAAAACTTCTACTTTTGAACCTTCTCCAGCTTGATAATTTCCTTCCTATAACTGGGCAACCAGAACTGGACACAATATTCCAGAAGAAGCCTCACTAATGTCCTGTAGAACCTCAACATGACTTCCCAACTCCTATATTCAAAGGACTGAGCAATAAAGGCAAGCGTGCCAAAAGCCTTTTTAACCATCCCTGTCTGTATGTGACACAAACTTCAAAGAATTATGTACCTGCACCTCTAGGTCCCTCTGTTCTACAACATTATTGAGGGACTTACCATTAATTGCATAATCCCTGTAATTATTAGTTGTACCAAAATGCTATACCTCGCTTTTATCCAGATTGAACTCCATCTGCCATTTTTCAACCCATTAGCCCATTTGATCAAGATCCTTCTCTAATATTGGACAACCTTCATCACTGTCCACTCTGCCACAAATTTTGCTGTCGCCTGCAAACTTACTAACCATGCCTTCTATATTCTCATCTAAATCATGTATATAAATGACAAACAAAAGAGGGCCCAGAAATGATCCCTGTGGAACACCATTGGTCACAGCCCTCCAGTCCCAAGTAATCCTCTACTATTATCCTCTGTCTCCTGTCATTAAGCCAACTATGTATCCAATTGGCAAGGTCACCCTGAATTCCAGGTGACCTAACTTTACTGATTAGTCTACCATGCAAAACCTTGTCAAAGCCTTACTAAAGTCCAAATAAACAACATCTACTGCACTGCCATCGTCAATCTTTTCAGTAACTTCCTCAAAAAACTCAATTAAGTTTGTGAGACATGATTTTGCTTGCACAAGACCATGCTGACTATCCTTAATCAATTTTTGACTTTCTAAATGTCCATTAATCTATCTTTTATGATCACTTCCAACAGTTTACCCACAACCAAGGTTAGACTTATAGGTCTATAGTTCCCTGGTTTGTCCTTACGACCTTTCCTAAACAAAGGTAAAACATTAGCTACCTCCAGTCACCAGGCATCTCACCCATGGTTATAGATGATGCAAATATTTCTGCAAAGGATCTCACAATTTTCTCCCTTACTTCCCACAACGTTCTGGGAATCATTAGATCAGGACCCTCCTTTTGCAAAATTACCTTCTTCCACCTCCACCCACACCCCAAAACTATCTGCTACCAAAACTGTCAGTCATGTCTTTTTTACCTGTGGAACAGAGCATTACAATTCTCATTTTGTCAGCTTCCTACCTTACATACACTGTAAACTTGCACTCATCTAAAATTCTGCTGTCTACATTATTCTCTGAAGACAAGTCCAACTTGCAGACCTGTAATCTCTACCATAGCTAGGACAAGGAGGCTGAATCCACAGCACTAATCTGATCTAGAACCGCCATCCAGTCAACTGATCCAACAGGCCTCCCAAAGGCTCTGTGTTGCTCTGGAAAAGCATGCTTTTGCATGTATATTGATTGTACTTCATCTGCCTTGGTCCTGAAAGGTCTGGAAATGTCCCACTGTGTTTAAGATCCGTGAGGTTATGCTGCAGCTCTATAAAACTCAGGTCAGACCACACTTGGAATACTGTGTTCAGTTCTGGTCACCTCATTACAGGAAAGATGTGGAAGCTTTAGAGAGAGTGCAGAGGAGATTTACCAGGATGCTGCCTGGACTGGAGGGCAGGTCCTATGAGGAAAGGTTGAGGGAGCTAGGGCTTTTTTCATTGGAGCGAAGAAGGATAAAAGGTGACTTGATAGAGGTTTGCAAGATGATGAGAGGCATAGATAGAGTGGATAGTTAGAGACGTTTTCCCAGGGAGGAAATGGCAATTATGAGGGGGCATAATTTTAAGGTGTTTGGAGGAAGGTATAGGGGAGGTGTCAGAGGTAGGTTCTTCACACAAAGTGTGGTGGGCGTGTGGAATGTGTTGCTGGCAGTAGTATGGAGTCAGATACTTTAGAGACTTTTAAGCGACTCTTGGATAGGCACATGGAGGATAGTAAAATGTTGGGTGTGCAGGGTAGATTGATCTTAGTAGGATAATATGTCGGCACAACTTCATGGGCTGAAGGGCCTTTACTGTGCTGTACTGTTCTATGTTCCATGTTCTATGCCACTATATCTCTCTCTTCCTTTAAGATGCTCCTTAAGACCTTCCTTTTTGTCTAAGCTTGTGACGATCAACACTAACATCTCCTTATGAGGGTTTGCATCACATTTTGTTTGATTAGGTTCCTATGAAACACATTGGGACATTTTACTGCTAAAGATGTTAATGCAAGTCGTGTTGTGTTTTTCTACCTGACTTGGCTCTAATGCTGCTCTTCTTCTTCATCATTCCTTTAATTTGCAAATAAATCATGTTAATCAATGTGATATTTTGTATTGCCATTTACTAAGTGCCCTAAGATCATTTCGATTAGAATGCTGTTACCAGTTCAGAAAGCTAGCAAGTTCAGCATCATTAATATCAGGCATACTCTTCCCAAATGCTGATCTTTGCTAATTTTTTAAAATTATCTCTCTCCTTATTGCTAATACCTCTTCTCCTTTGTCATACCTTCTTTCAATTTTCAAGCTGTCCAAAATTGATGGCTTTTCCTTCCAATGTCTCTTGTTCTTTGAAAGCTCACTTCTATCATGTTTCTTGTAAGCCTGTTCCAAGAAAGCAATGGCACAAAAATTAATTTTGTGTTGAAGGATTTGAAAAAAAGCGTAATTACCATTCAGCAGTGGAAAAGAGACACAAAATCGAAATAAAATCATTCTGCAAATGGAGAAGGAAAGTAATAATAGAGCAGTTTAATGCTAGATATTCTTGCATGCTTAGCTTCAGCTAAGAAGATAAACAGGAAAAAGCTTGTGAGTGCATTGCTTACCTGTTCTTGAAATTAAGAATATTATGTGCTTTACAGGAGCTAAAATAAGACCATTTATTAAAAATACGTGAAAGAAAAAGCATTGTTATAAATGCTATTTGAAAGATATGTGAATTGTTAAAGTTTGATTATGTTAAGCGATATTGATTATTTGTCCTCATTGTCATTAGACCACAATCAACAGCATGTTGCCAGCTTGGCATTTTTTTTTATGGGCTTTTAGTCTCAGTACCTGCTGTGAAAACCTTGCTGGAAATTAACCTCATCCAGTTAGCAAATTACAACGTTCTGAATGGAAAATGTTTCTTAGAACCATCATTTTAAAGTGCCTCCTGACATAATTATTTGAAACTTGATATAATTGCAAGTAATACATTTTCATTCTTAATTCTCGCTTGGTTCAACACTTCAAATCTATTCTGAATGTTTTTGGACAGTTAAATTAAAGACATGTAAGTCCATGGGATCCATTTTCTCCAGACTTATAATTATTAAGCATTTGTCTTTCAAATGATATATTTATTTTGAGAATATTAGTTGTATTAGTGCTCAGGATATGCAAGGGGCTCGGATTAATATTTCAACATTGATGTTTTTGAATCTAATAGGGCAAATTGTGGGTAGATGGGCTTAGCGCTGCCTAGCCACCTCCAACCCATCCAAAATGTTACAGTGTGGGGTGGGTCAGCCCACTTGACCTCAAGCTTATGAGGCTCTTAAGTGGCCAAGGATTTGGGAGGAACATACCATCCCAATTTAGAAGCTTTAGATGTGCAGACTGGTGTGAGGCAAGAGGTAAAGGGAAACTCCTTTGCAGATTGCCTAAGGCCATCAGAGTAACCTCCACCCTAAAGGTCATCCTCCTCACCACTGGACTCCTGAAATCACTCCTCTCTCCTCCACATCACCCCCTGATATCCCTGACCCCTGACTTATTTGCATCATCTGTGCATTGGGATCACCTGTAATACCAGCAGTGGCCACTGTTTCCAGCTGGTGCTGATGGGACTGTAGTGTTGTCAAGCAATCAGTTTGGCCGACAAAAGCAGGTCTTTCTTCTTTGTAAGGGGCATGGACATCTTCCCTTAAATCAATAAATGTCGTTCACAGAGTAAATTTGCTGTGGGTCAAGTGTTGAAAAATTACTGGCTGAGCATCCCCCTAGAAGATTGGGGGAGTAGCAGAAAGCATAGGGGATTGTCAAAGAATACAGCCACCCGAAGGCTGCAGGAACAGCAAATCATATTCAGCCTGGGAACCCTGCAGCCTTTACTCACCTTTACTGGCTCCATCCCCGCCTCTTCGACTTGTCTGCCTCCTCTCCACCTATCCTCTCCTCTATCCATCCTCTATCCGCCTCCCCCTCTCTCCCTATTTATTTCAGAACCCTCTTCCCCTCCCCCATTTCTGATGAAGGGTTTAGGCCCGAAACGTCAAGTTTTCCTGCTCCTATGATGCTGCTTGACCTGCTGTGTTCATCCAGCCCCATGCTTGTTATCTTCGATTCTCCAGCATCTGCAGTACCTTTTATCTCTGAGGAGAATATAGATAGACTGGAGAGTTGGGCGGAGAAGTGGCAGATGGAGTTCAATCCGGGCAAGTGTGAGGTGATGCATTTTGGGAGGTCTAATTCTAGAGAGAACTATACTGTAAACGGAAGAGCCTTGGGAAAAGTTGATGAGCAGAGAGACCTGGGAGTTCAGGTCCATTGTACCCTGAAGGTGGCTACACAGGTGCATAGAGTGGTCAAGAAGGCATATGGTATGCTTGCCTTCATCGGACGGGGTATTGAGTATAAGAGCTGGCAGGTCATGTTAAAATTGTACAAGACTTTGGTTCGGCTGCATTTCGAATATTGTGTACAGTTCTGGTCGCCACATTACCAAAAGGATGTGAAAGCTTTGGAGAGGGTACAGAGAAGGTTTACGAGGATGTTGCCTGGTATGGAAGGTGCTAGCTATGAAGAGAGGTTGAGTAGGTTAGGATTGTTTTCATTAGAAAAAAGGAGATTGAGGGGGGACCTGATTGAGGTCTTCAAAATCATGAAGGGTATAGACAGGGTTGATAGAGATAAGCTTTTTCCCAGGGTGAGGGATTCAATAACGAGGGGTCACGCGTTCAAGGTGAGAGGAGAAAAGTTTAAGGGGGATACACGCGGAAAGTACTTTACACAGAGGGTGGTAGGTGCCTGGAACGCGTTGCCAGCAGAGGTAGTAGAGGCAGGCACGGTAGATTCATTTAAGGTGCATCTGGACAGATGCATGAGTAGGTGGGGAGCAGAGGGATACAGATCCTTAGGAATTGGGCGATAGGTTTAGACAGTGGATTTGGATCGGCACAGGCTTGGAGGGCCGAAGGGCCTGTTCTTGGGCTGTAAGTTTTCTTTGTTCTTTGTTCTTTGTTCTAGTCCCTGATTTTATTGCTGGGAATGAAGAGGAGTTTTGGGAGGTGAGTGTGTTGGGTGGATTGTGGTATGGGTGTAGGAAGATGGAGCTATAAGGTTCTGTAAAATCCAGTCCCAATATGCAAATATTCAAGAAATATTATGTACGGCAGGAGATCGAACAGTGCATCTGGAATTGTGCATCCTTACAAACCCACAGACAAACATTTCTGATATCAGCTTTGCCATTAGCACATTGACAGATACCCACTGGAGCCCAATTAACAGTAACATTGACAAAAGCCTGAAGCAATATGTCTCCAAGTTGTCTGCAATGGTAAATGGTTCATAGTGCCAGAACCTGTAAGAAATCTCTTGCTTGTAAATAATACATTGTCAGTGGCTGTGCATAAAACAATTTTACTTGTCGGATTTCATAAACAAATTTTCTGGATAAGGTATAATGTCATGAAAAGATCTTGTAGTAAATGGCTAGTGAGTCCCTTCACCTCCCCACCCAATCAACATCCTTGGGTTACCATTGACCAGAAACTCACTGGACTTGCCATATAAATAGTGTTTACAAGAGCGACCCAGAGGCTAGAAATACTGCAGTGAGTAACTCACCTCTTGATTCTCTAAAGCCAGTCCATTATCAACAAGGAACAAGTCAGGAATGTGATAGAATACTCCCCACTTGCATGGGTTGGTGCTGCTCCAATTACACTCAAGAAGCTTGGCACCATCCAGGACAAAGCCCTCTTGATTCGCACCACAGCCACAAACATTCACTCCCTCCTCCACTCACTCAGTCGCAGTACTGTGTACTATTCAATGTGTGTGGTATACTATTCAGCTGAGCTTAGTACTCCTTAGACATTATGAGATAAGAAGAATTTCATTCGGCTCACTTATAACAAACTATCTACAAGATGCCCTGCAGAAATTCACCAAAGATCCTCAGATATCACCTTCTGAACCCATGACCAGTTCCATCTAAAAGGACAAATACAGCAGGTGCATGGGAACACCAGCATTTGCAAATTTCCCTCCAAGCCACTCACTTCACTTGGAAATATGTTGCTGTTCCTTCAATGTTGCTGGGACATAATCTGGAATTCTCTCCCGAATGGCATTATGCGTCTACCCTACATTACATGGACTGCAGTGGTTCACAAAGGCAGCTCACCCACCACCTCACCGGCAACTAGAAATGGGCAATAAACTCCAGCAATGCCCATATCCCATGAGTGAATTTTAAAAATTGCTGCTAAAAAGAGAGCGAATTTCCACGAAGCTTTCCATCTTACCAATTCTTCTTTCACTTCCTATCCCAAAAAAAACTTTCCTATTACATTAGTGGTGCCTTGCAGAGTTGTTGTTCTCCATATAAAAGACTAGAGAATAAGGGTCAACATTTATTTGGGCATGGGGTATATCACAGCTGAACATAGTTGTTTCTTTACTTACCATGGTGATATGGCTGTGTTGCATCTGAAATCACTCAGCATCAGGGAGCCTGCTATCGTTTGCTCTCACCAGGTTTGGGCAAAGCAGAGATCAAACATCTTTCCTGTGCATAGTTGGAGGCCGACAATTCATTGTATTTGGTTCTTGTCCAGCTGACCTTAGTGTTCTTTAATCATTAAGAGAAGGGGCGATTTCGATTTGGCTCATGATTTGAACAAACATGATTGTTTAAAAAACATTCTAAGAAGATTTGAAATGATAAAACAAGGGAGAACTAAGAAGACAAAATAGCGATTGCAACCATGTTAATCATGTGATAAAATTTTGTACAAATTCACAATCACATAATTTATTAAATTTCTTAACTTACTGATCAAAAAAGACTCAGTGAAGAAATTCTGTCAAGCTGTACATCCTGTTTGTCATTCTGAAGCCATTTGACATTTGACAGAAAAGATTTGGCAATGTCAGTACCTAATGGCAGACTCACAGCTGGAAAAAGGGATTTTAAACAAACCCAAACACATACCTAAAGAAGGGTCATGTAGGAAGGTCACTGGACTCAAACATTAATTGTTTTGTCTCCACAGATGCTGCCAGTCCTGCTGAGTTTCTCCAGCAATTTCTGTTTTTCTTTGTTTCAGATCTCTAGCACCTGCAGTACTTTTTCTATTAAAGGCATTTAAAATCCTTTTTACTGGTCTATGTTACCCCTACAGATGAATTCTTGCTTCCTGCCAGTTCACCTGGAAGGGAGTTGGGATGGAGAATAATAGAGCAAGGAGGGAAATCCTTCTCACACCACTCAAAAATCACCACATATCCATACAACATTGAAAAAGTGGGTCACTGCTATTCTAAACAAGTAAATATATGGAAGCACAATGATGAAAGGGTTTAGATTTTTTGACATTTTTGTTTATCCTTCGAAAAGAAAAATCAATTGAGACATTTTCTTTTATTCTCTCCCTAGATGTGGATGTCAGTCTTTAGGCCACCATTTATTGCCCATCCCCAGTTTCCATTGGACACAACTAAGAAAGTGGGTTTCTTGGCCATTTCAGAAGGCAACTCAGAGTCATTCACAGAGTCATATAATCATAGAATCCCCAAAGTGCAGATTGAGGCCATTCTGTCCTTTGAGTCTACACCGATCCTCCAAAATGCATCCTACCCAGACCAACCACCCTTGCACCCCACCCTATAACCCTAGAATTGGGAATATGCTGGAGAAGTGAAGATTTGCAAACATTGCAATCTTCTCCAAAAATGGTTGTAAAGATAGACCCAGCTATTACAGTTTAACTTCAGAGGTGGGAAAACTTGCAAAAACAATTATTCAAAATTTAATTAATAGTCATATGAGAAAAAAACACAGGTCAATTCCGAAAACTGTTTGGATTTGTTAAGGGAAAATTGTGTCTGACTAACTTGCTGAAGGTTTTTGAAGATGTAACAGAGAGGGTTGATTAGTGCAAGGCTGCTGCTATAGTGTACATGGACTTTGAAAGATATTTGATACTGTGCCACACAACAGACTTGTGAGACAAGTTATTGGTCTTGGAGTAAAAGGGACAGTAGCAGCATGGATTCAAATTTGGTTGAGGGATAGCAAACAGGCAGTAATGATTAATGAGTTTGTTTTTTGAGATGTAGAGAGATGTAACGGAATTTCCCAGAGACTAGCATTGAGTCCTTTGTTTTTCCTGAGACATATGAATGATCCAGATCTTGGTGTGCAATGGATAATATAAAAGTTTGTAAAATGGATGGGTGGAATCTGAATTCATTCAATTAAAAAAAATCTGGAATTTAAAATCTAATGTCTAAAATCTAGTGTCCAGGCATATGCAGGCTAGGTAGATTAGCCATGATATGTGGGTTGAATTGCACCCACACCAGTGGCATCACTTGACATTAGCAAACTAACCATCCAGTCAAATGAGATAACCAAACCTTACCTGGCTCCTGTCACAAGTACAGCTTTTCTTCTTTAATTTAATTGATATTCCCTTTGTCATCCAGGGAGCTCTGGATTTATCTGACCTACCTTTCACTTTTGAGGATATCTCTATGACTGCGCCCAAATTATCTTCTTTTTGAGGGTGACCATTGTTCAATTACAGATTTTCTCACCAGCCTTTGTTTCCAGTCTATTGGATCCAGCTCTGTTCTTTCTCCATTGTAATTTGTTCTTGACTAGTGCGTTCATCTTGTCCTGGATTGACCAATGATATTTTCTACTATCATCCTAAACCTTATGATATGATGTTTACTGTCTTCTAACTATTTCCCACTGTCACTTGATCTACTTGGTTCAGCCATTCCCAAGAACCATGTCTGGCAGTGCCTCCTTTCTAGTTGGGCTATACATAAACTGTGTAGGAAATGCTCCTGAATATAATTTAGAAATGCTTGTACCTCACAGCACTTTACACTATCACTATCATATACATATATAAGCAATTGAAGTCCTCCATTATAACTGTTCCAAGATGTTTATTCCTCTGTAATTTCCATGAGATTGTTCCGTTTTATCATTCCAATTAGTTGATTGCTTATATAGACTGTATTGAGCAATTTCGTTGCACCCTTCTGACTCCATAGTTCTAGTTAAATTGATTTGGTCTGGAACCTCCAAAATATCCACTTTCTCCAGTGCAGCAATGCTGGCCATAACCAAAAACACCACCCCTCCTCCTTTCCTTGCTTCCCTATCATTTCTGAACACTTTACAATAATAAATATTTATCACCTGGATCTACCATTCTTTAAGCTAGGTCTTCATTGTAGTGACAACAACAAACTCCTCAAGGCAATGTGTGCCTGAAACTCTGCAGTCTTTAAAACTATACTCCATGCATTCACATATGTGCAAAATAACCCTGATTTAGACTTCTTTACTTTCTCCTTTAATACCAACTGCATCAATTAACTTACTACCCTTTCTTTTAGAGTTACCTGTGTCTCTCAGCATTTTGTTTACCACGGTAATGGTTTCCTATACTCTCTCCTAGTTCCCACATCACTACGAGTTTGTTTAAACACTTCCCAATAGCATTAGCAAAATACCATGCGAGAAACTCAGTGCTGACAGTGTTCAGAAATGACCCGTGCAACTTGTACAGACGCCATCCTCAAAGAACCTGTCCAATGTGCCAAGAACTTGAAACCCTCCCCTCTGTACACCTTTCCAGAAACACATCCATTGCCCTTCTCCTTCTATTTCTGTGCTCAGTTGCAGTTACCCTGGGTAGTAATCCAGGGATGGCTACATTTAAAATATTGCTTGCTAATCTTCAGCCAACCATTGCTTGCCGGACAACATCCCTCTTACATCTATACCAATCCAGACTTTAACTGTTCCCCCTCTCCCAAAATAATCTCTGTTATATCCTTGACCCTAAGAACAGGCAATTCTCCAAAGAGGCAATGCATCATCTGAGAGACACAATGACCACAACAAATACGCTTGTCTCCGCCCCTACCTAAGTACTCCCATATCCCTAGCATCTACAAATTCTGACTTTCACTGTATTAGTTTAGAAATCTTCACTATTTAACCTTAGTGGACTTGGAACTCCGTCCTTAACAGTAGCTGCTTAACACTCATTTAACTCAGAATTTTCCTGTGATGTCACTCAGACATTTTTTCTCTTTTCTCTGTATTCTAATTTTTTATCTGCTCTGTCTCCCTTTCTTTGGTCAGTTTAACTGGCCCTCTCGTTCTCTCACACATGTATACACACTGTTTTATCTGGTTCCTGTTCTCTCTTTATCTATCTTTCTTTGCTTTGTCTACTGTCCTGTCTCTCTGTGTCTTTGTCTCCCTTTCTCTCCCTGTGCAGTTTACTGTCTTTCTCCCTCATGCCGTAAATGTGAGTTGTGAGCAAATCGTTAAAAATTTTGCTCAGCTTTAGTGGCTTCACTGTATTAGCAGGGCCATGAAAGTGGGGTCAAAAGCCAGCATTCTCAGGGATTCTATACAGACAGGAATCCACATCAGCTTTGCAATCTCATTCAGTTCACACGTTGTTGCAAAGATTTGGCTTCTGTCGACCTTTAACTCCTGTCACCTGACCTGAGCCTCCTGTCATTGCAATTGCTCAGTCGGAATGTGGAACTGCTTTCAGCAGTGGATCAAAAAATTACAGATCGCATTTAATCTCCTGCCATCATAGACTTTACCTTTCATAATCAGGGAATGTTGCCGTCGCCTCCCCTCTCATCTGTTATTGTTAAATCTCCTCCCATAGGGTTGGACCAATTACTGCATCTATCTACACTGTCGAAACATACCCATCACTGTCCCATGCTGACACTGACCTACCTCCTATCATGACAATACAAGGAACTGCCAGGTTCTGATTGTCAAGTAACTCTCAGTGAACAGTACCCCTACCAACTAGGGACCGTAATCCCAGAGAAGACCCGATGATGCCTATTCAAGTGCCTGAAGATGAATCCATTGGGACTTGATCACAAAATTGACAGGATTCCAGTAGGTTCTCTGACCAAGTGATAAGACACCTATCAGCCAACAGAAGCCCAGCTTGATTCAGAGAGGAAAAATACAGGCAGGATATAAAATGAATTTCTGAATAAGGATCTAGGCCTGAAACATCAGCCTTCCTGCTCCTCTGATGCTGTTTGGCCTGCTGTGTTTATCCAGCTCTACACATTGTTATCTCAGGATATAAAATGAGTGTTTTTTTGTTGCTTTTATACCTGAAATTAAGAAATAATCCCTAAATACACGTTATAAATTTTAAACAATGGGTCAAACATGCACAATTCTTACAGGGATCAACAGGATAGATGCAGGGTGAATATTTTCCCTAACTGATGTGTCGAGAACTAGAGAACTCTGCCTCAGAGTAAGGGGATGATTATTTAGGAGGGAGATAAGAAGGAATATCTTCAGAAGGTTGCAAATCTTCAAAATCCTCTGTGCCTAATGATTGTGGAAACTTGATCATTCAGTAATTCAAGTCTGAGATCAATAGGTTTCAACTCATTAAAACATATTGAGGGATGCAGAGGTAATGGAGGAAAATGGTGTTAACGGAGAAGATTGGCCATGATTTCATTGAATAGTGGAACAGGCTCAAAGGCTGAAAGGTCTATTCTCTCTCCTACTTCTTGTGCTGCATTGTTCTTATATATCAGGTCAAATCATTCTCACACTAGCTCTACAATTTTTTTTTGAGTAACTCAATTTTATTTATATAATTTTAAAATCTTGTATATGGATTTATAGGTTAGACAATGAAAATCCATTTGCCAAAGAAACATTTTTTACGGAGACAATCAGTGTCTTCAGTATGAATATCAGCCCTATCAAGCTCTGTTTGAATCTATATATTCTGAGTATAGGTGTACCATATTTCAAGGATATTGAAATTGCACCTCCCTGTATATTATTAACGATTCACACATTTGATTTCCTACCCATATTAGAAGCTGTTCTCCCACCAGCTTATATCCATTGTGCAATGCTATGCAGTCACCCACAAATGTAGAAGTGACATCTCATTCTAAAGAATCAATCAATAATCCTGAGAATGGGCTCTTGGAAGTTCAAAGGAATGGCAGCTTGGTTCACACTCAATGTTTTTTCTTTACAATTCCCCTGGGGAGTAAGACTTTCTCTTTTTAATTTTATCATCTATGTCTCTCTCCGGACAGCTTCCCCCCTCCTTTCCCGAACTGATAGCCATCATGTGTCCAGAATCATACTGCAGGGCCTATAGGTCTATATTATAATGCAACACCAGACGTCTGAAATATGTCCTTAATCCTGCATTGACATTCACTGACAAAAATAACAGTATATTGCTTCATGGTTCAGTATCTCACTTGACATTTGGAGATCTACAGCTGCAAGAATGTCAACTCGTGTTTCCTCTGCCATTGCCAAAGGCTGAGGTTTAATTTTGCTTAAGTTAAAAGTCAACATTTCTTCTGTATTCTCAAAAGTCTATTATCTGACTCTTCTAACATAATAATTGAAAGTGATAATTGCTTAGATATGATTTGTATGACTCACTTGACATCAAGAGTTGCATTTGAAGGATTTTGTAGTACTTTTAGTTCCATGCACTTGGGGAAAATCAACTTGTAATGACTGTGCTGTATTTTAAATAATATATTTATAAGTTTTTACCGCTATATTCTTACATAATGAAAAAAATCACAGAAATACATGTGATTTATAACACTTCAGTTTTCAGAGTCAATAGTCAAGGTAATCTTAGATAACAAGCATGGGGCTGGATGAACACAGCAGGTCAAGCAGCAGCATAGGAGCAGGAAAACTTGACGTTTCGGGCCTAAACCCTTCATCAGAAATGGGGGAGGGGAAGAGGGTTCTGAAATAAATAGGGAGAGAGGGGGAGGTGGATAGAGGATGGATAGAGGAGAGGATAGGTGGAGA
>JAHRHZ010000009.1:40992827-41094280 GCA_024137785.1 Ginglymostoma cirratum
AAACGTCAAGTTTTCCTGCTCCTATGATGCTGCTTGACCTGCTGTGTTCATCCAGCCCCATGCTTGTTATCTTCGATTCTCCAGCATCTGCAGTACCTTTTATCTCTGAGTCAAGGTAATCTTGGTATGTCGAAACATGCAATTAATTATTTCTTACACACTTACTGGGGAACCTTGACTATCTCCCAATAAACAACATTTTCATATTTAAATGAATTCTGTATTACAAAGTTGCGTAGAGCAATCATGAATTCGAAGGCAGGAAGCTGGAATTTGTTTGTGATAAAATGATAAGGGTGGGAAAGGGTGAGTAGTCCCTTTAAGAGGTGATGAGCTTTTCTAAGTTTGGAGATATAAACAAAAATGTGTCGGCAAGCAGCCGAACGAGTACAGACAGTTCTGAAATTGAAACATATATCAATTGGCTGTGTGATTGGAAACCTTAGGCTTGCTCTTATGTTTCAGCATCTAGCAGGAATCAGCCAATTAATTTAAACCAAGAGCTTAGCAATTGAAAGCCAATTGAATTTAAATCTGATGGTTTTGGCAACTTCGGACCAATGCTATTGTAAGAAAATTGATATGTCATCCAAGGTATAGAAGGAGAGAGTTTTTGAAAATCAGTGTGAGGGCGAACAGCCATCTGAAAAATAAGCACCTAGCTCTCATAGGAAATTGCTAAGGTCTCTAGGAAAGCAACATCTTATCCATTAAAAGGTACCACGGCACTTCTACATAAGAGTCTTCACAGAAAAAACCCCATCTCTGACAGCAGGATCAATGGAAGAAAGGTGTTTATGACTTGAAAACAGCAGAAGAAAGGCATTTATGACTGAAGAGACAGTGGAGAAGGCAAAGAATTCCAGAAGACACACTGTGCAGACTTTAAGAGACTAAGTCTTAATTTGTTTTCTTACTACTTGGGTTATATACGTGGGACTTGTGTTTATTGGAATAGCATGCCAGTAGAATTTTGTTCAGCTCGGGAGTGATTAAGATTTGGGGGGATTTGTTCAGCTTGTTAGTAGTACGGTTAATTTGTTCACTGTTAGGGATAAGAAAATACATTGTTGCTTGTTACTTATAAAGTTAATATCAAGGATTTTATTTCATTTACCACCCGACTTCTCCAAAACATTTTACTCCTTTCTTTAATAGATTAGGTGAGCTGAGGTGAGCTTCTCTGGGTGTTTCAGGTTTAATTATTAGAAGGGGACCACTACTCCCACTGTAATAGATTGGGGCTTGTGTTCCGATATTAATTATCAGATAGGTTCAACCTCTTCCTCCCTAACAGTTTGGAGGCTCAAGTCCAGGATCTAACCGACTTGTGCATGGGATCTGAACAGATTTGGACAGATTTAAACTGATTTGGGGATTAGTGTCCTAGATCTTTAAATAAAACAAAGATGAGAAAAATCTATTCAATTTTGGTTGCCTGTGGTTGGTTGAATCAGAAGTGAGAGAAATGGCTCTTAAAGAGGTTCTGGGGTTTGAAGATGCTTCCCAAATTTGCCAAGAAAGTTTAGAGAAACAGAGGAATGATATACTTTTAGACTAAGTGAACAGGCTAGAAATGGGTTTAACTAGGGACAAGAGAAAAGCTCAAATTGTAATGGAGTTGATCAAGCATTTAGGTACACCAGAAAAACAGTCAAATGCAGTAGAGTTATAAAAAATTAAATTGAAAATTAGACAATTGGAGTTAAAAGTTAAAGAAAAGGAAAGAAGAGCCAAGCAAGAAGAACGGGAAAGAATGTTCGAGATGGAAAAGAAGAAGTTTGATCTTAAAGCAAAGTGACTTCAAGTGGCAGAAGGAAAAGTATAAGATAGAAGTGAGGATGAAAAAACTCATTGTAGCCAACAGCCTGATAAGGGATATATACAAATATGTCCAAACATTACCAAAGTTCAATGAAAAAGATGTGGAAACCTCTTTTTATTTATTTTGAGAAATCGGCTAGGCAGATGAATTGGTCAGAGACTGTGTGGTAATGTTAAGTCAGACCATATTGGTAGGCAAGGATATGAAGGTGTTTGCAGCATTGTCAGGGGAGGTGTCAGGAGAGTATGAAGAAGTAAAACAGACTATTTTGAGCGCCCGAAGCACATAGACAATTCAGAAATATAAGGAAGGAATCAAATCAGTTCAAAAGAATTAAATGTAGCAACTTCGATAGATGGATGAGAGCATTAAAGATTGAAAAGGCATATGAGGATCTTAGAGAAATTATTCTGATGGAGGAGTTTAAAATCTCACTTCCAGAAATGAAAAGAACTCATGTTGAAGAACAGAAAGTTCAAACAGTGAGAAGAGCAACAGAGATGATACATGAATATCCATTGGTGCACAAATTGAAGTTTAGCTTCCGACAACAATTTCATTGCATAAGGGATTGGAATTGGGAAAAAGGGAGATTCTTCAATGAAAAACAAAAAGTGGAATACACTGGGAACAATTTACCACAGGTGAAAAAAGAAACCCAAGTGGATGAAAAAGAGGTAAAAGGCGTCAGGTGTTTTCACTGTAATGGAGTGGGACACATAAAGTCAGAGTGCCAGTGGTTTAAGAAAGGCACTGGGGAAAAGGGTGTGGTAAAAGAAGCTAAACCAGTGGGATTAGTTGAGGTAGTGAAGGAAATCCCAAAAGAAGAGGAGCTGCAGGAGAGTGCATAGCTTGGTCATGGGCTGGATAGTAAGATGATGCCCGATCTCTACAAAGTTTTTACCATTGTGAGTAAGGTTTACTTAGGAAGAACAGGGGGAGAAGGCAAAAAAGTTAAAATATTGAGAGATGCGGGAGCTAATCAGTCTCTAATAGTAAGAGATAAAAGTATTTGCACTTCTTCTGAAATGTTACCCAAGAGACTGATAATCTGTGGAATAAATGGAGACAGATTTAGCGATCTCCTGTGTAAGATCAGGTTGGAAAGTCCATTCAAGACTGGGGAAGTGACAGTGAGAGTGATTGAAAGAGTGTCTATTCCAGGAAAACAATTTGTGCTTGGAAATGACCCAGCAGAATCAGAGTTGCGAGTGATGCCCCTTGTAGTGGAGAAGCCAAAGGAAAACCAGCCTAAGACACAGTCTAAGATACAGAAGTATTTCTATTGATAACATGGTGTGGAGCTGGATGAACACAGCAGGCCAAGCAGCATCAGAGGACCAGGAAAGCTGACGTTTCGGGTCGAGACCCTTCTTCAGATGGTCCTCTGATGCTGCTTGGCCTACTATGTTCATCCAGCTCCACACCATGTTATCTCAGATTCTCCAGCATCGGCAGTTCCTACTATCTCTGTAAACACATTTATTGGCCTGGATTACATAATGGATGCATGTAAAAGATTTCTGCAGGCAATTCCATTATGGAATGTCAAGGCAAAAAAGGTTGTGAGGGGAGTTGCTTGCTTTCTTTACATGTTATGAACTACCCAGGGAGATTCAGTCAGTCCAAGGTTCCGATTCTACCATCAAGCTATTTGAGGAGATCATGGATAGTTTAGCTGTCCAACACTTTAAATCAAGTGCATACCATCCTGAATCCCAGAGAGCGTTAGAACAGTGGCATCAGATCCAAAAGACCATGCTGAGGGCTTATTGCCAGGATTACACAAATGATTAGGATAAAGGTATCTCATTTATATTGTTTACCATTAGAGATGCCCCAAATGAATCAACTGAATTTACTCCATTTGAATTGATATTTGGACACGAAGTAAGAGGCCCTTTAAAATTACTTAAGGAAAAGTTGATAGGTCCGATGTCAGAGATGTCACAGCTGGATTATGTATCTGAGGTGAGAGAAAGATTAAGCACATTGGGTGAATTAACTAGACAACACCTGAAGGTGACACAACATCTAATGAAGCAAGAAGCAGATAGAAAAATCTAAAATTCATATGTTTGCCCATGAGGATAAAGCATTGCTGCTGTTACCAATGGTAGGAGATCTCTTCAAAGCAAGGTTTAGTGGTCCTTATCAGATTGAGAAGAAGTTGAGTCAGATGAATTATCTGGTAAAGATGCCAGATAGGAATAATACTTTATCAGGTATGTCATGTGAATATGCTGAAACCTTATTATGACAGGGACAGAGAACCAGAGAGACAAATATTAGTTTCTGCCTCTCAAAGTGAGGAATCAAATCCAGATGATTTGGATTTTGATAAGCCTCAAAGGAAGTTAAATTATGAGGAGGTCCTTGGAGAATAGGATAGGATAGTGAGCTATCTGTCTCAGGAACAGAGAACCGAACTGAAAGCCTTGTGCCAGCAATATGAGGATATATGTAGACATAGAATGGGGAAGACTAATACTATAGTTCATGAGGTTGAAGTAGGAAATGCTGTTCCAATAAAACAACACCCCTAAAAGCTTAATCCTCTCAAAGCCGCACAGGTACAGAAGGAAGTGGAAGCGATGCTCCAAGAATACATCATCGAGCTGAGTCAAAGCGAGTGGAGTTCACCATTCGTGTTGGTTCCCAAACCTGATGGTACTCAACAATTCTGCATGGATTATCTGAGGATCAACGCCATAACTAAATCGGACTAATCCCTAATTTCAAGGCTGAAGGACTATGTGGAAAATGTTGGACAAGTCACTTATATCACCAAATTAGACTTACTTCATGGTTACTGACAAATAACTTTGTTGGAGAGAGCAAAAGAAGTTTCTGCATTTTGTAGCCCCAATTAGGCTGTATCAATTTAAAGTCATGCCTTTTGGAATGAAGAATGCACCAGCCACATTTCAAAGACTTATGAACAAGTTGTGGCAGGATTGAATAATTATGCCATCTATATAGATGACTTAGTGATCTTTAGACATTCATGGAAAGATCACATCTTGCACTTGGCAGAGCTCTTTGAAAGTCTATAGGAGGCAAAACTGATTATAATTTTCGCAAAAACTGAATTTGCGCAGGCAGAAGTGACGTTTTTGATACACAGCATTGGATATGGAGGAATGACCCCCGAGGAACATGAAGATGAAGGCCATTGAGGAATTTCCAAGACTTTTCACGAAAAAAGAGCTGAGTTGATTCTTGGGACTGAACGGACTCTACCAGAAGTTTGCACCGAACTTTAGTAATGTCGTGGCACTGCTGATGGAATTGTTAAAGAAAAACATGAAATTTCACTCGACAGAGCGTTGCCAGGAGGTATTTGAGAATTTAAATGCTGTGCCAGTTTTAGCCACACCAATTTTATTTAAACCGTTTAAAGTCGCTATCGACACCAGTAATGCAGGGGTTGGAGCTGTGTTGATATGGGAGGATGATGGGGGGATTGAAAGACTAGTTGGTTAGTTTTTTAGAAAAACTCAATATCCACCAGAGAAAGTACTCCACCACTGAAAAAGTGTTATTGAGTTTGGTACTGGGCTTACACATTTTAATGTTTATCTTACAATGTTTCAGAGATAGTTGTGTATACAGACCACAACACTCTCACCTTTTTGGAAAGATTTAAGGACAAGAATATGAGACTATTTCACTGGGGTCTTATGTTCCAGGTTTTTAATTTACAGATTGTACATGTTGCAGGTTATTGCAGATGTGTTATCGCAGGTTTAAAAGAAAATGTGTAGATAAGATAGAACTGGTATGGTCCAATGTTATACATGTATGCAGAATTAGTATGAAAGGTGTAACTTTAGATTACTGACCTATGTATCTCATGATAATGGTGTTAAGAATTAAAACTAAGAAGGCATCTTTTCATAATGATGGTTTTTTTTTCTTAAGGGGGTAGGTGTTGCAAAGTGGTGTAGAGTAATTGTGAATTGGAAGACAGGAAGCTAGAGTTTGTTTGCAAAAAATGATAACGGGGTAAAGAGCGTGTTGTTCCTTTAGGAGGTGATGTGCTTTTCTAAGCTTGGAGATTTAAATGAAAATATGTCTGTAAGCAGCTGAACAGGTACAGACAGCTCTGAAATGGAATCATTTATAAATTGGTTGTACGATTGGAAACCCCAGGCCTGTTTATGATGTTTTGGCAATTAGCTGGAATCAGCCAATTAATTTAAACCAAGCACTTTGAGATTGAAAGCAAATTGAATTTAAATCTATAGTTTTGACAACCTTGGACCAATTCTATTGTAAGAAAATTGATATGTCATCCAAGGTATATAAGGAGAGGGTTTTTGAAAATCAGCATGAGAGCAAACTGCCATCTGATAAGTAAGCACTTAGCTTTCACAAGAAATTGTTAAGCTCTCTAGAAAAGCACTATATTACCCATAGAAAGGCACCACAGCACTTCTAGATAAGAATCTTAACAGAGAAAATATACGTGACAGCAGGATCAGTGGAAGAAAGGCATTTGTGACTTGAGAACACTTGAGATTCTGGGAGACACATTCTGCGTGGACTTTTTGTTTTTTTGTTTCTTGCTACTTGAGTTATATAAGTGGGACTTGTGTTTATTTGAATAGCAAACCAGTAGAATTTTGTTCAGTTAGGGAATACTTAGGAGTTCAGGGGGTATTGTTTGGTTTGTTAGTACTTCTGTTGATTTGTTCATTGTTAGGGTTAAATAAGTAAATTGTTGTTTGTTACTTATACTTTCATTAACCTCCTCTCTTCCATAACAGTTTACTCCTTTTTTAACAGATTAGGCAAGGTGAGGTGAGCTTCTCTGAGTGTTTCGGATCCAATTATTAAAAGGGAACCTCTCTCCTGCCATAACAGATTGGAGGCTGTGTTTTGATTTTAATTGTCAGAGGGCTTCGACCTCCCCTTCCTAACATCTGCAACACATATTTGATGTGAAGTTGCATGTTTCTCATCATTAACGTTGCAGAAAAAACAATATTTGCACAAATAGACTGTAAAATCCATACTCCTTACTCACCCTAATAAATGCAGCTTCAGGAACACTCAAAAAATTTCATATTATCCAAGATGAGGCAGGCCCACTACATTGTCTTCCCATCTAAGATCTCCAACATTCACTGTCTCCACCATCTTGGTAATTCATGTCTAACATCTTTCACAGTCTCCCAAAACGTGATAAGGAAAAAGGTGAAGACTCTCCCAAAGAAGCCACTTACTCTGAGTATACGTCACCTTAGGACTCCTGTGCCAATACAGGCACCACAATGGGACCAGCAGGATAAGAAGTTGGCTTGTTACACGGTGCCTCGAACATCACAAATGAGCACCAGAAGGTGGTTAAGGAGACAGCAAGAGCAGTAAGGAGATCTTTTGGAGGTTGCAGGACAATCCAGACAGATGCTGAATCTCAGGAGCCATTGACAAGGTCACCTATGCTCGAACAGTAGCAGATAATGTTTGAGGATTTTTTTTACTCTTTCTAGCCATACTGTATACAATTGGAGGAGTCCAACTTGAGCATGAGTGCCTGAATACCTCAGGTTTTTACACTGATGTCAGGGTCCATAGAGCAAATGTTCACCCACATGGAGCATCCGAGACAGCCTTGTGCCATGTTGTCCTCACCAGTAAGCTATAGGTATAGAACATTGTATTAAATAGGACAGAATTAAATTAGCTCTGACTTTTCAGCACCTCATTGAAATGCTACCTAAATCCCAGTTTACAAGGAATCATGGGTGAGCCATGAGAGGGAAGATAAGCTGGAGACTCTGCTCAAATTTATTTCCATTTTGACACTTTCCACCACTCACTTCCCTTAATCAAAACTCCACATGCTGCCTCCTCAAATGTTCAAATTGCTGCTGCATAGTTGCAATGAGGACAGTCAAAGGTGGAATTCTCCTGGACTCCACACACCAGAGAGTATTAGCAAAGAGCAAGTAGACAGGCAGAGTCAGAGCATAAACTGCCTGCTCCTCGCTCTGATGAAAGCATAGGAGTAGCATTATGCAGGAGTGCTGACCAAAAAGAAAAGTAGGTATTCGATTTTCAATATGGTAAGCATATGGTGTTTCTTCAAACTATGACCACAATCTGTCACCTCTGGAACCATTCTCGTAATTTGCTTTAGCATCGGCTCCAATGCCTTCATTGCCTGGAAAATTAATAATGGAAAATTATGAAGTATCAGATATATTTTGTATATGTCATAGTGTACAGGATACTTATAACATCCAGAACCACCTGTTAGTCAGGAAATGAAAGGAAAGGATGAAGAGATGAAAATTACAATCACCAGGGAAGTTGCATTGAATAAATTGTTGGAGCTGTGGGCTGACAAAAGCCTGGGTCCTGATGAGTTCATCCTAGGGGTGGTAAAGAAATGATGGATAGTTGAAAGAGAGATAGTTGGTATGTTGGTTTCAGTTATCCAAACTCATAAGATTTGAGGATGGTGCCATTAGATAGGAAAACAGTGAATGCCACTCCTTCATTCAAAAAGTGAGGGAGATGGAAAGCAGGAAACTACAGGCTAATTAACAGAACTCTTTTCATAGCAAAGATGTTTGAAGATATAAGATGTTATAACATGGCACTTTGAAAATTTCAAAGTAGTTATGCAGAGTCAACATGGTGTTGTGAAAGAAAATAATGTTAAACCAATGTAGTAGAGATTTATGAACAAATAACATGCATTGTGGATAAAGGAGAACTATTGAATGTAGTTGAAATAGATTTCCAGAAGATATTTGATAAGGTGTCACATAACTGGTTATTGCTGGAAATAAAAGCCCATGGTCTATGAGGTTATGTACTGGCATGTATCGAATGCTGTTACGTAGCAGGGAACAAGGAGTAAACATAAATGTGTCAATTTTTTTCATTGGCACGATGCAGCCAAGTTCAGGCTATTGACATATATCAAAAAGAACATTGGCTCCATATTAAGCTAAATGATTGTATGTTGGCCCTGATTATGCTGAGAGAGAGATACCAGTGTGTTGCCACTGAAATGTGAAAGGCGTATAAAGTTATGGTTGTGATCTAACATCAGGCCAATGAAAGACTCAGTACCACAGGGTTGAGGACGAGTGCTTAGGCAGGGATTGAAGGGAACTTCCCTACGATTGTATTGGATGACAAGAAAGAGAGACCAAAAGCCACTTATCCATCCAGCCCTCCCAGATCTCTGTGTCTAGGAGAAGCAATGCACAGGGAGGAAAGGTATTGGATTCATTACCACAGCAACAGCCTCTGGCTGGCAAGATACTGAAAGGTACAGAGTGAAATACAACACTGAGCTTGTGTTCCTTCTGCTCAGTAATGACACTTGCACCCAAGTCTAGCCAGACTTGCACATTGGATTTAAATTCATTCCATTCATTGTTGATCTTTTCCCTGGCATTGGGAAGGTTACACATAGTAAGAAGTTCAAGCTGCAGAAACGCTTTCTATCATCCTGACTACTTATCATAAGTCATCTCTCTCTGTTCCATTTCAACACCTTCCTTCCCTCTCATGGGAATGTGTTTAATCTTCTCTTTGCATGCCTCTCATTGCTCATATGCCAGTTAACCTGCTGATCTTTGATTCCAATCCAATTGGGCAATACCTCTTTTCAGTTCAGTCTAAATAGTCCAGTTGAACCTTTCCACAGTTAATCGATCCTTGTTCTTTTTCTTACCTTCTCTAAACCAATTATATTGCTAGCACTGTGTCTCAAATGCTTTTCCACTATAAGATTGTCCTATAAATGATTTAGTTGAGAACATAGAAGGCACGGTTAGTAATTTTGCTGACAACAGCAAAATTGATGACATAGTTGACAGTGAAGAAGGCTTTCTAAGATTATAAAAGGATCTGGATAAAATTGGTCAATCGGATGAAAAATGGCAGATTGGCTTTAATTTGGATAAATGCAAGGTATTGCAATTTGGTTCAACAAACAGGGGCAGGACTTATACAATTAATGGTAGGGTCTTGGGTAGTGTTGCAGTACAGAAGGATCTAGGGTTTCCGGTATATAATTCTTTGAAGTTTGAGTCACAAAAAAGACAGGGTGGTTAAAAGGGCATTTAGCACACTTGCCTTCATTGCTCGGTCCTTTGCGAATAGGAGTTGGAAAGTCATATTGAGGCTGTATAGGACATTAATGAGACCTCTTCTGGAGTACTGCGTCCAGTTTCGGTTGCCCCATTATAGGAAGGATGCTATTTAGCTAGAGAGAGTTCAAAAGAGATTTACCAGGATGTCATCGGTAGGAAGGTTTGAGTTATAAAGAAAGGCTGGATAGACGAGGACTTTTTTCACTGGTGCATAGGATGTTGAGATGTGATCTTATGAAAGTTTATAAAATCATGAGGGGTGTAGATAGAGCTAATGGTAGGTGTCTTTTCCCTGGGATGAGGGACTTCAAGACTAAGCACATATTTCTAACATGAAAGAAGAGAGATTTTAAAAAATACATGAAGGGCAAACCTTTTTAGAAAGAGGGTGGTTTGCATGTGGAATGACCTTCTTAAGGAAATAGCGGAAGTGGACACAGTTACAATGTTTAAAAGGCAATTAGACGCATGAATCTGAAATGTTTAGAGGGATATGTGGCAGGAGCAGGCAGGTGGGGTTAGTTTAGGTTGGGATTATGTTCAGCATGGACTGGTTAGACTGAAGAGTCAATTTCCATGCTGCATGACTCTATGACTCCCCATAATTAGATTTGGCACTACCGATTTCCTTTCCTGTACTGGATATTAACTGATCAAATAGCTTTTCTTGCATACATTTCAGAGATCTCTCCACATCCTTGGATTAATTTTTACTGAATTTTTACTAATTTTTACTGAAAGAGAAATGATTCAGCAACAGATAGGTAAAGCTGAGTGAAGAAGTGCAGTATTATGGGTGTGAGAGGATGTTTTTATGTTCGTAAGGTTATGAGGTCAGAATCACAGCCCAGGGTCACAAAGGGTGCCAAGGTTATGAATGGCAACATCCAATCTTGGACTGTGATGAGGGAAAGGGATGAGGTTGATGGTTACAGAAAAATTTTCTCAGTATTTTCTTGGAACCAGTTTCTGGTCATTCAATAATGAAAAGTTGAGAAGTAATGTGTCTCGAGAGGTTTTGGTGAAGTAGAATTGGGAATTGTGTTACAATTCGGGTGGAAGAGAAATCAAGCCCTAATGCAGCACAAGCCACTCCAAAAGTTGTAATGTCCTCTTCAATCACCAAAAATGGTCAATTTCTTTCTCTTCATTGCTATTCACTAGAGTAAAAGAGATTTTCACCAGATTTTTTAAAAAATAAACTCAAAAATAACTATAATAAAAATTAAACTATATCTCCCTTTTTTCTAAACATGCATACACATTGTAATAGAAACATACAGTGCTATTATAGATGCTGAGTAAATTAGGCAAAGAGATGAAAAAATAAATTTATAGGTTAAGGGCCAAATTCAGACAACAAAAAAAAAGGGGGAGCTTCTCATTGTTCCTTTGAACTCCTGTTGGTAAGATTCAATTGCTGAGAGTTAGAGAATAATTGAAAATCTTCAGACAAAATTTCAAATTGAGCTGAGAAATAGTTAGGAGTCCTGACATTTGAAACTTTATCAGTTTTGTTTTCCCTCAGCTGCATTTCCCGCACTTCTGCCCTCAAACCTCCTCCCCCAACAAAAATAGGGACAGAGGCCCCTTGTCCTCACATATCACTCCACCAACCTCCACATCCAGGTGTAGCACCTTTCCCTGCAACCACAGAAGGTGCTATACCTGCTCCTACAACTCCCCTCTCACCTCCATCTGAGACAAACTTTCAAAATCTGACCGTGGTTCACCTGTTCATCCTCCAACCTGGCCTACTGTATCCATTGCTCCTGATGTGGCCTCCTCTACATCGATGGGACCAAGTGCATTCTCGGTGAGTGATTCACGGAGCATCTGTGCTCTGTATGCCTTAATCAACAACACTTTCTGGTTGCCAGCCATTTTAACTTCCCCTCCCAGCATCTTGGTGACATGTCCATCCTGGGTCTCCTCCAGTTTCTGGAAGAAACTGGAGGAGCAACACCTCATATTCTGCCTTGGGAGCCTACGACCTGATGGCCTCAACTCAGAATTCACCAGTTTCAAAATCTCTCCATCCCTGGCCTCATTCCATGTCCAACCCTCTGTATCATCCCCTCTTCCTTGAACTGACACTGCTTGTCCATCTTCTTTCCCACCTATGCGCCCCACCCTTCCCACTGACCAGTCCCCACTACCCACTACCTGCATCCACCTATCACCATCTCACCTACTTTCCCCACCACCCCCCCATTTATTTCCTAGTTCCCTTCCCACTCTCCCATCTTGATGCAGGGTCCCAAACTGAAACATCAGTTTTCCTGCTCTTCTGATGCCACCTGAACTTGTTGTGTTCCTCTGCACTTACCTCTCTCTTAAAAACCTTGCTGGACACTGGTGTCCAAAGTTACTTTTATTTTCCAAATAGCATATACACCTTAATCACCTTTAAACTTTTGGCTTTTGAGTTCCAAAAAAATCACATAAATCCTTTGCAATGTAGTAATGCCCAAGTGCCTATTTTACACTTCCATAAACATATACATATTCCCAATAATCATCAGCATGTAGATCAACCAAATAATATGTCTCAGAATATTATCAAAGGTCAGAAAGAGGAGGTAAAATAGATGGGGACCTCAGTTAGGTTTTTTGGAGTTTCCAAATGTACTTGTGCTTGGGAGATGTCAACACATCTTCCTTTTCCTACACTGTGAGAAACATATTACAGGAGAATTATTGCCTTTTTATTACTTTGTTCCAATATGAAACTCTTTCTGAGCATAAAATCTCATTTTTTCACACAGTGTTGGTTGAATTCATCTTTTGCGGCACATTACCATTCATTCTTCATCTGCAGGGTTCTTGTCAGGTGCCCTCCCATGCTGAAGATGTCTTCCTGTTCCTCCATTGTGCAGCTGTCAAATTTCTTCACAGCTTTGTCAGTGAAATAAATGTTATGAACTTGATGCTGAGCCAATTAATCAGAGATGGATTAACTTTCCCTATTTCTCATGAAATGACTCACGAATGACTATGAAAGTTTCAAAGAATTATTATAACAGGTATGCCATGCTTGACTTTCCTAACAGCAAAATTCCATTTCACAAGACCACTTCTAGCAAAGTAGTATGTATTTTTGTTATTAAAGCCTGTCAGAAAGGATATTTGTTCCAATTCTTTTGGGGGAAAAAAGAGACAGATATGTTCTAGAGGCATAGCATGTTTTGATGGCGAGTTCAATTAGTTCTGTTGAGGGAACCCCTTCAACCTTTATCTGATGTTACTAAATTCCATTGGTTTTCCTTTATTTCTATTTTTAGGATTGACAGCTAAATGGCTGTTATATCTAACACACGTGATCTTTATTCATTGTTTAAGCCGCCTTGGGAACTACAGAAATGATAATAGCTCCAGCAATTTAGGATTTTATGGAAAGTATTAAATGTTGGTAATTGCAGGTCACTATTAACCTTTGTCTCCCTCTCTGTGATTGCTCTCAAATCCAATTCCAGAATGACAGTAAACTAGTTATAAATTTGCACTGCTCTCTGCTTTGTACTCTCTGCAAAAGGATGACTCTTTGCTGCATTCTGTGATTAACTTGAATGTGAACCATACAGTATCTGTAAGTAAATTCAAAATTGGTATGCAGCCAAATGCAAAATGTAAAGGTTATTTCACAACCATGAAAACTGAATGCAACCTTCAGACATAGAATGTGACTGCAACGGGTCAGGGAAGGACTTAAGGAGTAGCTCATATAGTGAAATTGTGCACTGGTTTCCTTATAATTCTGTAACTGTTCCTTTTCAGCATAGCCTCAGAATGAAAAAATATTATTCCTTTTCTAGCATTAAGACCCATGGACTGAAGATACTGGAGCTATTGGATGATGTTTATGTGTTAAATAGGATTTTAAATCCAAATTCCCAGTGTGAGACCAGTCTTTTGACATGATATAATGTTATTAAATTAGCTTGGTATTTTACAGTTACTGTCATTACGCTGCCTGTTCATGTTAAGTGAATAGCCTGTCCATGTAATAGATAGTCTCTTTGAAATATTTATAATTAGAAATTCCACTTATGAAATTCTGAATCAGAAATTTGAATTGTTGTAATGTATTTCCTGGCAAGAAACAATCTTAAGCAAAGTGTTGGCTTTTTGCATAATCCCAGAGCTGAAAATAATATTGTGGCCATTGCAACTCTTAGCCATGCATAGTGAGTCAGATTTTAGCAACAAAAAAAAAATGATGCTAAAAGTACTTTACTGTTCTTCATCAGCAATTTCAGTGAAGGGCAAAAATGTGGTTAAACAAAAAAAAATCCAGAAGTTGCTGTACAAATTCCTTTCAGGAAATGAGTATCATACATTCTGACTCACCATCCAAATGCATTGGTTGTTGTGAAGTTCAACTTGCATGGTCTTTGCAAAGTAAACCCTTCTTAGAAATTTTGGCTTGTCCATTTCAATTTGAATTAATCCCACATAGGCCAGTATCTAGTGACCAAATCACTATTTACATGTGGCAAGTCCTTCACACTGATCCAGCTTCGTCAGATCCAGTTCTCAGAGTGAACAGAACCACTGGCATTCCTGGTTATACCTGTCAGCCAGGGCTCCCTGGTTGGATCAAGTTAACAGCTTCAATCAGGAAACTCATATTCTATGAGGTCCTGTAAGGTTCAGGTTTGCAATCAATTATATTCTGATCTTTAAGTGATTCAAATTGCTTCCAGAACCCTGGTTCTGTATGCTGGACTTATTAGGGAATGTGAAATGAAGAGGCAGTAAAAGATATTTCAGGGCAAAAAAACCTTTGCCTTTATATAAAAGACAAAAAGCAATTGCAATGCAAGGAAATAGACGATGTAATAAATCAAGATATTAACACAATCAATTATACAGGAGGACGGTAGTATTTTAAATATACTATCAACTAAATTAACACTATTAGGACACTATCCTACTGACACATATAGAAAAACAACAGTGTTTAATTTCAGATTCTTTAATCAGATCTCCTACCCTTGGGGTCCCAATGCATTGTCAACTCCAGCCTTCCCCTCCCAGCTAGTTAGGTTGGAACTTTGGGGTCTCGGGAGTTTATGCTCACCACTGAGAAACATGGTTTTGAAGTATGCTTGGCTGTTCTCACTTGCCACACCCGGAGCCTGGATGACAACTTTGGACTGCGTAGGTTTTTCAGTTTGGGTTGAGCCTGCTGATTGGGTAAGGTGCATATTGGATCAATCAGGTAAGTACTTGTATTTATTTAACTTTCTGCTGGCTTGGCAAGCCAAATTTTCAGCTAAGGTTCTATAAGGCCTTGTGATGTTGGTCATTTCACTTGTTTCTCAGGTTTGTCAGTCTTTCGTTCTGCTGATCGTGGTTGGTTTCTGAGGTTCTTGCCGTTAGTTCTCTTGGTTCAGAACAGGCTGTGTCTCAAAGCTATTACTTAGATAGTGATTTTCATGTGAGAACAGGGCCCGCCATTATCCTGGCTGTGAGCCCCTTATCTTTGCACCAAATCTGTGAATTTCATTGTGCCCTGGTGCTTTCCTTCTGAAGTTATTTAGCTTTCTGATCACTCGAGTAAGTGTGAATAGATTTTAACTGAGGTTGAATGTTCAGTATCTCTGTAGGCCTCATACCATCTGCTCTGCGTAGCCCAAGGTGTAAAAGCCATTTCGGGCTACAGTCTATTGGTTTTAGTTGATTGTACCTTTTGGAAGGGATGTGTAAATTGAAATTCCAGTCTGAACAATGGTACCAGACAGCAATCTCCATTCTGTGGGTTGTGTTTTGTGTATTGCCCACAGAACTCAGTTCAGCTATCTCTTTAACTTTTAAAAGTTTTGAAAAGTCCTGGGTTTTGTTCAGTATTTTAGATATTGGGGATTTTTACTTGAACCTGCAGTCTACCTCGCTGACCTCATTATGTTCACGACACTGCTGAAGTCCTTGTAGAAGGTTGGGATGTGAATCAGTAAATCAAACTATCAGAGAGAATTAACTATTATTAGCATGTCTTAGTCTTTCAGCTTTGTTTTTAATTTAGAAAAATACTTGTTATATTTATATTATGTTTTGATGGTCTCTTTTTGCTCCTCTTAATCAATCTTTCTTTTCTCTTTATTTCACATGCTGTGTCCCATTTAACATTACATTCATCATCTCAACTTACATATCCTGGTTCTGACTTTGCATTGTTAATTTTACAATTTCTCAGTCTGAATGATGATGGAGACATGAAGCGTCATGCCTGTTTGCACAGGTCCCAGATGCCTTGCAGAGGATTTGCCTAGTAGTTTTGTTCTGCCACTTACAACAACATCAAATGAAAAATCTTGTGGAAATTAAACAGTCAAGGGCAAGTCTAACAAACAATGAGTGATAGTGAGATAACAAGGTGTAGAGCTGGATGAACACAGCAGGCCAAGCAGCATCAGAGGAGCAGAAAGGCTGAAGTTTCGGGCCTAGAACCTTCTTCAGAATAGATAGTGGATCTCTTTAATTTGCTGGCTACAGTGAATTATGGCCCATTTCTTTTTCCACCAATTCACTTCAGAGATGAATATTCTGTACTTGTCAGTGGAAAGTATTACAAAGTGGAACAACATAAATTAACAAACTACAAACCTCTAATTGTATTTGTTGTACTAGCTTAACAAATAAAAATAACAATCCACTCAATGGAGGAAAATTAATGAAGGAATCAATTAACAGGAGTTCATAAAGGCTTTTGTAACTGTTCACTGATAACCAGCAACAAACATCCCAGCAGGAACAGATTCAAAAATAAAATAATCACTTTCTATGGAACACAATGTAAGACTAGATTATGTCTAGCAGAGTATAAATAATTACAATTTTGGGTGTATCAGTGGGGATCTATTATCCAACATATTTGGATTACTGGAATGAATTCGCATTCAATATGATTCCTAAATGCAGACATAATCATCATTTGTTGAACAGTCCATCTTATAGTCTGTACAAGTCTGCAGCAAATGGATTAGGTCTGGCATTTGCAACAACATGTTAGAAATCATGACAAAATTTACATTGTTTGCTGTGCTCATTCTGAGGTGGAAATCAATGTCAATTTTTTTTTCACAGAGTTCATCTCCCTTCACTATTTAGAATAGGAAAGAGTGCAAAGCAAGCACAAATGCAGCATCATCAACAGGGACATCGGAAAGCTGGCTGCTACATTGTGTCAGACCTGTATGGAGGTACGGCAAGTGACCAGAAAGGAAAATGGAATTTATCATTTACTGAGAAGAAAAAGGAATATGAAGACAGGGACATGTTGCAGCAGTTATATAGACTATTGGTAATGACGCGTCTGGAATACTAAGTGCAGTTTTGGTCTATTTATTAAAGAAAGGATGTGAATTCATGACAGGCAATTCTAAGAAGGTTTATTTGACTGATACCTGGAATGGCAGGGGTTATCTTTTGACATCAAACATTTAAAACAGAAATAAGGAACTTTTTTTCTCTCAGAGACCTATAACTCTGTGGAACTCGCCAGTGAACAGTGGGGGCGGGTTGGGTCTTTAAATATTTTTAAAGCAGAAATGGGTAGATTCCTGACTAACAAGGTAGTCAAGGGTAGGAAAGTGAAGTTGAGGTTGCATTCAGACGGTAGACAGGCTTTAAGAGCTGAATGACCAATCCTGATCCTATTCACATCTTTTATGTATTTGCATGTACATACGTTTATGTTTCCTTGCTGTTCACTTCTGTACATAGGAAGGTAATTTAACGTGTCTATTCATTCTGAAAGCATTGATGTGGAGTGGAGACTGCAATGATTACTACCAGAGAGATGCTCATAAAACATCAGTTGACAGAACAACATAGAGTTAATGGTTGGGCTGAAAATGGATAGGCAGATTGTTGTGGAAATGTTGGCCATGCTTAGATGGATAACACCCAAATCTGGATCTCAGGCTTGCATCTCAACTTGCTAAGGAAGATTAGGGTGGAAAATGTAATGATGTGAGATCTACACTCTTGTAAGTGGATGGCAATTGGGTTAATTGAATATAACTTTATAATAAGAGGATAAGAATATGCAGCCCTAAAGGCTCAGGTTCCAGTTTCATGTAACTGAATGTCATTACATCCTAGGTCCTTTCAGACTTGCTCTTTAGCGATCCTTAAAATAAAGCTACAATTCCCTTTTACTTGAAAATGATAGCTGGTTCCCACATTATAACCATCTAACCTTCTATCAATATATTGGAAGAGAGTTGTCAGAGAATTGGAAAGTGGCAAACATTAGAAAGGGTCACATGAATCAGAATTATGAATCAGAATTGGAAGTAGGCAGGTCACTCTCCTGTGTGCCACTTAACCATTGTCATTCTATTACCCTCCATGACATTTTTTACAGAGACAGCCTGAGGTGGCGGGTAAGGTGCAGGTTAAAACCAACCTATTCATTGTAATTTAAGATCAATGAAAGGATTCTGACTCAGACTTTCCAGTTAGCTTCTGGTTTCCTGCAGATTTGGCCCTAACCAATTTAGGTAGCTGGCCTCCTGTTTGTAGACCAGAGGCTAACATTTTGAGGAGCGCCACAAGTCTTTGCTGCATGACTGAGAGCTACTGTAGTTTTATTTTCTTTATTCATTCACCGGAAGAGGGCATCGCTGACTAGGCAGCATTTATTGACCATTCCTAATTGCCCAGAGAGCAGTTCAAAGTCAACCACATTGCTGTGGGACTGGAGTCACATGTAGGCTAGACCAAGTAAGGATGGCAATTTCCTTCCCGAAAGGATATTACAATGATGATCAATATATCAGCATACCTTTAAAGTAATGCTCATGATATTGTCACTGTATCACAGCATGTGACCAGAGGTTATAAAGGTCTCAAACTCCATCATCCCTCAGATTACTGGAACCATTCTGCTCTATTGTTGCAAAATAGCTTTAGACCAGCCCAGACACTTATGTAGCTGAAGTATGTTATGCACCATAGTTAGATGCAGTAAATATCTATTAGATTCTTCAAGACCATGTTTTGCAAGTTCAGTTTCTTGGCATAATTGGAGATATCATAAGAGTTGCCACATCAGGTAAAACATCCTGTTGGGATCAGTTACACAAGAATCTCATCCTATGTAAATGTTGTGTGTTTCTCTCTGCCATTGTTACATGAAGACTTTGTCGGACATTCTAAGTTTCAGTTGCAAAACTTTAGTGTTTCTCATGGTGAACTAGACTAAAATCATGATATGTTGGCCCAAATCTTTCGATGAGGTTCAGAATCCCAATTTCCATTGGAGATTAGAGAAAAGATTGCCCACTTACCATTCCAGGAGATTTTGGCATCGCTTACCAGGACAGAAGCCTCCGTAGCGGAAACATTGCAACATACCAAACAGGCATCAGTGGAATTAAGTGTCATGAAAACCACATCCCGTTTTTATGGAAGAAGCTGCCCTGTTCAAAGGTACGAAAGCCACTTTGACAGGTGCTGAAAGAAGGTAAGTGTGTCAGGTAAGTCAGGGTTAGCTGGCTGCTGGGTGGAGAGTTACGTTACCAGAAGGGTCAGCGGTAAAAGTGTCAGTTAGGTGTGTGTAGTTGTGGGGTGTCAGGTGGATCAGGTGTACAGGTAATGCATTGGTAAGGTGTACCAGTTGGGTGAGGGTTTAAACTGTCAGAAGCAGGTGGAGTTCATGGTACCAGCTGGGTGAGGGAATGCAGATGGAATGTAAGGGATGAGATGGTAAGGTGAGTACATTTCTGGTAGTTCAGACATCCAGAGGAGTCAAGATGGATGCCCATAAGGAGTCAGGTTAGATGTGCTCAGGAGAAGGGATAGGGAAGGCAGGTTAGGCAGGTGTATCAGGTGTCTGAAGAGGTGGATCATCTAGTGGGTTGAGGGAGTCTGGGTCTGTGGTTTGTTGGTGTGGGGGTTATTGTGTGGTAGTGTGGAAATAATGGATGTCAGTGTGAATGGTTGTCATTAAGTGTGATTGATTGGCAGATCAGTATTATAGTTGGCCAGGCGTTAGAACAGATCTTTATCCTCTAACTTTTTTTGGATGACTATTAAGATAAGTAAATTGGAACGTGGGTGAAGAATTTCTTCTGGCCCACACAAGGGCCAGTTAGCACACTTTTGCTCAAAGCAGATGTGAACATGGAAATAGTTTACAAATTAAGTGGGAGGGATATAATGCTTCTAACTGTCCTTTTCCTGGCACAGTGCCAGAAGGGTACCCATTCAAACACCAGTGCAGATTAACTGAAGTAGCCTTTAGCCTTGCAATTAACCAGTTGTGATTGAAGGCCATGTCAAGGCCATAACTTCATTGCAATGGATTCACTTTAATCGCAACCTCCCGCTGGGGTAGCAGAACTGCTGAGTTCATCCACATATAGTATACTACTTCCCCTGGTGTGTAGTAAAACTAAACCTAGCATTATTGCAGGCCAAGTAATGTAGTATAACAGAGCTTCAATAATTCAAATGATGTGACTCAGTCAATGTGGCTTCCTGCTTAATGCTGCCCATCACAGTTGCAGAACAAGCTGAAAAGAAACAATATCTGTAAAAATGGAATTAAATTGGCCCTACAAGTTCCACGGATATATTGCATGAGGAACAAAAATGTGCTTTAAAAAAAAACTGAAGAATTTTCTGAATTAAATTACCTCAGCTGACATCACTTTTATGTTCTCTGAATCGAGGATGATATTATTGCCCGGTCCCAGTGTTGATTATCTTTTGCTCTGTCATTTCCTGGATTGCAGTCATTCTAATGCACCAATCCAAAATGCAAACTTCCTTCAGAGTACACCATGATTTTTAATGTTTTATAGAACATGCAATTCACAAAACATGTCTGTTTATTTTTTCTCCTATCCTTGCTTCTGAGGGTTGTGTCATGGATTTTGCATTGGATAGGTGAGTAGTTATGCTTGTCAAAACAGTATACCAATTTCCTGTTGTCTCCTGCAAGATGGCTGACGAGGAGACTCCCCTGCTCTTACTGCCTACTTTCAAGTATACATTGGAAAGATTACAGGCTGTTTCACAATGTAACAAATGTGGAAATATTGGCATGGATTGGTTGGGCTGAATGGCCTGTAGGACTGCTGTATATTTCTGTTATTCTATGTAAATAGCACATTGGTTTGTTGAGTTCCTATCTATCAGAATAATCGAGCGAGGCTGTTTGTTGACAGTGAGCCTGACATAATTTGCCCTTATATCTGTGCCGCTTTAGATTGATCAAAGCAAAGATGCCCTTGAAATGTTAACACAGTTTCACACACACATATGTGCACATACACACGCGCAGGCAAACACACATTAGGTATCCCATCACCAAGTCACCCTTTATTAACACATGCATTGTATATAATACTGATTAAACTAGCTCAGAGCCAGCTCCTAAAGTGAGCAGAACGCCGACACTCCTGTTTATATTTGTCAGCCAGGGCACCCTGATAGGACCAGATTAACTGCCTCAATTCATATTCTATAAGGTCCACCTGGCTGACCTCAATCACTACATCCCTCTCAGTCTAAGTCCTAATTCATTGGCTGTTCTTTTGCCTGTAGCTTCTCCTAAGGCATTTCCATATCAAGTCCGGTTCCTCCAACTCTACCTCAGATATTGGCAGCATGTACCCGATGCTAGCCCACCTCTTACGCTGGAGCATCTTGAAAAAAAATTTGTTTTTTTCCATCCTGCAGTAATGGCGATGAGGCTGAAACATCTGCTGTATCCATCTCTTCCTCAGATGTTTATTTGATGCTACGCAGAGGGAGAGAACATATGGGCTCTGACAGCCTTGCGGATGTTCTCGGGGCCAGGTATGTTTTGCTCCTGCTTTATTTGGAAGGCTGCAGTTTTCATGAGGTCCACATGCTTGATGAGGAGCACTTTTCATACCCGAGATTTGTATGCCATGGGGCCTGACCTCTCATCGACCATGCCTCTTAACCATGCGGGGCCATTCCTGTGGTTTTGATATCAAACTTTGTCCCCGGAAGTAAACTGCCTCTCTCGCTGTGAGGGGTCTTGTGTCCAGCATTGGTGTTCCTGCTGCTGTTTCACCCTCTCCTCCAGGTCCAGGAAGATCAAGTTTAGCCTGGTGCAGAGTCTTTTTCCCATTAGCAACTCTACTGGTACTGTCTCTGTAGTTATACAGGCATAGAATCATAGAGATGTACAGCATGGAAATAGACCCTTCAGTCCAAATCATCCGTGCTGACCATATATCCTAGATAAATCTAGTTCCATTTGCCAACATTTGGCCCATATCCCTCTAAATCCTGCTTATTCAGATACCCACACAGATGTCTTTAAAATGTTGTCATTGTACCAACCTCCACCACTTACCCTGGCAGCTCCTCTGGCATCCTACGTTCTGTGGAATCTACCAATAACTCATCAAGGCGACCGGTTAAGAAGCTGGACAGCTCTTGGAGGTTCACCATCAATTACAGGGAATAGAATAAAACCACCCCAATCATAGCACCGACAGTCGTGACTAGCCCCAAAATCATGATGAGGTAGGCCCACAGGAAAACATTTCGCCGTACTGGACATTAGTGATGGATTTTGTTGCATTACCACCCCCCCACCAAAACTGCCAATATTCACATTTCAAGGCCAGCAATACACATGGACCTGCCCTGTGCCCGAGTCACAATTCTCCATCAATATTTCATCAGAGGCTGACTAAAGGGTTAGAGAGGGTTTCCTGTTCGGACTGTTCGGTACAGTATGTGGACGATCTCCTGCAGACAGAGGCAAGGACTGCACATTTGACACTGTTAAGGGAAATATTAACCCACTGCAGGTACCGACCCAGAGCTTACGTTCACCTTGGAAGTTCCAGCCATAGATGCCACATTGGGAACTGCACTTCTCGAAGAACGATACTATAAACTGGCAGTGTATGCCTCCTAGACTCTTTCACCAGGAGAACAAGGCTTGTCTCATGAGAGAAGCACTTGTTAGCCATGTTCTGGGCGGTACAACATTTTGCCTATATTGTTGGCCTGAACCTTTTGACCATTCTGACCATTCTGGTGCAGCACACCCCCATTTAACTTTTTCTGGATGGCAGGATCAAAGATAGTATGCAGACCTGGGTCAGCAGGGTGTAGTAAGGCCAGCAGAGCGTAGCAAAAGGGATATGCTGAATAATTTGTCAACAGCTTATAGAATAGGAGTGTCTATAGTCAATATCTTCAATTTGGCTTACTTTGATATTAAGCTTTGACTTTTTACCAGCAAGTTAAACAGAAGTTGAATAAGTTTAATCCAGCCAGTCAGAAAGATTCTGAGCAGAGACTGAAAGAAAATTGGACAGATCAACACCTGGTAATGGTGCTAGAAGGGCACGCCAGGACCATAACTGAGATCATCTGGGGAAAGATAGATGAGGACATAGGCAGCAGAATAGGACCCTGTGCAGCATCTATGGCAGTGGAGGATTTAACAGTTGAGAAAGAACCACAAGAGGAATGAGCCATGACAGGTCCTGCCATAGATCAGTGAAGAGGAGAAAGAGCTCTTGTTACACAGGAGAGGACACCCCAATGTTTCAAATTGTCAATTACAGCAGAGGGTCCGGTTTAAAGGTGATTGTAAGAGGACCACTGGAAAGCCTGTTGTGATGGTACTGGGGAACCAATCTTAACATCAAATCAAATTGGGATATAAGTCTTCGAGGTGGAAAATGCTGGCATTCTCTGACAGGAGGTATGGTTAGAATAAGACAGCACACTTCTATCTGCTGTTGAAAAAGAGGGAAGGTTCGCAGGTAGTACACTGGATAAATGTCAGCAGACAAACAAAGTAACTGTGAAACTATATTCAAATGAAAATACCTTATATGCTTTTCGGACAAGCGCCATTCTAAATTGTACTGTAGAGATCAGGGCCTGAACACAGACATCACCAGTGTAGTACATAGAAGGAAGGGAGAATGCTACATCACAACTTCTCAAAAACATTACCTGTATGAGACCTCCACTTGTAACATCCAAAACACAATGTTTTGTGTTAGGCCACACATAGCAGCCAGAGTAGACTTCATAAAGCTCACAGACATGCATTGGAGGAGGAAGATCTTTGTCAATGTCAGTGACAACATCAGACAAACTTTAGGGGATTATGGGGAGAAGTACAACACCAGTATTGAACTCCTACCAGAAAAATTACAGCAGGTCCAAATACAACTGGCAAATGCACATATAGTTTTTGCTGCAGTACAGCAGACAGAACAAATTCAGACGGGTATCAGGCAAATCAAAGTGATTTCTTGGTGGGATGACTTCTGGGACTAGGGCCCAAAAGTGCAGATACATCCATGGGCCCATGTCCTATCACACTTGGCTGCATTGTTCATCCTGTTTACTTTGATCTCCCTCACTGTTCTCACAATTAAATTTATCTGGTAGAAAGAACTCATCCAGAAACCAACTATGTACTCTATATTCCGAGAACAGTAGCCAAGAAATTAATGCACCTGGTCTGCTTCACAATAGGACTATGTAGATTATTGCATGGTATGAATTTTACGCGATTGAGTGCTGCTAATCGCCTGAGCGGCTTGAGGATGATCAAGTATAGGTAATAGTGACTGATTTTCAATTATTGTATTAAATTATTTATACATAGTACTGCTAATCTTATTGGTAAGCATAAGGAAGATAGTGTGTAGTCTGAAACTGATCTCATTTTCACGAGATGCTTCAAGGGATGAACAGGAAGGACTGTAGTCAAGCAACCATCGAGCCAAAATTGAACATTCTGAATTTACCACAGCCAGAGAAATCAAAGCTAACAGAAAATTACCTAAACAAAATTAAACAGTCAGCAGCTATTGGCTACAGAGAATACCAAGGTCAAAGAGGTCACAGAGATTCACTGGGAATCAGTTACCAGCCTCCCAAGGGTTGTGCATTGGAGAAGTATTGATCAAACTTTCCGGCACCTTGACTTCCAGTCAGAGCCTGAGGATTTGCATTTTATACTTCCCTGCATGGCACTAGTGAAGGGTGTTGGAGTGAAGCCATTGGATGCTTTGAAGCCAGCTCATGACCCCATTACCCACAGGCCATGGAACATTCGGGAAGATCCTGGACTAGGGGTCTAAAACACACACCTGGAAGCCACATCCTCAGTAAAGACTCACAGCAAAACAGAAGACTGTGCAACAACCCAAGAGGACCCAGGAGAAGATCTGCTCTGACCGCCGAGACTCACTTTCATAGAAGAGAGCAGACCATCATCAGGGAAGGAGATCGCAACAGCCTACCTCAGACATATGGATCGCGGTGGGAATATTGTTTCTGAGATGGGTAGAGCTAGATTAAGAATAAGCTCTGTGGGAATTTGGGAAATGTTCACATGGTATTTTTAATAAGGAATATTTTGTTCATAAAATCAAGTTGGACCACAATCTGAATTCTGTGTCCCTTTGTCTGCCTCACCCACAAGAGGGCTTGGGTAATGTACTTGTAATACATAAACTGATCAAAGTGTCCAAAGCACAGATGCAGACGTTATGCGTGAAGGGCCCGTTTTGGTGCTGTGTTGTTCTATATTCTATGTTCTTCACACCTCTCACCAATAAAATTACTTTGTCTTTATGCAGTCTATCCTGATTCCTCAGGACATTAAACATCCTGAATCAAATCTCTTTTTAATCCTCTCTTCTCCACAGAGAACTGTTCCAGCTTCTCTTCCCAACCATCCATATAACTGAAGTTCCTCATCTATGGATCTACTCTAATTTACCTTTTCTGAATTCACCTTAATGCCTTCACAACATATCTTAGATGTTATGTCTAGAATTGGGCAAACTGCTGTACTTGAGGCTGAATCAGTATGCCAATTTCATGAGTACATCTCACGTAAGGTAAGTAATCAGATGATATTTGCATTGGAACCAGCATCAATCTTGGCATATAGTGCATATTGTGCATTCCCTTTGGGATACAAAACATGGATTTTCTGATCGTGTCCATGTTGTGTGTCAAGTTGACTGCATTTACTGTCTGAAGGGGGCCTGTAAGTTGTAATGCTGCAGTTACCTATTGGATTTCGTTGGCATGCTCATCTGGCATCAGTAGAACTTTGGCAGCTTCTTTGCTTGGCTTTTCTTCACCTGCTGCTGGAGAGTATTGTTTTATACTTTGGGTTTCCCTGGGCAATTGAATATCCTACAAACTTGTGTATGTCACAAAATTTTGGACAGTGTGTTGGTGAGAAAATCCATGGACACCCGTTGCTTGTGGCAATGCCTAAACAATGTAACGGAATACAAAATGAAGCTGAGCAAGATTACAAACAAAGACATATCCCTCCCTGATGCGCTCAATGCTTTCTCTTCTCGGTTCAGCAGAATACCAGCGGCATGGTGTCACCTGCCCCGATAGCCCCAGATGCACCTGTCTCCTCCCATCACCACTGCAGATGTCAGATTTGTCTTCCTGGGAGTCACCTCAAGGAAAGCAATGGGCCCAGACAGAGTTCCCGGCCATGCACTTAGACCCTATGCAGACCTGCTGTCAGTGGTATTCACTGACATCTTCAACCTCATCCTTCTACAAGCCAAAGTACCCAGCTGCTTCAAGAAGACCACTATTATGCCTGTACCAAAGAAAACACATGCAATGTGCCTTAATGACTACCGCCCAGTGGCTCTGACCTCCATAATTATGAAGTGCTTTTAAAGGCTGGTCATGGCCCATAGGAATGCATCTCCCAGCCTGCCTCGATTCCCTGCAATCTGAAACAGGTTCACATCAGACGCCATTTCTCTAGATCTGCACTCACCCCTCTTTGCACGACAAGGATACCTGCATCAGACTTCTGGTCATTGACTACAGCTCCGCCTTCAACACTATTATCTGTTCCAGACCAATCTCTAAACTGCGAAACCTAGGTCAGCAACTGGAACCTCAGCTTTCTGACCCACAGACCACAATCAGTGAAGACAGACAACTGCATCTTCTCCATGATAAGACTCAACACTGAACCCCCTCCCTCCCACCACAAGGTTGCATCCTCAGCCCTCTACTGCACTCCTTATACACCTACGACTATGTAGCCAAATTTCAAACGGACATCATCTACAAGTTTGCTGACAACACCACTGTGGTAGGATGGATATCAAACAATGATGAGTCAGAATACAGAAAGGAGATAGAGGGCTTGGTGACAAGGTGCAATGATAACAACTTCTCTCTCAATATCAGCAAACAAAAGAACTGATCATTGACTTCAGAAAGAAAGGAGGAGAACACGAGCCTATCTACATCAATGGTGTGAAGTTTGAGAGGGTTGATAGTGTCAAGTTCCTAGGAGTAACAATAACTGACAGTCTGTCCTGGACTTCCCACATACATGCAACAGTTGAAAAGGCACAACCATGCCTCTTATTCCTCGGGCAGCTCAGGAAATTTGGCATGTCTGTAAGGAACCTCAACAACTTTTACAGATATACCATAAAAAGCATGCTGTCCGAGTGCATAACAGTCTGGCTTGGCAACTAGACCATAAGAAACTGCAGAAGGTTGTGTGCACAGCCCAGACCATCACAAAAGCCAATCTTCCATCTATGGACTCTATTTAAACCTCTCATTGTCGTGGAAAAGCTGTCAACATCATCAAAGACTCTTTTCACCCCAGTACTGCTCTCCCACAAACTTTTCCATCAAGCAGAAGATACAGAAGCCTGAACACACATACCGGCAGGTTCAAGAACACCTTCTTCTCTGATGTTATTACACTAATGAATGGGCTCTCTAACTTCAAATAATGTTGATCTTGCCTCATGCATGTCCTGTGCAGTGTACCCTGTATGCTTCAGTCTGTTCAAGTTTATTTTCACCCTATGATCTGTATGTCCTTGCTTACAATGATTTGCTTGTACTGCTTGCAAACAAAGCTTTTCACTGTACTTAAGTACACGAGACAATAAATCAAAACAAATTGAATCAAGTCACATCTCACATCAGATTTGTATGCTCCATTGAACTGGGTGACGGGTTCAACAGTTGTTTTAGAGTCAAGTATTTGCAGATGCTGCTGGCCTGTTATAATTAATTCAAACTTGTGCACTTCCAGAAGTGCACTCGTGGAATATCCTTTGGTTTGTCCTCTTCCTGAGTGCTTTTCTGAAGGAGATTGTGGAGTTACTTAAGTCGTCACCTAAGTTAGTTCACTGAAATAACTTTCTTGCATTGACATCTGTCTATCATGAATTGCTGTATCCTGTTGCCAGTCAGACATGAACCTATGCCCATGTGTCCTGAAATTGACTTGAACTTCATGTTAATCTCTAAAAATGTGAACATGTTTGTCAGGATCCTTGAAGTCATCATCACAAGTGCCAAAGGATTTTATTCTTCTGAATCCTTCACTGCCCAAAGCAAGAAGACATTTGACTGCCTTTCGTTCTTTTTGAGTTATTTGCACAACTTCTGACAGAATGTCATTGGAGTCTTAATCCATTGTTATGCGTTTGCTACCTATTTCTATTACACTTTTTATATTAATCAGAACAATATATCTGTATTCCTGCGATGTACTTTTTCTATTTTTTGACTTCATGTTGTTGGCTTTAAATATGCTTCTGTTCTATTTTATTTGATGTCACAGTTTTAAAAATGGCATTTGGTTTCTTTTTCTGCCTTGCTGTGTCTTTAAAAGTTGCAGGCTTGTTGCACCAGGTTTTTGCCTGTGGGTGGCATTCAAGCCAAATAATGAATGGCAACATCACATCGGCTTTTCTTCCAATTTTTGCATTCATCTGGAAAAAGAAAATGGCGGAGTTGACTGATCACTCTAAGTAACCTTAAACGTATTAATAATTACACTGAAAATCAATTTAGGAATGTCAGTTGGGTTGCAGTATGGTACACTTGTAGCTTGTGGAAACTATACATATTACTAGACTTTGCAAATGGAAAGGATACAATGCACCAATTTCAACTTAATAAAACTGGTAACAGCAAATTTCTGGGTCATTTTCCAGGGCACGGCTTTGATCAGACTTGGCCTGTCTGGTTTATAATTTAAACAATGCTTAGCAGTTAACTGTCAGTCTGATTTTTGCATTCTCCATGACAATGTCTTTACTAATCAAATTCCACTTAACAAATGATCAAGAATCTTCTCTCATGCAGTATAAATGTTTTTATCCATTTAGTTTGTTTTTTTTTGCAAATTGTCCTGATGAGTACGAAATGAAGAGCTTCAATAAAATCCATCTTTTTGCAGCAATACTCAAGTTGTACCAAATTATTTGATCATTGTTTTTGTAACACTGCCCCTGCACCCCCAGTGGTGATTTATTATATATTATTAGTTTGAGAATTTCAATTTTTTCCATTTCCTTTTGTTCAAGCAAGTGATTTCTTTACAGTTGGTTCCCAACAAAATGTCTTATGCTGTTAATTCAATTGTCTAGATGTTGCTCAGGGATTTCACTTGTACATCTGTTTCTGTCACTTTGTTTTATTGAGCAATGCTTCTGACATTCTTTAATAATGTAAAAATCTCCACTCTTTTACTGTTATCTTTTGTAGGGCTTGCTGTGTAATCATCTGACTTTATTGCAATCTGCTTGGCAGTTTTTAAATTCATAAATATACATTATTTTATTTATATCCAGAATTTATTATGCTGGTTTGTTTTTTTATTAAAATTGGTGTTTAAAGTTGTTTTCATGATATCTATCCCTAAATTCTCCATATTCATTTCATATTATCATTTTTGAACATCTTATGTGTGCATTTTTGTGTGACATGTTCCATACTCACACCTTTAATGAAACATTTTCTACTCAATTTCCCTGGGATGACTTGTATTTCAGAACTGTGACAGCAGGGTAATGTTGCTATTCTACTCACGACTGTGCATTTATTTCCCCATATTTTTGCTGCCCTAATGTTTGTTGATGGCTTTGAGCTATATTTTTCTCACAACCATTTAAGAAAAATGTCGTTCACTTATCTTCAACAGTTTGACTTCTTATTTCTCATTTGTTCCATATTATTTGATAGTACAGTAGTTTATTGTTTGTTTTGCACCGTGTCATATGTTTAGGTGCTTTTGTTCTGAATCTCTTCTTCATTTGGTGCCAAGTTATTTTTTTCTCTTTTGTGACATTATAATGCTTTACTTAAATGTTACTTTTGTTCTTGCATGGTCATATGCATTTATGACAGTTCCATTTCCAGCATGTTTAATTGGCTAAGGTGTTGACAGTTGAAATTTTTTTTTGGCAATGTTGGTGTATGATTGTTAATGTATTGGATTTATTTCTCTGTTATTTCAGATAACCAGCTCATTATAAATGTTAACAACCCTCAAAAGTACAGAAAGGGATTTGATGCAATTGTGCTGAACAGGAGTATCTATATTGAATCTAACTTCTAGCCCTCTTTTCATATTCTAATTCATTTGTTAATTTGATTTTTTTCCCAGAACAGAATGTGCCAGTTCAATGTCAGGGATGGTGGAAGAATTTTTGATTGATTTTGTGCAGTCAAATCACACAAAAGTTATGGTGTGTGTAGATACTCAATATATTAATATTGGCTACCCATCAGTCTGGTTTACCAATTTTTAACTTGCATCAGCAGGTATAGAAATGGCTGGCAGTCCTTCTAAAATCAATTGTAGACTTTGGTTTGAGGAATCAGCAAACATTTGCCATCTTTTTCTCCAGTGATGGTAGAATAGCGTTTCAGGAAACTTAAAACTGTCCTTATCAATTCTTTAACAGTTGCTTTTGAATCTACCTCAATATTGTTAGAATATCTTGCGTTCCTTTACAGCATATAAAATTATTTGAAAAGTCCCAAGGTGATTGATTTCTCCAATCCAAAAACCTGCATTGCCAATCCTTGTAAGCTTTCAAAGCTAATTCAGACAGTTTTTTCCTTTAGGTGAGGTTTTTATGCAAATTGTGCCAAAATTGTCATCACTTTGAGGAGTTCCTTGAATCTCTGCCTCAAATGTATTTGTGTGTCAGTTCGTGCAAAGTCTGCCATGAACCATTGCATTCAGGCAGCAGTTCACAAAGTTACTCAAAAATAGAACATGTGTTAAAAAATATCTTTGTTACATTTTAAGATGGTAAATTGGCACAGTTGGATTAATACAGTTGAAAATGGCTTATCGCAAAAAGAAATCATTAGCAATCAGTGTTTTTCCACCCTCTGTGAGTAAGTGACTGAAAATGTATTCTAAAACATGTACAGAAGTTTATTTTAGGTATTCCTACAGTAAAATAGTCAGTTTCTTAGTAAATTAGAGAAGAAAACAATTAAAAAGCTATTAGGATTTATTTACTATTTTCCTTCTGTAGTGACTGTAATGGTTTCAGCCAGGTGAACCTCATAGAATATGAGTTCCCTGGTTGGGGCTGTTAACTTGGCCTAAACGGGAAGTTCTGCCTGGCAGATATAAACAGGGCTGTCAGAAGTTCTGTTCACTCTGAGAGCTGGGTGTGAGGAAGCCGGACCAGTGTCAATTACTATGCACATGTATATAAAGGGTGCCTTGGTGATGGGATACTGGCCTATGTGGAGTCTTTTCACCCTTCACAATTAGTGAAAATTCCCAACAGTAATTAATTAATTTGGTGGTGTAGCTATTTTTGTGTACGGGCTCGGGTTCAGGCCAAATCCTTTCACTAAAAAAAAGTGAAAAGAATTGTAGAAATTCAATTTTCCCGAAATGGAATTTTTGTTTAACACTCTGCAATTCTTCACACTACTTTGGCTGATTTTGTACAAATTGCTCTTTAAAAAGAACATTGTAAATTAGTGGCAAGATCTGTGTGGCCACACTTTGGGTCTTTCTTTACTGTAAAAATTGGTTTTGTGTATCTATTGCATGCTCCACAAGGAAATAGGGGTCTTGGTATCATGTCCATCATTTTACAACCGTCTCATTTATACAGATGAACTCGCTCATTTTGGAAAATTAATTCCATTTGTTTGTTTTGGCAGCTGTGGACCCTTAAGTGTTAGGGAATTGGAGACTGGTCAATTAATATTGGCAGTAACCATCTACAGTGCTGTGACTTCTAGGCAAGCTCTTGTCTCCACAGCAGTTTTAAATTTTAGTACTTGCTGCTAGTGAGGTGACCTGCACCTCAGGGGTTGGGAAAGTGGGCAGTGTGGTTGTAGTGTTATTGGACTAGTTAATCCAGAATCCCAAACTTATGATCTAGGCACAAGGATTCAAATCCCACTGCAGCGACAGGTGGAATTTAAATTAAATAATAAATCCAGCATACATATGACTGCAGACCCAAAGTAACGTGGTTGACTCTTAACAACACTGAAAAGTCCAAATAAGCCACTTAGTTCGAGGGTAATTAAGGATGAATAACAGATGCTGGCCTTCCCAGACAAATGCATGTCCAATGGAAGTTTAAAGAAAAATACCTGGGTGGTATCAGTGGATATCTTTTTATCTAGGAGAAGCCCAATTTCCTGGACAGCCTTTTAAAAAAAAAGGTGCCATATTTGAGCTTTCTAAAAACGGCAGCCGCTTGTAATTAACGCAATCTAATCTTACTTTGGGCATCATTCACAAATTCATAGCTGGAAATTAACCCCAAAATTGTAGTGTTTCCCTCATCAGTTTCACTGCCTTGATGCAACATGTCAGTTTACGACTTTAAACTCCTCAGTTAGATTACCCCATAACACATTCAGCAAATAATACATAAAAGCTGTTGTTTTTTTAAAATTATGGACTGAAATGAGAAATACCTGTTTTAAATCAGTGTTTTACAAGATTACTGTATGTTTTGAAGGAAGTATGGTAAGCATTGTGCAAACAGCTATTTGAACAACAAGTAACTGAAGAGATTGTACACAACTCAGTTAACTCTGTTGGCTGGAAGGCTGGTTCGCAACACAGAGTAATGACAACAGTGTGGGTTCAATTTCTGTACCAACTGAGGCTGCCATGATGGACTCTTCTTCTCGACCTCTCCCCTCACCTGAGATGTGGTAATACTTAGAACAGAAGATTCTGAGGAAGGGTCACTCAACCTGAAATCTCTGATTTCTCTCCTCAGATGCCGCCAGACCTGCTGAGCTCCTTGTTTCTGATTTACAGCATTCACAATTCTCTCCTTTTATTAAAATCAAACTATCACCAATGGTCCCTCTCTAATGAGAGAGCGATTCTCTGGTCTGATCAGCATAAGAATCATCCCAGGAACGTGTGGATGTTTATTTTCCTTTATTCATTCACAGGATGACGGTGAGGCAGCATTTATTGCCCATCCTAATTGCTCAGAAGGCAGTTAAGAGTCAGCCACATTGCTGCAGGTCTGGAGTCACACGTAGGCCAGACCAGGTAAGGATGGCAGTTTCCTTCCCTAAAGGACATTAGTGACCCAGATGGGTTTTTCCCCCAACAATCTGCAATGAATTCACAGTCATCATTAGACTCTTAATTCCAGATATTTATTGAATTCAAATTCCACCAGCTGCTGTGGCTGGATTTGAACCCAGGTCCCCCGGACGTTATCTGGATCTCTGGATTTACAGTCCAGCGATAATACCACTGGGCCATCACCACCCCATTGGATAGGGACCACTGTCCTATTTTCCTTCAGCTATTTTCCTGGGTGTTTGTTTTTCTGTGTGTGTCTAAGGGGAAGATTATAAAGGGATTACACTTTAATGGAAAGTGTTATATGCTGATGGTTTATAACTGTTTATTAGTATCGAGAGTCTAATTACTTTTTATAAATAGTCATTCTTGTTCAGTACAGAAACATAGTCCGTGCTTTCTACAATTCAGCCCGAAAAGAAACAGGTAAATTGGGGACAAAAACAAAGTTTCTGGAAAAGTTCAGCAGGTCTTGCAGCATTTGTGAGTGAATAAACAGAGTTAACATTTTAGGTCTAGTAACCCTTCCTCAGAGCAGGTAAACTGGGGAATTTTGTGTACTTATTTTAAAATTTCTAACTTTTGTGATGATTCGGGAAATAGTGGGCTTTATTTCCATCATGATTCCCCCAGTGAGTTGTAACAAACAACAACTTGTTATTTTGAAACTTTGTTAATGTAACGAAACCTTCCAAGATACAGGAAGATACATGAAGACAAGCCCAACATAAGAATTAACTTCAGGACTGGCAACCTCCATCTCATTCCATACAGGTAGCAAACCCAAGAGTTTATTGATTAGTTTTTAGGAAGATGCCACAGCAAAGGGAGTAAATATGACTTTTCCAAAAATGGAACTCTCAAAGAGGCATATTGAACTAGTGATTACTTCTGTACTAATTAAAGCCTTTAAAAACAATCTCCTGGGCACGCTAAAGTGATATACCATTGACCCTTTACTTCAGTATGGACGTAAGGATGAAGCCATTCTGGTAAGATAAAAACATACTTTAGGTGCATCTTACACTATTGCTACAGTCGGAAAAGCACACAAAACCAACAAAATGTATTACAGATGCTGTTTGTTGCACCTACCCAAAGGAATTTATATCACTGTTGAGAGATTTGCTTTGGAAGAACATCTTCTATGTGAGACGAGAAAATCCCTAACACATTTCAATTCTCTCAGACAAGTTATGTCAGCAAAAATCTTGCTTACTGCAATGCTATGACCTCAGAAAAAACATGATTCTCAAACTACATGCATCAGAAAGTATACCAGGCACATCTTTTGCAAGATTACAAACCTATTGCTCCTGGTTTGAAAGTCCAGTCATCTGCACAAGCCATCCATTCCACTATAGAACCTGAGACATTAGTTTTGGCATTTGGCTTCATGGTTTCTCATCTAATAATTTGTCAAGAAATTTAATAATGAAACAATCTAAACCCATTAGAAGTGATTTTCCTTAAACTGCTAATAAGTGCACTGCCATGTTTGCAGTGTCTACTTGTTAAAGTGTAAGGATATGATTTAAAGTGACATATAAGATAGGCACCGGAATGAATATTCCTGAAGCACTGAGCGTATTTCACAGTACACATTACGTCTAAGATATTCCTCTTGATCTACACGTTGATGTTCTCAACTGTGAAGACAAGATGTTTTCAAGGTTTACCTGTTGCAATTTGGCGAGAGGCAGACACCACATTTGCAATTAGCAACTGCAGAAGCACAACACTATAAGAATTTCAAGACCTTGATCCAAAGATGGCCCAACAAGCCCAAGACAGAAACATTTGCCAGGGAACATGCTGGCCTGTTGAATTGGCTGGCAACTGGAAGTTTGGGGGTATTTTTAACATAAAAAATTGCTGAGAAGTCTTTTGTCTCTCCATCATGGAGCAGACCATATTATGAGGAGTTACTGCAGTAGATCAAATGGAAGGACATGCAAGTATATCATTACCTCACTTGGAAGGTAAGGCTGGAGCCTTGGATAGTGAGGAGATAGAGGTAAATGGACAAATGTTGACCTTCTGCAGTTGCATGGGAAGATGCCACTGGGTGTGGGGAAATGGTGGGAACGGAGGAGGAGTGGAAAAGGATCTCTAAAAGGGGACAGTTCCTGTGAAATTCAGACAAGGAGGGGAAAGGACTATGCATCTGGTGGTGACATCCATTGGAGTTGGCAGAAATGGCGGCTTACAATCCTTTTGATGCAAATGTTGGTGGTGTGAAAAGTGAGGACCAGGGAGAGTCTATCATTACTGTGAGAGAAAGAGAAGGGGTGAAAGCAGAAAAGCTTGAAATGGGTCAAACATAACTAAGAGCTCTGGCAACCATAGTGGCAAGGAGTCCTCAGTTGAGGAAAAAGGTGAACATTTCTGAGGACGCCCCCTTGTTGAAGATAGCAACATTAGAATAGATGCAGCAGAGACAGAGAAACTGGGAGCATGGGATAGAACCCTTACAAGAAGTAGATGTGAAGATGCAAAGTCAAGTTAACTGTGGGAGTCGGTGTGTTTCTAATAGGTGTTGGTGGACATTCTATCCCCAGAAATGAAAACAGACGTGTCAAGGGAAGGAAGGAAGGAATCACAGATGGGCCAGCTGAAGTTGAGGGCAGGGTGGAAGTGGGAAGGAAAAAGTGATAAACCTTTCCAATTCTGAATGAGGGAGGGAAGCAGCACTGACGATGTCATTGATGTGGTAGGAAAAGACATGTGGGGAGGGACCAGAGTAAGATTGTAACAAGAAATTTTATATAGACCGCACAAATAGAAAGGCATAATTTGGGCTCATGCAATTACCCATGGCCACACCTTTGATCAAAAGAAAATGAAGGAAGCTAAAGGAGAAGTTGTTCAAAGTGAGGATGAGCTTGGGCAGGTGGAGAGGTTGGTGGTGCATGGGTATGTTTCAAGTCATCTTTCCAGGGGGAAATGGAGTGCCCGTGGACTATCCTGATGGAATGGACATGGAATGGAATTGCATGTCTTCCTGTTCTATCAGCTCCTTAGCCATCCTTTCCATCCCATTCTCCCAGTTTCTCCATCTCTGTCACATCGGTTCTGATGATGCCACCTTCCACAGGAGGACCTCAGAAATGTCCACTTTTTTCCTCAACCAAGGATACCTTGTGTCCAACCCATTTCTGCTGTCACCTCACCTGTTTCCTCCACAATACTAATATAGCCCCCATCCTCACTTTCTACCCCACCAGCCTCACTTCCAAAGGATCATAAACTGTTATTTTCTCCACCTGCAACAGGATGCCACCATTAGACACATATATGTCTCTCCTCTCCATTGTTAGTATCTTGCAGGAAACATTACCTTCGGCATCCCGAGGCCCACTCCTCCTGTGTTCCCAACACTTCCACACGCCCCCATAGCACCTTCCCATGGAATCACAGAAGGTGCTACAATTGTTCATTTACTGCCTCTCTGCTCACTATCATTTCAATACAACCACCATGTTCTCTGGCCAATATTTCTGTCTCGGGCCTGCTGTAGTACTCTAGCAAGGCTCATCCAAGCTGGAAGAACAGCATCTAATCTTCCACAGACTTCAGGACTCACTATTGATTTCAATAGTTTTAGGGCCTGAACACTTCCTTCCATGTCCTTTACCCATCTCCAACACCCCAGGCCTTGTCAAGACATTGTGTGCTTTCAGCACAGCCTTTTCACCTATTCATGATCCCCATTATCAGCTCTCCTCTTTCCCTGCTTTACTATCAGCAACACTTTTGTATTCCTAACTGTCTTTCTCTCTCTCTGGGCTCCATGTCCACCTATCCACTTATTCCTTTTCATACCCATTCCCTGTCATCAGCATGAATACCATCTTTTCCTAGCTACCATTGGTTCTGATGAAGGGCCACTGGACTCAAAATATTAACTCTGTTTTCTCTCTACAGATGCTGTCAGGCCTATTGGATTTCTCCAGCAATTTCTGTTTTTGAATCAGTGGCCACCATTTGGCTAGCCATGGTGACTTAAATAATTGTTGACACTATGCACTGTCACAGCATGAAAACTGCTGCTTGGATAATGCAGTGATCTACATTGTTCTTTGCCAATAGTTGCATGTCATCTGGTCTCTGAGGTAGTGAAATCCACTTTGCTTCTGGCACACTTCGAGTTGACACATAGTGATCACAGAACATTATGCATTTTTGTGAAAACCACTGTACACAATTGGAAATCCTGCAAATGTTGCAAACTGTCATGTTTACTTCTTGCTGGCAAGAAGGAATGAAATGAGCTCACCTGTCCTTTTAAATTGAACTGCAAGTGTCCTGTCCTATTCAAAAATTCAGGTAATGGAAACCATATGGGAGGAGCCCAGGTTGGAGGAAACATAAGGATATAGAGGAGATTTGAGAGGGCAAACAGAGTTGAACAGGTATGGAGAGAGTATAGGATATATGAGTGGTCATGGAGGGTTATAGGAGATATGGAAGGTAATTAGGGGTATTGAGATATACCCCTAATAGAAGGATATGTACAATATGGCTGGCTTTAGGGCATTGAGGAAGATGAATCATTTAGGTAAGAGGCCCTAACAACTATGTAGAGGAGTGGGATGATGTTCTAACCATCATTGTCTCATTGTCCACACATCACCAGAGCAACCTCATGGCTCCTTATGGTGATGGGGGATCTTATCTCAACTCAACCCTGACTCCTGGACACCAAAAGCTCATGGCACCTCTCCAACATCCGAAAGTCAGCAATGTGATGTCAGGAACGTCACGTCAGAAGTAGCTTGTCTGGGTGACCCAGCCAGTGCAAGTCAGCTCATCAGAAATGTAAACTTCCAAAGCCATTGCAATGCTGTGAGTGCATGTGAGGTTTTCTTCAAGCCCATGAACAAATCTGTGCAAAACAACAATTTAATTTCAGTGCACTGCCACTCCAGGTGGCAGATGGTTTCCACCACTAAGAGGAAAACCTGGCACATGTATGGGTCTAATGTGGGAAGTTCTGGGCAACACATCTTAGAAAGAAGATGTTAGCATTGGAACGAGTGAAGTATAAATTTATTTGAATGAAAACCTCAACTGTAAGGGTCGATTAGAAGGAGAGACTATGAACATATAAACATCCAAACAAGGAACACAAATAGGTCACTCATTCTTTTGAGCCTACTCTGCCATTCAATAAGATCATAGTTGACCTGATTTCAGTCTCAACTCTACCCCTACATATTCCGAATAATCTTTCACCCCCTTGATAATCAAAAATCTATTGACATAAGCAATAAAAGTATTGAAAGATTCTGCATCTACTGCTTTTTTAAGAAAGGAAATTCCTAAGACTCACAATCCTCTCAAAAATAACATTTTTTTCCTCATCCAATGATGGGTGACCCATTAGTTTTAAACTATGGCTTCTAGTTCTAGGTTCTCCTACAAAAGGAGAATCCACCAGACAAGTCTTCTCAGGATCTCCTATGCATCAACTAAGTCGCCTCTGCTCTTCTAAACATCAGAGGATATAGACCTTGCCTGTCTAACCTTTCCTGTTAAGGCAATCCTTTCATTCCAGGTATTAGTTCAGTAATCTTTCTCTGAACCCCTAAAATGCATTAATATCCCTTTGTAAGTACAATGACTAGCACTGTATTCCAGTTGTGGTTTCACCAATGCCTTGTATAACTGAATCATAACCTCCTTACTCTTGCATTCAATTCATGTAACCATAAAACTTAACATTCTATTAGCTTCCTGATTACTTGCCGTACTTCCATACTAACTTTCTGTGAATCATGCATTAGGACACTCAGATCTCGCTGTATCTCAGAGCCAATGTGTGAAACAATGTTGTGTTATCTGAAATTTTGTAGCTTCACCAGTGAGTTTATCGCAGATTTCAAGGCATTATGGGGATCAGATAAGGTCAGTATAGAAGAAAAAATGTTTTGTTGGCCAGGGAGTCTAGGGGCATGTTCTGCAAATTACATCTTTACATTTGCGGATGAAATGATGAAGCATTAAAACGTGGTAGAAGTTTGAAATCTCTTCTTGAAATGTCAGTTGGTGCTAGATCATTTGTTAATTTCATTCTGTCCACTGTTCGTGCTTTTAGCACCTTTGGGTAAGTTATCAAATCTTTCAGTGGATTAATGAGTGAGTGGATGGGTGAGTGAATGTTGAGTGGGTGAATGGTTATGTGTGCAAGTTAATGGGTGATCTGGCCAGTGCAAGTCAGCTAATTGGAAATGTAAATTTCCAAGGCAATTACAGTACTGTCTGTGTGTGAGGTTTTCTTTAAGTCTGTGAACAAGTTGGTGCAAAACAATAACTTAATTTTGATGCTCTGCCACTCCAGATAGCAGATGATCTGACCCATAAACATAGGCAAACAGTGAAAACATCTCAGATCTAGGCTTATATTGCAGCAGAACCAAATGGAAGAACAAAAATTATCTTTAGACCTTGATGTCGAAATGTATTGTTTCTAGGTGAGCCAGTGAAAATGGCATGTCAAAGCAAACAGAGGAATATGTGAAAAAAATCAATCTTATTAACAAGCCCGCAGGCAGCATAACAATGCAGGAGGAGCACAGGGAATTCGAGGAAATATGAAAACCATACAGATAATCAAAAGATGTAGTTTCGTTGTTACAGCTGTATATTAATAGAGTTGCAAAGGGATGAAGAAAGGATTGGCTATCAAGGCAAATCAGCAACAGATCAATTTATGTAAAGATGGTCAATGGTTACAAGAAGTCATTGAAGATATCAAGTAGAATTTATAGTTCAAAAGCAGAGTTTGTTCAATCATCCTAAACCCATAATTTTGTAATGAAAACCGGTGACATTTTTTGTGACATTGCATCTGCAGTGGGGTGATAATATCAGGGAAGTGAGAAGAATATCGTTGAAGTAAGAATGAGATAAACTGTAAAATGACAGTTGGATAGAGCTTGGGGATCTGAAGCTGAGATAATATTCAAGATTGGAATATCAGTGGAAACCCAGTGTGAGTGGTAGACATAAAAAACAGAGAGGTTTGAATCTGAGCCACTGCGTTCAAAAAAGACGTAAGATCAATGATAGGAGTGGGGAACAGTCAGTGAATAGGCTACTTGCACTGAATAGATTAAGAGAAATTTGCTAAAATTCATAGTTTAAGCAAGGTTCGAGCTAGATTGCAAAATAGTTTTGTTGCTTTGGATCATGAATATGCAGCTAGGAGCTGTCCTGTCTATTAGAAAGAGCATATGTGTAGAATGTGTCTTCAATTGTTTAAGTTAAATCTCTGGATTTCAGATTTTAGTGGCTGCTATAATTTTCACACAGCATCAGGAAGGATGTGAGTTTATTGATTTGTACAATACTTGTGCAGGGAGTGGCTACCCACGGATAGTTAGATGGATGGGTTCATCGTAAAGAGGCAGGAAGTTCAGGGCTTGTGTCACCCATAACCCACACTCAATCTTTTTACAAGAGCTGGTTAGATGCTAGAAATTCTGCAGTGAATAACTTAAGTCCTGACTCCCTGAAGCTTTTCCACCATCTACAAGACACAAGTCAGGAGTGTGGTGGACTAGTCTCCACTTGCCTGGATGAGTGCAGCTCCAACAAATCACAAGAAGTTTGACACTATTCAGGATAAAGCACCTCGTTTGATTGGTGCCCCAATCACTACCTTGAACATTCATTTCCCCCATCACTGATGCACAGTGTTCACAGTGCATATCATCCACAAAGATGCAAAGCAGCAACTCACCCAGGCTTCTGTGAAAATAAGTTCCAAATCTGTGATCCACCTGCCCAGCAGGGCAAGGACAATAGTTGTGGACACCATAACACGCAAATTCCCCTCCAAGCCACATGTCACCTTTACATCATTGTTCCTTCACTGTCACTGGGATAAATTCCAAGAATATCTTTCCTAACAGTGCTCTTGGTGAACTTAATATGTAGATTGCAGCAGTTCAAGAAGGCAGCGCACCACCACCTTCTCGATGGTAATTAAGGATGGACACTAATTTTGATCTAGTAACCAGCTCTCTCCAACAATGGTTAAAAAGAGGCAGAGAAAGTGCTAGCACTATGGCACCTTGATGCAGCGCATCTCTGTGCATGGCACCAATGGACAAGGAGAATGCAGTGCTTATCGGGGATTCTATCGTTAGAAAAACAGAAAAATGTTTTTGTGACAGTCATCATAAGTCCCGTATGATGTGGTGCCTCCTTAATAATATCTTTTCCAGGAAACAGTATGTTGCAAAGATCCTTTTCCTTGCAAAAGGTAAAGGTAAAGTCATCATAATCTTACCAGACTATACAGCTTTTCTCTCATTCGAGAGAGATGACTGCTGGTGGTTTAGTTTGAGGGTCACATGCCTCAGGTGATGGGAGAGGTTGGGAGGGAGAGTCCCTCATTGTAACCTCAGGAATTGAACCCATGTTGTTGGTGGTCACCTTGCATCACAAATCAACCTTCCAGCCAAATGAATTTTTCCATGCACTGATCACTGAATCTGCTTTGATTGAATGAAGTTTTGCCAATCCATCTTGAACAATACGCAACAACAATTAAATTCCACCTTCCTTTAAAACTGAACAATTTCATTCCTAGCCTTTTTTTCTGGTCTTTCTGGAAATCTTGATGAAATCATTGGCTCTATAGACACATAGTTATTTGGAACACATTCAACAGAAACTAATGCAATTCTGTATACAATTTAAAATGCCACCACAAAAATTGCTGTGCTATTTCTCAGAACTTTTAATACCTAAATGTGTGCTGTAGAGTTTCTGTAGGATTTGTCTTCTCATTGCCTTTGGTATAACCATTGTATGGCCAGTGACTTTGGCCCCATTGGGGTTACGGTACAATGCGTTGCATTGTACAGGTCCCACTTTCTTCAGAAATTGATCCAGTGATCCAGGAAACTAAAGCCATCCCTCCTGCTCCAAATTTTAAACAACAAATTCATCTGCTCTATCTACCTAGCTCTATACTCTCTAGCATGTGGAACTAGGACTAACCACAGATTACAATCTTTGCAGTCCTGCATTTCACATTGTTACCCTAGCTCTCTAAATTCTTATTGCAAGACTTCTTCCCTCTTTCTACCTGTGTCATTGGTACTAATGTGAACCACAACCTCAGAATGTTTATTCTTCCCCTTTAGAATGCCTTGTTGCCATTCAGCGTCATCCTTGACCCCGACCCCCCAGGAGGTATCACACCTTCCTGGACTCACTGAGGCTGCAGAAGCACTTGTGTACTGTTTTCTATTGAATGTCCTACCACTAAAGCTCTGCTTCTTTGTCTGCTCTTCCACTGTGCAGCTGGGCTGTGAGAGCACTAGCCAGAGGAGCATTCACTCCCACCATTTTCCAACTCGGAAAAACTGTTTTTACTGAGATGCACTCTGGGGCTTTCCTGACTACCACAGGACTGATGACTGATGGCCACCAATTCATTTCCTGATACATTCATTCACCCATTTATTCATTACAGTTCTATCACAAAACAACCACTTTCACGGATGCAGTGCTGTGCCGCCAGCCGGCATTCAAATTCAAAAACCCAACATTCAAGCTGATCAAAGCACTGGCATTATCTGTAGATATGATCATCCAGATTGCCAGGAGCATCTAAGGTTTCCCACATATGTCAGACTTGCAATACATAGGACTGAGATCCCCTGCCATAACTTCAGTTTAAAAAAATGTTTACACTATAGTTATCCAAGCAGAATACTAATTATCTGAAAAAACTGGAATGTTCACCTATCCTTAATGCAATTTTAAAGTAGACCAAAACAATTTACCCAATATCTACCAGTTTGCCCACTGTTTTATGCTGATGTCACATTCACTTGTCTTTTTGAATTCCGGCAGAGTTTCAGTAGGGGTTTAGCTGCTGCTCCTACTGAATGTAACCTGTGTCTTGTCCCTCAGATTTTTATCAGGAAGCTCCACTGCCGCTGTTCACTGCCAGGTTGGAGCTGCTGTGCTGCCCCTCTGACTGGCTCCTCTTTGAGCCAAAGCAAACTATTTATTTGTCTGTTTGTTTGCAAACATACCAGAAGCAGAATATATTTTATATTAAATGGATTAATGCCTGTGACTAATAAGAAGCAAGGGAGAGCATTAAAACAAGGGTTTTAATTATTTGTAGTTGACTATCCTCCAGCATGATTTAAGGGTCATAGCTTTATGACCATCTGAATTTTCTTTCCCTTACCTCATTTAATAATAGGAATTAGACATCTGATTGTGTTATGAGCTGTCATTGTAGGCTGTTTTAGAACTGTAACATATGAAGACACTAAGATTTAAGTAGGATCCATCTGTTGTTTGGAATCGAATGAGGATTCTAAATCACTCAGATTATGAAAAAGGAGCCATGAAAGTAAAACAATTCCATGCTCAGGTCATTAGTTGGTCTTCCAATAAATATAGAATGATCTGAAGATAGATTATGAGAAAGGTAAAATTTATTTACATAAATATGTGAAACAAATCATTTTTAATCACCTGATGCAGAATCAATAACACATAACTGTCAAAAACCATACCTTGCCTTTTCCTACCAAATATGTCCATGCATGATGTGTGAATTTGACTCACTGCATCGAAAGTTAGACATTCAGAAAAGTCTTCTAACTTTCCTGCTTCTCACACTCTTTTAAAGGCCATGGTACCTTCTAATGTGAACAGTAAACGATCAAACCTTTCACCCTGGTGCTTGCTTTATTCAGTTTCTTCTGGTTTGCAACAAATCTTGTTGTTAGTGGCTGGACTTTCTTCTAGAACACCATAATGCTTAGGTGCCAAAAAGTGGGAGAAAAATTCTCTGGTGCAGGCACAGCATCTGATTTTACATCCACGTTCCCTTGAAAAATAGAAGTCTTCTGCACAATGCTGTTGAGAACAAAATTTTAAGAAGCGGAGGAGGGGAATCTTTCCTGATGTTCACTTGACGTTTCCTCTGTGATGGCTTTCAGTGAAAGTTAGACAACTAAACATAGCCAATACTGCTTCCATTTTCCTAATGTAATGTTTTACTACATTCCTTTCATTTCAATAGAACACTCCAAAACCTAAACTGGATATATCCAGGCATGAAGAAACAATTTGGACCCCAGGAACTATCAAATCTACGACAGTACAATCTTTCTTTGAGTCTTAAAATTTAAGTTTCAACTCATTTGAAAAGCATTCCTGCAAATTAGGCACAGCAGGCTTAAGACCTTGCAAACAGGAAACTGTTTCAATGTTTAATCTGACTGAATACTATGTCATAAAAATGCATTAACAGAAACAACCAAAAGTGAGCAAGTCTCAGTGAGGATTTTTGTTCTTATAAATGGTGAAAAAAAGACTTACTACACCCGAAAATGTGGTCCCACGCAGGTGACATTAGAATTATGCATAAATTCTGATTACATCCATTAATCTTTTTTTGAGCCCCCTGGTTTATTTGTACCTAAATTACAGAAGCATATGTGGAGAAACACTAGAGTTGGTTTGAATTATGTCAATATCAAGGAGTGCAGAACAGAGATCACACAAAATTATGAGGGCTGTAAATAACCTAGATAGGCAATCCTCTTCCTTTAGATTAGAGGGTTCTTATCAAGAGCGGCTAGATTTAAAGTAAGAGGTACAAGACTTAGGTAGGCCTTAAATTCACATGTTTTCACCCTGATGGTGTATGGGATCTGGAATTCATTATCTGAAAGGCTGAAACTCTTGCAGCAATTTTAAAAAAATCATTAATGGGATGAGGGCATTGCTGACTAGGCAGCATCTACTGCCCATCTCTAATTGCCCAGAGGGCAGTTGAGAGTCAACCATATTGCTCTGGGTCTGGAGTCACATGTAGGCTATACCAAGTAAGGATGGCAGTTTTTTTTTCTTCCTTAAAGGATGCTAGTGAATCAGATAGGTTTTTCTGACAATTGACAATGGATTCATGGTCATCATTAGATTCTTAATTCCAGCTGTTCTATTGAATTCAAATTCCACCATCTGCCGTCATGGGATTTGAACTTGGATCCCCAGAACATTGTCTGGGTCTCTGGATTAACAGGCCATTGCTTCCCCCTTAATTTAAGAATAAAGTGGCTATTTGCTTAAAATGCCTTCAAAGCTATGACCGAAAAGCTAGAAATTGAGGCTAGGTTGAAGTGGCTCCATGTCAGTTGTTATGAATATGTGGGGCTGTATGGCCTCTCTCTGTAAATTTCTGCAGTTAATTATTTGGAATATGATAGTCTGCAAACCATATCCAACTATATCAGAAGGATGTAATCCTCTTATAACACTTGGACGGCACAGTTAAAGGGAGAAAATTGTTTTATTGATGTATTTGCCAGTCTGCGTAAAGTCACAAAATGCCTTATTTGTGAAGTTGGATCCATTACAACTGATATGCTGTAGAGGAGCAGTAGGAGTATACCTTCAATGATATTACTGAGTCAAATGTTAACAATAAACCTAATTGTTAGCTCAAACTAACAATAGTTGACGAATTAGCAAAGGCAGGGACAAATCAATATGCTCAGAAGCCTGAATTGGCTTTTGCCAGTTATGCCAATCATGCATTTTTTATCTCCCAAACTTGAGAAATTATGCTGAAGTAAATTGTTTTGGAGGAAATCGTTTATGTCATCTTCTTAATCTGTACATCATGCATTAACAAAATACAAGTGTATCAATGCATGCAATAAGTTATCACTTTTCAAAAAAGATTGTGAGCCTGAAATCATATATGGGTGTCATTATGTTAGAATTGATGAAGTCCTACAAAAGAAAAAAAAAGTTGAAACATGAAATTAACAAATCTCTGCTTAAGTCGCAATCTTCTCAAGGCACTTAACAACCACTTAACTACTTGAGTTACACATTGTAACATTAATACAGCAGACAGAGGAATCTCTTTTTTTTTGTTTTAGCCGCAAAGTGGGACAGCTCAGTCATGTGGGAATCAGTAGAAAAATCTACAAAAAGATTCAAAACATTGAAAGCAGCGCCGCAAATAGCTGGCAATTCATGGATATCTTTAATTAAAATGAGTGAAGATGTGCATTTCAACACAAAAGTCAACATATTACTGAAAGGATGACCTGGTTCCACATTATCCAGAGCCAAAATTTCTAAGGTGTATAGAATGGCATTCTTAGTTATTTTAAGAGGAAACCATCATTCTCCACCATATAGGAGTGCCTGTCAACCCCGATGATTGCATTGTCCCAGCATTCATCATCTACAAAGTTGTTCTGAGAAAGGTACCTGATAACACGTTTGTAATGAATTCAGCTAGGTAGACCTAAAAAAAAAATGAGTTCCCTGATTGGGGTTATTAACCTGGTCCAATCAGAGAGCCGTGGCTGACAGATAAGGAAAGGAGTGTCAGACGCCCTGTTGACTTTTAGAGCTGGCTTTGAGGGAGCTGGATTAGTATTAAGGACTCTCCATGTATAAATAAAAGGTGACTTGGAGGCAGTATAAAAGATTGTGTGGCATTATTTCAGTGGCAACGAGAGAAACGCGCAGTCCTGAAGAAATTCGCTTGCAACAGTTGTTTTTGAGCTGAGATAAACATTTCTGGCATCATACCATTAATTGGGAAGGTTGACTTGTTTGGTCCTGCTGTCAATGACTGGGCCCAGTATGTGGAAAGAATATGCTAATTTTTCCAGACATTTGACATTGGGGCAGCTGAAAAACAATGAGTAATTCTACTGAGAGTTTGTGGGGACCCATTGCTTTTTTGGGTGTTAAGAGCAGAACATTCACTCAGGCACCAAATACTAAAGCCTTTCAAGAGTTGATATATTTAGTTAAGGAATAGCATAAACTGAAGCCTCCTGTAATTCTCAGATGTTATTGGTTTTACTTGGTAATTTGAGAACCAGGGGAATTCGCATTGGGATTTTTGACTCAGCTAAGATTACTGGCAGAGGCATGTGACTTAGGTTTAACCCGTAATGAGATGCTGAGAGACTGTTTGGTATGTGGGATTAATGACAAAAGTGCCAATGAGCTGAAGCCCAACTCGAATTCAAACAGGTACTACAACTGGGTCAATCATTGCAAAATGTGGCAAGTGGAGCATATGAGTTGCAGGGTATTCCAATGGAAGTAGATACCTTTGCCAGTCTGGATGACCTTGGGGAACACAACTCGAGTGCACAGCCTCACTCAGGACACATCCTGGACAAAGGGATTTTAGGTCAGCCCACAGCAAAATCCCAACACAAAGCCAAGTTTTGGCCAAATGGCTAAAATTTTTTTCAGGGTCCGGGCTGACAAGCCGGGATGGTTACTCTCTGTATTCGGACTTGAGACAGTGAAAGAGTTCCACTAGGCCTGAATTGAGTATGAGAAATTGTAGGCCAGTATCCAGGAAAGGGTACACCCACAAAACATCATCTACATCTGGTTTGGAACAGGTAAATTGTCTAGCAACATTCTCATCAGAACTAATCAAAATAAACAGATGTTTAAATGGCCACCCAGTTCAAATGGAAGTTAATACCTTTGCAGCCATTTCAGTAATCGTGGAAATAGTCTTCAACAGAATTCGCTCTGGACTCCAAACCTTAAATTTGCACAAGTGATCTTAGACATTTCCCTCAGATGGACATGTGCCTTAGAAGGGAAAAGTGTGTTTTCCAGGCACCCCATTAACTACTTGGGCTACAGAGTCAAAAAAACTGAGTTATACCTGTTGGAAGATAAAGTGAGGGTGATCAAAACTGCCCCAGCTCCCACAGCTATATTGGAGCTTAGACCTTTTCTTGGTGAAGTATTACAGAAAGCTCTACCTTAGCTTCTGTGGATCAACTTCTGAAAAAAAGGGTCAACCTTGGAAATGGTTGCATAGCCAAGCCACAGCTTTCAGGGAAACGAAGAAACAGCTATCAGACCCAAATGTGTTGGCACACTATGATCCCAAGCCAGATCTGAAATTGACATGAGATGCCTCCCCATATGGCAGTGGGGTAATATTAGCTCATAGGTGGCCCAATGGAGAGGAAAGCCTAATCATGTATGTGTAGTGATTGGAACCAGGTCGACCTAATTTAGAATTAGATCCTTGATTGAGGTTATTAACCTCGGCAATCAGAGAGACCAGATTGACAGATATAGACAGGGGATTCAGAGTCTCCTGACTTCAGGGACTGACTCCGAGCTAACTGGTCACAGCCAGTGTACTATACACTTGTAAATAAAGGGTGACTTGGTGATGTAATACCGGCCTCTGTGCAGTTATTTCATTGCAATGGGAGAAAACAGTACGTGACTAAAGAAAATTCACTCTCCAGTCAGCTTTGTGTTGGGGTAAGCATTTCTGGCATGATGTCGTTATTTGGGAAGCTTGATTCATTCTATCCTGCAGTCAAAGACTGGGTCCAGTATGTGGAAAGAATGTAGTATTTTTCCCAAGCAAATGACACTGGGGTAGATGAAAAACAATGAGTAATGACTGCTTGCAGCATTTTTGGTTATTTGGGAATTAACTTTCCCAGAGGCACCAGACACTAAAACCTTTAAAGAGTTAACAGATTTGGTTAAGGAGTATTATGACCCCAAACCTCCTCTAATTCTGAGATGTTACTTGTTTTATTTGGCTGTTCGAGAATCAAGGGAATGGTACCAGGACTTTTATCGAGGTTTAACTGACTAACAGAGGCATGTGATTTTGGGTTAACTCTGAATGAGATGCTGAAAAACCGTTTGGTATGTAAGAGTTATGATGTAACCATGCAAAAGTGCCGACTAGCTGAAGCCCAATTGGACTTCAAACAGGCACTACAGCTGGCTTTGACATGAGAAAATATGGCAAGCAGAGCACGGGAGCTACAGGGCATTCCAATTGAGGTCGACACCCTCACCTGTTTGACTGGGCTTGGGGAACACCACCCTAGGCTGGCCCACAGCAAAGCCAACCCTCAGTCAAATAGCTAAAATGTTCTTCAGGATCTGGGACGGCCAGCCATTGTATTTGCTGCTGGTATGCGGAGTGGAGACAGCAAAAGCGTTCTACAAGGTCTGACTCGTGTACGAGAACTCATAGGCTAGTATCCAGGAAAGCGCATACATTGGAAAGTCGACCTACATGTTGGGTGGAACAGTTAAATAGCTTAGCAACATCCAAATCAGAACCAATTAAAATGTCTGGTTAAATGGTCACCTGGTTCTCACGGAAGTTGACACTGGCATAGCTGTGTCAGTGATTGCAGAGATGACAAAGTGTAGAGCTGGATGAACACAGCAGGCCAAGCAGCATCAGAGGAGCAGGAAAGCTGCCGTTTTGGTTCTGGGCCCTTCTTTAGAAAAGCTTGTTTTTAACAAAATTCACCCTGGGCTCCAACCCTTAAGCTTGCATAAGACCTCAAGACTGAGAAAGCACACCTGGGAAATTCAGCTCCAGTCTCCACCCATTGGAAGATAAGTGAGGATGATTAAAGCTCCCACATCTGTACTGCAGTCTAGGTCTTTCCTTGGGCTGGTGAATTATTATGAGAATTTCATATGTAACCTTATCTATATCTTGGCACCCTTGTACCTGCTATTGAACAAAGCAAGGCCTTGGAAACTGTCTTGTCGCCAAAAAGTAGCGTTTTATGAAGGAAAAAAGCAGCTAACGTCATCTAAGGTGTTGGCCCACTACAATCCAAAATGAGAACTGGTGCTGACATGCGATGCCTCACCGTATGGTATCGGGGTAGTATTGGCTCACTGGTGGTCTAACGGAGAGGAATGTCTGATAGCGTATGCTTTCCAGACTTTGGCTGAGGCTGAACGCAAATATGCCCAGATAGAGAAAGAAAGTTTGGCGGTCATCTTTGTGAGAAAGTTCCTCCAGTACCTTTATGGATGTGAACTTGTCATAATAGTGGACCAAAAAGCCCCTGCCAGAGCTACTTAAAGAAGATAAGGTGGGACTGCCCATTGCTTCTGGCCGAAGTCAGCAGTAGGCACTTATTCTCAGTGCGAACAATTACAACGTGGAGAGCACCATCCAGGAGGCCAAGTAACTAATGCAGATGCCTCAAGCGGCCTCCTGCTGACTGATACTCCACCAGTGGTGTCTCACCTGGAAATGTCCGTTGTGGTTTTAAACTTTCTGGACACCCTTCCAGCCACTGCTGATGATATCTGACTATGGACACAAACAGATCCTGCTCTGGCACAACTGAAAAAGGCGGCGGCAAAGGGGGAAACAGAAGGGCCATTACAACCAAGACAGAAATCTTTTTTAGACCCAGTAAGACCAAATCACTGTAATGGACGACATGCTCTTATGGGGAGCAAGATTGATTGTCCTGAGTAAAGGTTGCTACCAAATACTGGCTGAACTCCACCAGGGTAATCCAGGCGTTACTAAAGTTAAGATGTTGACAAGAGGTTATGTCTGGTAATTAGGATTGGATGGTGACATAGCTGTGTTTTTTTTAATAGATTCCCTACAGTGTGGAAACAGGCCCTTTGGCCCAACAAGGCCACATTAACCCTTGGAGCACCTCACCCAGACCCATCCCCCTATAACCCACCTAAGCTACACATCCCTGAACACTACGGGCAATTTAGCATGACCAATCCACCTAACCTGCACGTCTTTGGACTGTGGGAGGAAACTGGAGCACCCGGAGAAAACCCACACAGACATGGGGAGAATGTGCAAACTCCACACAGAGAGTCGCCCGAGGGTGGATTCGAACCCGGATGCTGTGAGGCAGCAGTGCTAACCACTGTGCCACCCTGCCGCCATTTGGTGGTGCAGTGCCTGGAGTGCCAACAAGAACAAATACTGCCATTGCTGCCCAATATCATGGAATGACCAAGTAGACCCTGGATTCGGTTACGCATCAACTATGTAGGTCCTTTCATGGGCTCAATGAGTAGGCGCCCACAATGACTAAGAACAAATTGGCTGGACTTACATAGAGTTAATTCATCCAACACTGGAAGGATGATAGAAAACTGCAGGCTTCTTTTGAAATACATGGAGACCCAGAAGTATTGGTCCCAGATAACGGGCCATTGTTCACCAGCAGAGACTTTGTATATTTCCTAAAGTTGAAGGGTTTTTGACACAGGGACAGTTCCATATCATCCACCATCCAATTGTCTTCTATGCTTTCGCTAGATACCAAACTGTCCAGATTCCTATTTAATTATAGGGCCGCCCCCAATGCATCTACAGCAGAGTTGTTAATGGGGAGAACACGCCACACCAGGTTAAATCTGATCTTCCTGGACCGGGGATGGGGAGAGGGTAAAACAGCAACAGGAATGCGAATGGCAAACACCAAAAGTCTCTGCTAAGCAAGAAAGACAGTTTATTTCAGGGGATGAAGTTTGGTGTAGGAACCATGGGAATGGCCTCGCATTGATAAGAGGGAAGGTCGATGTGAGAGTAGATCCAGTGATGTATAAAGTTCAGCTAGGTGCAACTGTTCTGAACAAGCGCATGGACTGTACGAAAGCTGCAATTTCGACAAATGTACAGGAGCAAAATGAGCCCAACTTCTTGCTAGCCTTTCCAGGTGTTCTCCCTCTCCACCTAACATTGAAGAAACTTTGGAATCTGAGTTGGACACATCAGATGTAGCTGCCTTGACACTATTGGCAGCTGAAGAAGAGAATGAATTTCTTCCAATACGCTTCAGGCACAGGAGGCAAACTACTGTGCGTTATGCACCAGCAGGATCAGAGTCAGAATTGAAGGAACCTGACCCAGTCTAACTGGGAACTACAGGAGGAGCTACAAAAAGAAAGAACCTGCCTATGCCCTTGGACTCAGAAGGGGAAAGCTGCAGGGATTGTAACAACAAGTTCAGCTAGATGAACTCATAGAATGAGTTCCCTGATTGGTGCTGTTAATCTGGTCCAATCATGGGGGCTTTAGCTGAGAGGTAAGAACAGGAGCATCAGACATCCTATTCAGCTTGAGAGTTAGCTCTGAGAGAGCGGGATCAGTGTCACGGGGTCTCCACGTTTAAATAAAGAGTGATTTGGTGACAGGATACTGGCCTCTGGAGTTATTTCAAACTGTAGGCCCATTAGCTTGATATCAGTAATTAGAAAAATTGCTTGAACAAATGAATAAGGAAGTGATAATAGGGCACTTAGATAAAATACATGAATAGACTGAGTCAACATAGTTCTGAAAGGAAAATCATAGATAATCAACCTATTCGAGCTGTTTTGATTATGCAACAAGTAGGATGATAAAGGAGAAGTGTTGCCTACGTGATATCTGGATTTTCATGAGTATTCAATGAAAGTTATCATGAAAATTTGAACAAGCTAAATGCTCATGGACTTTTGGACATTATATCTGCAAGGATCGATAGCACCCACCAGAACCATCCAACCCAGCTCAATTTGACAGCCATTCAACCACCACTCCCTAATTCAAGTGCCCTTACGTACAATAATCACATATCCATTTACCTATTATTCAGCCACCCTACCCTCTTCATCCACCTCGCACCCAACACTTAATCCATCTGGTGCCATGCCTGTTCAGCAATTTGCCGCTATTCCTTCCATGCAACCTCCCTCTACTTTATATACTTACCTTTCGCAATGAAGTGTGTACTGGCCATTTAAACTACAGCATACAGCACTTGGTGCTGTAAATGGTGGTGGTGGTGGGGGTGGGGGCTAGTTTTCCACAATGATTCTCTCCAGTGCTGGATTCATGGGTTTTTGGACAGGTTCATAGGAGGACTGGAGGCCTCTGTACAGGAACCTACTTTTCTAAAAAGTGAGTGAGTGTTTTTTTTTAAATTTGATCTGTGTTGGAAATAGTTTCCTACCCTGATTGAAACTTCTGGAATAATGCATTGAAGTTTAACAATCCAAATTCTACAATTCAAAGCTGGATAAGAAAGTAATCTGCCTGGTGAGCACAAAGCATCTGCAAGGAAAATGAGTAGAAAATGTGAATGTCAAAAAGTGACAAATGGAGTATGTTGTTTGAAAACATGAGGTTGCTTTGGTCTGAGGATTGGGACAGGATGCTGTTTTTAATGGTGAGAAACTATTACATATAGGTATTCAAGGAAATTTGGTACTCATGTATAAGAAACATAGAAATGTATACTTTCTTACTATCTGGTTAGGGTCTGTCAATGTTTAAAGAAGAAATTTAAACACCCAGTCACTAATTGACAGAACTACACCACAATATTTCACAATTTTTAACAAAACCAAACTTCATGGTATATTAAAAGGAATTAAACAAAGTAAGCAGTATTAACTTAAAAGTATCTCTTCTCAAGACTTTTGCTAAACTCAGTATTTTTTTATTTCTCCCAAAGAGCTCCCTTATTTTACAAAAACATTGAAGTTCTTTCAGTCTTTTGGGACCAACTTTAAGGGAACATCGCTATTCTCTAGAATTCATTCAGCTTTATCTTCAGGGTTCCAGATATTTGCCAATCTATAAGACTTCATAGCAGATCATTCATTAGCTATTGGCCAAAAGACACTTTGACTTTTTGACTGACCTCGTGACTCTGATTTCACAGCTCAAGCATTGGCTTTCCATGCTGTTCAGAGGCTTAAAAAAATCAAAAAACACCAATGGCTATCAATCACCTTGTGTAACCATATCTAATATATCCTGAAGTCGAATAAAAACAACAAGGTTAACAGCTGTTTATTGAAATCATTCACACACATTTCTTCCTTTGGTTTCCTGAAACATATTTTCAAGTCGATTTTCCCCTTTTTTAACTTTTGACCTACTAACTCCCAATTACAGGTTGCATCATGTGCAATGGATCAAGCATTTACTCTACCTTGTGTAAATCTGGCTTGATCTCTTGACTTCCAAAAAGCTGCATAAGTTGCAAAGACAACAGTGCAGAATCTTGTAGCGGTGTGAGTGATGTGGGCCGTGGTGAGATTGTGGCTGAATCAGGCAACATGTCTAATGAGGTTGACCTTGACACCAGTGGCATCTTCTATGCTTTTTACAAGCTAAATGAGATTCACATTAAGCAGAGGCCAAATACCAATTGACAGTCACTATTGCTTGCTAAATACCTTGTTAATAGCATAACTTGCCTCATTATTTTTTTGAAAATTAAATACTGCATGATTCCTAGCATCTGACCTGTTCTTGTAGCCACTATATTTAGAAGGCTTGTCCAGTTCCATTACTGGTCAATGGTAAGCCCCAGGATCTTGACAATAGGGAATTCAGGGATGGTAAATAACAACAGCAAGAACTGCAGAAGATGTAAATCAAGAATAAAAACAGAAGTTTCTAGAAAAGCTCAGCAGGTCTGGCAGCATCTGTAGAAAAATCAGAGTTAAAAATCAGAGGGTCACCGGATCTGAAATGTTAACTCTGACATTTCTTCACAGATGCTGCTGGACCTGCTGATCTTTTCCAGCAACTTCTGTTTTAATTCAGTGATAGTAATGCCCCTTTGAGCATTAAAAGATGTGCTACATAGCCCTACAAAAATTTACAAGTTCAATATAGATGATCAAGGTATTGCTTGGTTGGCAGACAGGAAACAGGAGTAGGAATAAATAAGTCATTTTCCAAATGTCTGCTAGTGACTAGTGGGACACTGCAGGGATCACTGCATAAATCCTTGTTATTCACAATATATAGTGATAATTTAGATGGTGAAACTAAATGTGATATCTCCAAGTTTTGCAGACAATACAAGCTGGAGGGACAGTGAACTATGGATTGATGGAGGATGCAAAGATGCTTCTGTGTGATTTGGACAGGTTGAGTGAGTGGGTGAATACATGGCAAATGAATTATAATGTGGATAAGTGTGAAGTTATCCACTTGGTAGCAAAGACAGGAAGGCAGATTATTATCTCAATAGCAATAGATTGGGAAAGAGGAAGGTACAAGGAGATCTGGTTGTCCTTGCATACCAGTCTTTGAAAGTAAACATGCAGATGAAGAAGACAAATGGTAGGTCAGCCTTCACAGTAAGAGGATTTGAGGGCAGGACCATGGATGTCTTGCTGCATATGTACATGGCCTTAGTGAGACCAAACATGGAAGATGTTTTTTTTTCTGTCTTGGTCTCCTTATCTGAGGAAGAATGTTCTGGCTATGGAAGGAGTGTAATGAATGTTTAGCAGACTGATATTTGGGATTGTAGGACTGATATATGAACAGAGACTAGATCAATTAGGATTATATTCACTGGAGTTTAGAAGAATTGTGTGAGGTGGGAGGGGAGGAATCTTGTAGAAACTGAGTTCTAACAGGACAAGACAGGTTAAATGCAGAAAGTATGTTCTCAATGACTGGCAAGTCCTGGATTAGGGGTCATAGTCTAACAATGCAAGCTTGGTCAATTAGGACTGAGAAGAGGAGAAATTTCTTCACCCAGAATGGTAAGACTGTTGAATTCGCTGCCATAAAAAGTGAGGCCAAAATATTAAATGTTTTCAATAAGGAGTTAGATATAGTTCTTACAACAAAATTGATTCAAGGGTATGAAGAGGAAGCGAACAGGGCACTAAGCTGAATGATCAGCCATTATCACCTTGAAAAGCTGAGCAGGCTTGAAGGGCTGAATAGCCTCTTCCTGCTCCTATTTTTCTATGCCTCTGTTTATACTTCTTATACAACAGCTGAGCAAATTGAGACTATGATTTAGTCATATTAAGTCCAGGCAGTGTTGGTGACTGCTTGCTTCTTACTTTTTCTGAAGTGAAATGAGACATTTTATTTGCTCATTCATTGTATACATCCAAGTCATTCTTTTTTCCTATTGACATAATGTTTAATTTCTGTCCAAAAAACTCAGATTTGTTATTATGGTCACATTTTTGCAACTTAATTCCAAATTGTGAATTATATTGATAGTATACAATTCATCTTTGCACAACTTTACTGGAGCCATTAGCATTTTTATTTCAAACTACTGGTTTTTAATCAATTTAGTTGGTGAAATTACAAACAGAGGAATTAGATTTGAATGTATAAGAAAACAATACATTTTCTTTCTTATCTTCCTCCATTCTTTTTGCTCACTCTATTGTTCAAAAATAGCATCTGTTCTACATATTGATAAGTTGTTATTTCATTTACCTTATTTTCGGAGAATAGAGCATTGAGGATTCATTTTCCTATTCTTTCTGCCTTGCTTTGATATTCACACCTTAGTCTCTCGTAAAGGCACTGATTTGTCCATGGATATCATTCTGTATCTATTGTTACCTTTCGCTATCGCATGCCGGCAAACTTTCAGTGTGCGTGAGCTTGATCACTAAATAACACCATCTATTTGGTCATGGCAACTATTACATTCATTACCTAAGTTCAATCATCCGGAATCCAGACAGGCACACTCCTAACAAGAGTATATAGTTTCAAATCAGCGCATAAATCCCAGCCAACATTTCTAATCTAGTCATGGGATGCTGAGACCAATTACAGCATATCTACAGCCATTCCGATTAAAATCAGTCAACTCCATATAGATTGAATTGAAGCTGGTATTTTCATCATCTACGTCAGTTACCATCATGATGCAAACTGTTTTTATCCACTGAATTTTAACCTTCATAATATTTTCATCCATTGCACAAATCAATAAATTTTGAAGGACTAATTACTAAGGAAACATTGTCAGTCTACGAGAAAATAACATCATATGGTGCTAGTTGAGTCACATGGACAGAATGGCCTCTTTATGTCCCATAAGATCCTTTGGGCAGAATCTCCCTAGTCCCTAATATGATGTGGGCAATGGCGAGAAAGGTATGACATGCATAAAATGTTAAGAACTAAAAGCCCCATTTTCCAATCAAGTGTTGAATGGCAAGATGAGATTCTCACCGATGAGTGGTGAGAAGCCTGTTTTCACTTATTAGCAGGCATTATTGTCTCAATATTGATGAATCTAACCTCATTAATGTGCAGTTTCCTATCCTCACAACCACTGGATAGAAACTGGAGGGCAACAATCCTGACATAAAAGATGGATGGGTTACCTGCCAATTTCAATTCACTGCTTACTCCTTCAGGACTCCATTTTGTATTTGTTTGGACTAATTTTGCAATTAGTTCTCTCATCCAGGTCATTTATGTATTGTGAATAGCTGGAGCCCATGTATTAATTATAGTGGCATCCCACCATCACTTCCTGCCACTCAGAAAATAGACATTTATCTCAATTCTCTGTTTCCTGTCTGCCAATCAATTTCCAATCCTTGCTAATATATTACCCCGTGTACCATATGATCTAACTTTGTCCACTAACCTGTTCGGAAAACTAAATATACAACACAATTGATTCTCCTTTACTGATTCTACCCTCAAAAACAAAACTCCAGTTGATTTGTTAAGCATGATTTGCCTTTCATAAACCTGTGCTGGCCCTGTATTCTCTGATCCATGCTTTCCAAATTTCCAAATTATCATGTCTTTTGGAATAGATTTCAGCATTTTCCCCATGTTTGACATTACATGAAGTGGTCTGTAACTCTTCTTTTTTCCTCCCTTCCTTTTTAAATAGTAGGTTTATATTTGCCACCCTCCAATCTGTAGGAGCTGCTCCAGAGTCTAGAGAATTTTGGAAGATGACCACCAATGCATCGAAAGTTTTCAAGGCCAATTCATTTAGTACTCTCGGATGTAGATTATTAGGATTTGAGGATATGTCAGACTTATACCCTATTGATTTTCAAGGGCCATTTTCTTACCAATAATTTTCCTCAATACTGTTCCCTCACTAAACCCTTTAACATTTCTTGTTAAGTTATTTGTGCCCACTTTTGTGTGGACAGACTAAAGTATGTATTCATTTTTCTGTCAATTCTTCCTCCCCCATTATAATTTTCCTAGCTTCTGACTGTAAGGGATATACAATTATCTTTACTAATCTTTTGTTCTTCACATGTTTACAGAAGATTTTATGGTCATTTTTGATGTTCCCTGTAAGTTTACACTGTTAATCTAATTGACACTCCATTCATGACGAACTTTTCTTTGTTGTCTTCTAAAATGCTCATAATCCTGAGCCTTGCTGCCTTTTTCTGCCAATTTTATTTGTGCCCATTTTGAATCAAATAATTTTGCTAATTTATTTCATAAGCCGCGATTGAGCCACCTTTCCTCCTTTTTATTTTTGCAATTTTCTTTCTGTTGAAATTCATACACACATTGTGTAAAATAAACCATTACCTGTCCACTGTCAAACTATTTAGTAAGGTTTCCTAATCCATCCTTGCCAACTCAAGCCTCATAGTTCCCCTTTATTTAGAATCAGGAATCTAATTTCGATTATAATACTTCGCTTTCTATCTTTAATGAAGAATTGTACCATATTATGTTCAGTCTTCCCAAAAGGATTCCATAGAGCAAGGCTGGTTATTCATCATTTCTCATTGTACATTATAAAATCTAGAGAAAATTGTTCTCTGGTCATTCCTCGATATATTAGTCCAAAAACACATCATGCACACATTCTAGGAAATCCTACCCCATGATATGATTGAACAGACCAAGATTGAAATCTATATGAAAATTGACATCAAGTTGAATAACAATTATACCCTTATTGCAAACATCTCTGATTTCTTGTTTAAAGCCATTGCTTACATCTCACTACTGTTTGGGGTCAATAGACAAGCCTCCACAAAACATTTTGTGTTTATTATCACCATCCAAAAAGATTCCACTTTATAATTTTCCAATTTAATATCTCTCCCAATGAATCGTTTTACTCCTTTATGAACAATGATACATCACCTCCTTTTCCTTTTTGTTTGTCTTTCCTCAAATAAATACCCTGGATGTTCAGTTCCCATTCTTAGTCACCTTGCAGTCTCTGTAATCATAACTATATCATATTGTTTTATATTTACTTGCACTAGTAATTCATTTGAGCATTATTTTACACTGTGTCTCCATTTGATTTTTTTGCCCTTGATTTTTCTGTCTTCCACTTCTGAATCATTCTTTACTTTTTTTTATTTTCTTGCTTCTCCCTCCTCTGTCTCCATGTTCAGATTCCCCTGTCCATTCTAGTTCAAACCCTCTCCGACAGCACTAGAAAACAACCCAAGAGAAAACGCACGGCATTGGTAGTAATACAGAGATTTCTACCTCTAAGGTCCTACATTTTAGCTTATGTCCTAGCTCACTATATTCCACTATAGGACCTCTTCCCTTTTATAAACAATTTTTTGGCAACAATATACACCACAGCCACTGGCTATTCACCCTCATGTTTCAGAATGCTCAGCAGCCAATCCTCGATGCTGGCACCAGAGAGGCAACATACCATCCTGAAGCTTCTTTTGAGGCCGCAGAATTGCCTGTATGTTTCTTTTCTATTGAATCCCCTACCACTATAACTATGCTATTCTTCCTCTGCAGAGTGCCCTGAGCTTGGCTTCTGCTGCTTTCGCTGAGAAGTTGTCCGTAACAGTGTCCAAAATGGTAAATCTGTTAGCGAGAGGTACGGCCACAGGGGACTCCTGCATTATCTGCCACCCTCTACTCTGTCTTGTTGTCACCCATCTCCTTACTGACTGTTCAGCCTTCACCTGCAGTGTGACCACATCACTGAACTTGCACTCCATGACAATCTTAGCATCACGAGGATTCTACCCACTTATACTGCCCCAAAATGTGGTTTGTCAGGAGATGCAACTGGACACATTCCCTGGATACATGGTTTCCAGGAATACTGGAAGTGTCTGTGAATTCCCACAATGTGCAAATGAGCATATCACAGGTACAAGCTCCACTACCATGACTTCAAATTAGATTTGGCTTGCCAGTTACTCCCTATAAAGAATACCAACTATGCTCTGATCATTACTCCACTCCAAACATTTCTGCTACATTGAAAAATTCTTGCCTGAAGTCTTTGGAGACCTTAATTTTATTCCTATATTTGCTTCCCTTTTGTTACTTTTCTCTTTATTGGCCCTAACTTTCTCACTGAAATAAAAATGCACGTTTTTAATTTTAAAAAAAACTTTTTTTAATGAGAGATAACAAGCATGGGGCTGGATGAACACAGCAGGTCAAGCAGCATCATAGGAGCAGGAAAACTTGACGTTTCGGGCCTAAACCCTTCATCAGAAATGGGGGAGGGGAAGAGGGTTCTGAAATAAATAAGGAGAGAGGGGGAGGCGGATAGAGGATGGATAGAGGAGAGGATAGGTGGAGAGGAGGCAGACAAGTCGAAGAGGCGGGGATGGAGCCGGTAAAGGTGAGTGTTGGTAGGGGGGTGGGAGGGGATAGGTCAGTCCAGGGAGGACGGACAGGTCAAGGGGGCGGGATGATGTTAGTAGACAGGAGATGGGGGTGTGGCTTGAGGTGGGAGGAGGGGATAGGTGAGAGGAAAAACAGGTTAGGGAGGTGGAGATGAGCTGGGCTGGTTTTGGGATGCGGTTGGGGGAGGGGAGATTTTGAAGCTTGTGAAATGCATATTGATACCATTGGGCTGCAGGGTTCCCAGGCTGAATATGAGTCGCTGTTCCTGCAGCCTTCGGGTGGCATCACTGTGGCATTGCAGGAGGCCCAGGATAGACATGTCAGCTGAGGAATGGGAGGGGGAGTTGAAATGGTTCGCGACTGGGAGGTGCAGTTGTTTGTTGCAAACTGAGCGCAGGTGTTCTGCAAAGCAGTCCCCAAGCCGCCGCTTGGTTTCCCCAATGTAGAGGAAGCCACAACGGGTACAGCGGATGCAGTATACCACATTGGCAGATGTGCAGGTGAACATCTGCCTGATGTGGAAAGTCTTCTTGGGGCCTGGGATTGGGGTGAGGGAGGAGGTGTGGGGACAGGTGTAGCACTTCCTGCGGTTACAGGGAAAAGTGCCAGGTGTGGTGGGGCTGGAGGGGAGTGTGGAGCGGACAAGGGAGTCGCGGAGGGAGTGGTCCCTCCGGAAGGCAGATAAGGGTGGGGAGGAAAAAATGTCTTTGGTGGTGGGGTCTGATTGCAGATGGCAGAAGTGTGGGAGGATGATGCGTTGGATCCGGAGGTTGGTGGGGTGGTATGTGAGGACGAGGGGGATTCTTTTTTGGTTATTATTGCGGGGACGGGGCGTGAGGGATGTGTTCTGGGAAATGTGGGAGACACGGTCGAGGGCGTTCTCGACCACTGCTGGGGGGACGTTGTGGTCCTTGAAGAATGAGGACATTTGAGATGTACGGGAGTGGAATGTCTCATCGTGGGAGCAGATGCGGCGGAGGTGAAGGAATTGGGAATAGGGGATGGCATTTTTGCAGGAATGTGGGTGGGAGGAGGTGTATTCCAGGTAGCTGTGGGAGTCAGTGGGCTTGAAATGGACATCGGTTTCTAGGTGGTTGCCCGAGATGGAGACAGAGAGGTCCAGGAAGGAGAGAGAAGTGTTGGAGATGGTCCAGGTGAACTTCAGGTTGGGGTGGAAGGTGTTGGTGAAGTGGATGAACTGTTCGAGCTCCTCATGGGAGCACGAGGCGGCGCCGATGCAGTCACCAATGTAACGGAGGAAGAGGTGGGGTTTAGGGCCAGTGTAGGTACGGAAGAGGGATTGTTCCACGTAACCTACAAAGAGGCAGGCATAGCTTGGGCCCATGCGGGTACCCATGGCCACCCCCTTTCCCACTTCCTACAGACAAAGTGGGTGGCCATGGGTACGCGCCATGGGCCATGGGTAATCCCATTCCTCAGACGACATGTCCTTCCTGGGCCTCCGACAATGCCACAGTGATGCTACCCGAAGGCTGCAGGAACAGCAAATCATATTCAACCTGGGAACCCTGCAGCCCAATGGCATCAATGTGGATTTCACAAGCTTCAAAATCTCCCCTCCCCCAACCGCATCCCAAAACCAGCCCAGCTCATCTCCACCTCCCTAACCTGTTTTTCCTCTCACCTATCCCCTCCTCCCACCTCAAGCCGCACCCCCATCTCCTATCTACTAACATCATCCCGCCCCCTTGACCTGTCCGTCCTCCCTGGACTGACCTATCCCCTCCCACCCCCCTACCTACACTCACCTTTACTGGCTCCATCCCCGCCTCTTCGACTTGTCTGCCTCCTATGATGCTGCTTGACCTGCTGTGTTCATCCAGCCCCATGCTTGTTATCTCGGATTCTCCAGCATCTGCAGTACCTTTTATCTCTGATACTTTTTTTAATGACCCTTCTTCAGAAATGCATCACGGGGATTCTACCTTTTATATGCTGCATGACTCTATGAATCTATATGATTTCATAACAGTGGGATCTGAGCTGCTCTTCTGTGACTTCTGAACTGTTACGACTGTCCTACCACACCTTGCAACCTTGGACCTCCTTTGTTTTTGAGGAGTTTTGAATGTAATTAATACTCTGTAATTGGCAAATGTAGCAACCCCTTGCAGCTCCCTGACCCCAAATGTTACAATGTCCTTCAAATTCTGGCAACTTCAGCACCAATTAATACAGCAAGAAAGGAATTGAATTACATTTTCATCCTGCATTTTTTCTGTATTTTGTTTTCATTCAGATGGTTTTACAACATCTCAAACTAGTACTGTCTATTATCTTTAAACCTGATGCTACCTTTATAGATATATGTACATATTAGTGGGTTGACTTTCAAACTCCATTGAGAAATCTTTAATTGAAGCATTAATTGTACTGAGACACTTACGAAAGCGGTAGCGTTTCTCGTGTCAGCCAGCTTTTCCTGCACAACCCCAGTTTCAACAATCACCCCCAAAGGAAACACTCAAAAGCAGAGATACAGGATCTCCAGTTAATTTGTTTCCTAATTTTGAAATCAATAATTCAGTAGTTAACATAGGAACAACACACATAGTAACAGGACCAGTAACAAAGCCATTTTTTAAATTACTTCTATACAATTGAATAGCTTTTTTTGAAAGAAAAGACTTCAATACCCCCCAATGAGTACCTTTTTGTGCAGTGAACATTTGGTCATTTTGAACATCATGCTATATACCAATATTGGTGACAGTTCTAGTCCTGTTTCACAAAGAATAAAAAAACAAGCGCCGACTTCACCAGATCAAGATGAAGACACTTTGCCCTTTAGCAAATATTTGCAAAATTTTCCATCTTCTCATTGAATGTAAGGCAAATTCACTGCTTTTCACAATATTTACTGCTCAGGGCATTAAACTTGGGGGCATCACCTTTAATTGGAAAGAAGCAATTTTGGTTTTAACTGTTACAGAGATAGTAGGAACTGCCAATGCTGGAGCATCTGAGATGATTGGCCTGCTGTGTTCATCTGGCTCTACACTTTGTTACCTTTGGTTTTAACTTCCCAAATTCACCTTTCAGATGCATCGGTTTAAGTATCCCAATTGGTACTGCTTTCAGGTCAAAGGTTAGTCTGTCAAATGGACTACTATTTCTCACTATTTAAGAAAGTTGCATTGGATACCTTTTATATTTAATACAAATCTGTGAACCTCCTTTTCAAACATTCTGAGAAATAATTAGTTTCTGTAGGCAGTCTAAAGAAATTATAAATTTTACTTTCTGTACCATTTACCGGTTAAAGGTGTCACAGTTTATTAATGTGGTGCCAGGTACAGAGTTATGTGCCTATCACATTTGGATAGGTAGCGGAGAACAAGCTGGGAGATTTGAAAACTGAAAGAACTGTGGATGCTGTAAATCAGGAACAAAAACAAAGTTGCTAGAAAAGCTCAGCAGGTCTGACAGCATCTGTGAAGGAATAAACAGAGTTAATGTTTCGGGTCTGGTGAACCTTCCTCAGAACCCTTCCTCATTTCTGAAGAAGGATCTAGGTCCAAAATGTCAGCTTTCCTGCTCCTCTGATGCTGCTTGGCTTGCTGTGTTCATCCAGCTCTACACCTTGTTATCTCTTCCTCAGAACTGATGGTGGCTCGGAAAATGTCAGGTTATATGCAGAAAAATGGGGGAGGGAGAGGGAGTAGGGAGTAGGGAGTAAACGATAGGATAGAGCCTAAAGAGAGAGAAGAGCAGTTGGACAGATAAAGAGTTGATAATGATGGCTGGGAGGGTGAATAGTTTTTAATGGGGACTGTTCGTGACTAATAACAGATATTGTGTAATGGCAGGCTATGTGGCAACAAGGCCTGGTGTGTGGGATCAGGGGCTGGGACATAGGAGAGTTTAGGCTGTAAAATTATTGAACTCAATATTGAGTCCGGTGGGCTGTAGGGTCCCCAAGCGGAAAATGAAGTATTGTTCTTCTAGATTACGTTGGGCTTCGCTGGAACAGTGCAGCAAGCCAGAGGCAGACATGTTGGTTAAGGAACAGGGTAGTGCATTAAAGTGGCAGGCAACGGGGAGTTCAGGGTCTTTTTTGCGAGCAGAATGTAGATGTCCTGCGAAGCGACCACGAAGTCTACGCTTTGTTTCCCCAGTGTAGAGGAGTCCACATTGTGAGCAGTGAATGCAGTAGACTAGATTCTGGGAAGTGCAGATGAAGTGTTGCTTCACCTCGAAGGTATGTTTGGGGCCATGGATACTGGGGAGGGAGGAGGTAAATGGGCAGGTGTTGCACCTTCGCTGGTTACAGGGGAAGGTGCTGTAGGGCTGTGGTGGGGTGTTGGGGGTGAATGAAGTGTGGACCAGGGTGTCCCGGAGGGAATGGTCCCTGCAGAAGGCGGACACGGGAGGAGAGGGGAATATGTGTCTGGTGGTGGCATCTTGATGGAGGTGGTGGGAATGGCACCTGATGATATTCTGGATTTGGATGCTGATAGGATGATAGGCAAGGACAAGGGGAACCCTATCGCTGTTGCAGGTGGGAAGAGAAGGGGATTACAGCGGAAGTGCGGGAGATGGGTCGGACCTGGTTAAGGGCCCTTTTGACCACAGAGCTGGGGAATCCACGGTTGAGGAAGGTGGATATTTCAGAGGCTGTCTTGTCGAACTTGGCCTCATCTGAACATATACAGCGGAGACGGAGGAACTGAGAGAATGGGATGGAGTCTTTACAGAAAGTGGGGTGTGAGGATGTATAGTCCAGGTAGCTGTGAGATTCAGTGGATTTGTAATGGATATTAGTGGCCAGTCTATTCCCAGAAATGGAAACAGAACTCTCGAGGAAGGGAAGGGAGGAGTCAGAGATAGGCCAGGTGAAAGTGAGGGCAGGGTGGAAATTGGCAGCGAAATTGATGAATTTTCCAATTCCAGACGAGAGAGGGAAGCAGCATCGATGATATCATCGATATATCAGAGAAAGAGTTGTGAATGGGGGCCAGAATAGGACTGGAAGAAGGAATGTTCCACGTACCCCACAAAGATACAGGGATAACCAGGGCCCATGCAGGTACCCATGGCCCTCTTATCTGAAGAAAATGAGAGGAGTTAAAAGAGAAGTTGTTGAGGATGAGGACAAGCTCAGTCAAGCGGAGGAGGGTGGTGGTGGGTAGGGATGGTTCAGGTCTTTGCTCCAGGAAGAAGTGGAGAGCCCGAAGACCCTCATGGTGGGGAAAGGACGTGTAAAGGGATTTCACATCCATGGTAAAAAGGAGGCAGTTGGAACCAGCAAAATGGAAGTTTTGAAACCAACGTAAGGCGCCAGAGGAATCATGGATGTACGTGGGCGGAGATTGGACCGGGCAGAGGAGACTGAGTCAATGTAGGAAGAGGTGAGTTCTGTGGGGCAAGAGGAGGCTGAAACAATGGGTCTGCCCGGAAAGCCCTGTTTTTGGATTTTTGGGAGTAGGCAGAAGCGGGCTGTGTGGGACGGGGGGACGATCAGCTTGGAAGAGAGGGGGGAGATCACCGGATGATATGAGATTAGTTAGTGTAGCAGATACAATGGCCTGATGTGTCTTGGTGGGGTCATGGTCCGGGGAAGGTAGGAGGAGGTATCTGAGAGCTGGCGCTCAGCCTCTGCAAGGTAAATGTTACCATGCCAGACAGCTGGAAGATATATGTCGTGCTAAGCGTATGAATGTGATTTCTACCTATGAAATGGCAGGCACAATTCAAAGTGATGAAAACTGTTGGCTCAAGACTTAAACAAATGTAATGAATGGAACAGAACATAATTCAAACAGTAGGACATGACAGATAAAGATGCTGTCATTGACCCAGGCCCTTTGGTTGAAATCATCAAAATAGTTTAAAGCACTGATCCAAGTTTTTGGAAGTGTTGACTGCAATGTCTATCAGGTCAGATCTGCATTGTTTGTATCTGCCTGTAGGGATATCTAGCTCCCTGAGGCGAAGTGCTTCTCTCTTTTCCTGTGCACCTTCTGCAACAAAATCCCCAAAAGCTTCCTGAAAGAAACTTGGCCTAAGTCATCCATTCTCAAACTACTTCCAGGAAACCAATTTCCCTTTCATTACTTCCAGCCCCTGCTGCAGCTTTAAGAGGTGCAGTTTACCTTTAAATGGTATATGGATCTCACATTGCATGTCCTTGTAACTCTCCTGAAGTAGATAGCCTCCCACCACTACAGTGGGTATACAGGAAAGTAATAACCAGCAGATAGTGCAAGTTTTGTGCATTGCCTGCATTATTTTGAACAGGTGCAGGTTATTTGTGCAGCACAATTTCCATGCCTGATTTTGGGGACTATTAATTTAGTCTCCAAAATCTCCAAATTAGGAATACATTTCAGGAAAGGTCATTCCTCTCAATGAGGTGCAGGCTATAAACGATTAATGTACAACTGTGTTGACATGTTTAACTGTATTTCCTCACGCACTACATGTTTGTTATTCAAGCATATGCATTTCTTATTAAGGTAGTAAATTTTGTGGCTATGTCACAAATAATAACTAGCTATTGCAGGTATATAACAGTTTTTAAAATTAATTTGTGGGTTGTTGGCCTCACTGGGGCAGCATTTATTGCCTGTCCCTAGTTGCCCTTGAGAAAGTGGTGGTGATAACACTTCTTAACCAAACTTTCTCATACAAATTGATTGTCTGCCATAATTTCAAAGCTAAGTTCCAATGCCAAATTCAATAACATAAATATTTAAATGCTTCAATTAAATGTAAAAATTGTTGCCTCTATCCTCATCAGTCCACTTGAACATTGGCCTTCATATGTGTCAGCTTCCCTCTTACACCAGGCTCAGGCAGGATTTCTGAGAATAAAAGTTTAGTAGGTTTGATTTTGGATCATCTCAAAGTTGAGGCCCACCCAAGGATGTTGTGGGTAAATCACTACAAGTTACCTTTAGTTTGGCCACTTACTAAGAAATCTTATAACAATCAAGTACTGAAATAATGAGTTAAATTTTATTGATTTTAGCAATCCCTCAAGTAAGCAAGTTAAGCCTCAACTCAACTTAGCTATTACCTATTAATTGTGGAATTTAACTATGATGCCACTAGCAATGTCTATCTCTGGGAGTGTACAGGGCTTGATCCTTGTTCAGCGTTGTTTTTCCAAGTTCTGCTAAAGGGAAAGTTCTGGTGTTTGATTCTTTTACAGATTTCTGACCTTCAGTTCCATGATGTGATTATTAATGATTCTTTAGATTCTTTCAGCCAAACTATTATAAGTCTGCAGCTTGCCTTCTTATCAGAAGTAGCTTCTTTGTTCCTTGTCACATTTGTTGTTAACTGTCTATTTGAAGACAGTTTTTCTGCAGTTAACTTCTCAAATTCCTCTGTAGGGAAATCAGTTATCCTTGCGGCATGTAACATCAAGCAGCTGTCAAAACAATTTTGTTCATGTAGCTTCAACTCATTCTTTTCCCAAACATGGCTAATTGTTTTCAATTTCTATATAAGTTTGTCTTTGTGCCTGAATAATTCATTCCAGACAGAATTATTGCTGCTTCTTTCCATGTGTAACAATTTATCTTTTGTTGATTCTTCCAATCCATGAACTGCTATTAAAAATCTGACATTTACACTATCATAGTTACTTGCTCCTTTTCAGCCTTAGCCTGGATATTGTTCAGGACTTGATGCATTTGAACATGCCCTTCTTCAGCATCTGAGGAGTCATGAATGGTGTTGAACATTGTATAATCATCAGTTAACATCCCCCAGCAAACTTCTGACCTTTTGATTTAGGGAAGATCATTGTTGAAGTGGCTGAAGATGGTTGGGCCTAGGACACTATCCTGAGGAACTCCTGCAGAGATGTCCCGGAGCCGTGATGACTGATCTCCAACCATCTTCAAATATGAGTCCAGCCAATGGAGAGATTTTTCCCTGACTCCCGATTCCCATTGGCTTCAGTTTTGTTTGGGTTCCTTGATGCCACTCTCAGTCAGATGCAGTCTGATTTCAAGGCTGTCACTCTCATCTCACCTCTGGAATTCAGCTCTTTTGATCATGCTTGAACCAAGGCTATACAGAAACCAAACTGGGTATCAGGGACCAGGTTGTTGCTGAGCAGGTGCTGCTTGATAACACTGTTGGCGACACCTTCCATCACTTTACTAATGATCAGAGTAGACTGATGGGTAATAATTTCTGGATTGAATTTGTCCTGCTTTTTTGTGGGCAGGGTATGCTGGGAAATTTTTCTTATTGTCAGGTGGATGTTGTAGCTCTACTGGAACAGCTTGGCTAAGGGTGCAGTAAGTTCTGGAGCCCAAGTTTTCAGCACTATTGCTGGAATGTTGTCACGTTCCATAGACTTTGGACTATCCAGTGCACCCAACTGCTTGTTGATATCACATGGAGTGAAACAAACTGGCTGAGACTGGTATCTATAATGCTGGGGACCAGTGAAAGACAGATTATCCACTCAGCACTTTTGGCTGCAAACATTTCAGTCTTATCTTTTGGACTGTTGTGTTGGGCTCTCCCATTACTGAGGATCGGGGCAGTTATTGAGCTTCCTCCTCCTGTGAGTTGTTTAATTGCCCACCACCATTCATGACTGAGTGTGATAGGATGGCAGAGCTTAGATCTGAGCCATTCGTTGTGGGATCGCATGGCTCTCTCTATCACGTTCTGTTTGTTAGTTTTACCAGGTTGACATTTCATTTTTAGGTATGCCTGGTGCTGCTTCTGACGTGCCCTCTGGCATTTTCCATTGAACAAGGGTGGATTCCCTGGTTTGGTTGTAATGGTTGAATGGGAGATATGCCAGGCTATGAGGTTATAGATTGAGCTGGAGTACAATTTGTTTCTGGTGATGGTCCTTTATGCCTCATGAATTCCCAGTCCTGAGTTCCCGAGTTGAAATCTGTCCAATTTAGCACCATGAACCCACCACACAACATGATGGTGGGTATTGTCAATGTGAAGGCAGAACTTTATCTCCACAAGGACTGTGCAATGGGCACTCTTACTGTTATTGTACTGGACAGATGCATCCGTAATTCCAGATTAGTAAGGATAATATCAAGTATGTTTTTCCTTTTGTTGGTTCCCTCACCACTTGCCATAGACACAGTCGAGCTGCTATGCCCTTCAGGACCATACTACACACCAGTTTGATCAATAGTGCTGAACCACTCTTGGTAGTGGGCATTGAAATGCCCCATCCAAAGTACACATTGCCACCCTCAGTGCTTCCTCCAAGTGTTGTTCAACAAGGAGGAATAGTAATTCATCAGCTGAGGGAGGAAGATATGTGGTTTGCTGGACCATTTCAGAAGGCAGTCGAGAGTCAACTACATTGCTGTGGATCTGGAGTCACACGTAGGCCATACGAGATGAGGATGGCAGATTTGCTTCCCTGAAGGACATTAATGAACATGTAAAAAACAAAAGAACTGTGGATGCTGTAAATCAGGAACAAAAACAAAGTTGCTGGAAAAGCTCAGCAGGTCTGGCAGCATCGGCGGAGGAGAAAACAGAGTTAACGTTTCGGGTCCGGTGACCCTTCCTCATAATTGATGGTGGCTGGGGAAACGTCAGTTTATATGCAGAAAATAGCTTTTCGTCTGTCCAATGGTCTTTTTCTCTTTTGGGGCTCTATCCTATCGTTTACTCCCTACCCCACCCACCTCCCTATTTTCTGCATGTAAACTGACGTTTTCCCAGCCACCATCAGTTCTGAGGAAGGTCACCGGACCCGAAACGTTAACTCTGTTTTCTCCTTCACAGATGCTGCCAGACCTGCTGAACTTTTCCAGCAACTTTGTTTTTGTTCATCTCTTCCTACCTCTGTGATCCCCTCTGGTTCTATAGTTCTCTGCAAGGTCTGTGCTTCTCATTTATGTCCACTTGAGCGTCTCAGATGTTAATTTTTCTAATCCTGTTGTTTCAGCTGTCGTGATCATTAGGTCTGGAATTTCCCCTTTAAATTTCTCGGCACATCTCTCTCGTTCCTGCATTTAAGATGCTTCTTATAATTGACCCTTCTGATCACATTTCTGGACTCCTACCATAATTTACTCATCAGTATCAAATTTTGCTTTATATTGAATCTATGGAGCACCTTGGGATGTTGCATTATGTTTAAAGACACTATTCAACGACAAGTTATCATTCTAATGTTTCTGAAAAAAACAAAAACATGTTTTGTTTTGCTTTGTGAAAATCATACAGACTCAATCAACATTAGTTCTGATCTATGCACTACTTCAAGACTTCCATTTCTCTCCCTTTTCAATTAAATATTCCTCCTGCTTTTCCTTTATATCAACTTTTTATGATAACCTTTATAGCTCTAAAATTCCCTTCTTATATTATGGGCAGAATTTTCCACTCCCTGGTGTGCTGTGTATAATGACAGGAAATGTGGAAAAAATATAGCAAAACTGAAATAATCAGAATCTTAACAATGAGAAAATGTGTTGTGATTTTCCCCACAAGCTTTAATAGATGACATCAGAATCTTACTATTGAATCACGTTTACTTTATTTCCATTATTGCCTCTCATTATTAGCTCAACCTGGTTTATTTATACATCACTTCTAATTCTCCTCTCCTTCCACAAGGAAATAGATGAAGCAAAATCCCAGCATGGAAGCGAGTGTGGTACCTGGCTGCCACAAGTCATTGCTTGTCCTACTCATCTCTAACTCTGTCTACAGTACAACATCACCACATGCTCTGTGGACAAAATCCTCCTGTGCTGCTTTGTCTATGCAAGTCAGCATCAACAAACTGGCAGTCTCACCAAACCACCAGCCTCACCATAGCGGCATCCATGCTTTCAGGCAAACTCGCACTCATCAATTCAGCTCTTCAACACTTGACTCGAGCTTAAGATCACTTCCTTCTTGCATGTTTCTGCTGGGTGACTTTTTGTGCAGGGGCACACACGCATCCAATGTGCCTGCATGAAATGCACGTTATAACTCTGAGCTTGCTTTCATAGAGCTTGGTCGCTTTATCATTTACTGGAAAGATTTCCAGGCATTGCTTTACTTTCAGTGCACACGCTCTTCAGCATTAAGTTGTTGGTTGCCAATTCTGTGGCTTGCATTGCTTTTTGTGCTGAGGGAGAGACAGGCAGGTCATCATGGCAGGGATTACTGACCAGCCAAAAGGATGACCATGTCACTGTCAGATCTGCAGTATGTACAAGCATCTTACCCAGTAAACACATGACATATGTTTCAAGGAAATGTCCATATCTGAAAGCCAAAAGTGAACAATCTATTGTGGGGTCAAGGGGAAACTACAGTCAGTCATGGGTCACTTTATGTTAAGAGGTGCATCCAAATTCAGTCCAGGAGGTTAACCATGATCAGTCTGCCTCCTAGTCTACCAGACCCAGCGATCTGTGAACTTGAAGTCTGGAGATTGGACCATGGTTAGTCATAAAATGTCCACTGTGTGGAAGCAGATTATTTGGCCCATTAAATCTATACAGACCCTCCGAACAGCATCCCACCCAGACCCACCTCATTCCTGTAACCCCATATTTCCCATGGATAATCCACCTAGCCTACACATCTGTGGACATCATGATACTTTAGCACAGCCAATTCACCTAACCTGCATATTTTTGGAAACTGGAGCACCAGAAGGAAACCCACGCAGACACGGGGAGAATGTGCAAACTCCACAAAGACAGCTACTCGTGAGTGGGATTGAACCTGGGTCCCTGCCAAGGGAGCAGTGCTAACCACTGAGCCATCATGCTGTTCTACAGGTCAAGTGCCACCGATCTGAGAATTACTTGTAATTAAGTTGGGGTGCTGTGCAGTCATCAATCCAGAGACTGGACCGTGCTCAGTTTGAGTTGACCTATCAAGCCAGTTCAGGCTGTACGCTGTGATCAGTCCTTTTGACACTTATGGTTATGGATATTTCCAAGGAGGCAGGAGAAAGTGAGCAATTCTACTGTGGGTGAGGTTCATTGTATCACTTTGGGAATAACTAGAGTGAAAGTGGGCAACTGAAGATAGAAGCGAGAGATCTCAAAGGGGAAAGAAGGGTAAGAAAACTCTAGGAGTGAGGGATATTACAGGTCAGGGGTGAGGCTGTAGTCTTTCCTTTGGGGAAGTATGTTGTCACCAAGGACATGGTATTTCACAAAGTCATGGGCTCAGGAGGTAAACTGGAGCCACTGATATTTCTGTAAAGGGGCTGAACTGAAACAGGAGAGGCTGAAAGGTCATTGGAATTACAGTGCTATCAACACAAAAGGGAAAGTGAAGGATGAGGGATCATCATGTGTCTCAGGCAGAACCTGAAAATCGCTCTCAAGCATACACAGTTGAGACCTTGCTATCTTTGATTCAAGATCAACTGAGCAATATCTGTACAAAATGTCTGATACCATATGCAAAGTGGGCAGAGTAAATTACAGAATGATTAAGTGGCATAAGGTGCCAGAGGTATGATAAAACATGTAGTATGTATATTAGAGTCATAGATTGGCATTGTTGTTATTGGGCCCACAGGGATGGGTACGAGGCATTAGCTGGCATGTGTTGGCATGGATGGGGCATGTAGATTGAGGAGGTGAGAGCAGGAGGAATTTTCATACTCTGATCTTTTCCTTTAAAATTTGAGCACAATGCTGAAGCTCCACGGCAGGCTTTTTGCGTCATCGACTTTGGGGAACCAGCAGCTTCCTTCACCTTGCCTGGGTTGCCAACTTTGACTGCCAATTTAGCTTGTAACTCCCATTCCCCTTCTCCTCCAACCTCCTGTCCTCAGCCCCGGAACATAAATGGGAAGTGCAATCGGCCATTTTCTCCTGCCTGGGAATGATTATTTGGGCCTGAGTTAAAAAAATTCAGAATAAAGGTCACTAAAATTCACTTCAAAAGGCCCTGTTTTTATGCTTTTTAATTGACATGGACTAACAGTCCCATTTTCCAAAGATATGTAATAATAAACCTATAGGTTTTTGTTGTGTTTAGTTATTTCCGATTAATGCCAAAGATCATTTACTACATGTTATTCAGTATCTCCAGGGGACAATGAAATTATTTAGCAGGTAACCACCATTAATCACATTTTACTTTTTGACTATGAATTTTTCTGTAGTGTCTAAAAATGGACATGGGGAACTGTTTAAATTTCTGACTTCATAATCCAAAATTCCAAGATGTAGTGAGTGACAAAGGACTGCTGCTTCCTTATTGGAGAGAAGAAAAAACTCCTTAAATACAGAACTAACATCAATGCTTAATTTTTTAACACCTTTCTTTGCACAGATCATTATCCTCTCTTTGGAGGAGATGAAATGTACATTCTGGCTGTAATTTGACTTCACCAAAAACAATACTGTTATTGATCATGCAACATATTACACTTCAAAATATTTGCTGGAGGTGCCTTTGGAAAAATCAAAGGAGTTGGCTTTTACTAACATTGATTATAATATGTCTACTTCTGTATTTTTTCATCCCTCAGGACTATTATAGTTTTAGTCACATAACAAATAAAAGTTTCAGATTAAAATAAGTAAAATGGAATTTTATTAGCACCCTGGGATTTGGTGAATGAATTATCTAATTGAATACCTTGATGGCCAGGTCAGTTTGTCACCTGCCTCTGCTGGTATTTTACTGTTGGCAGGAAAGCATTGATTGGCCTACCCACTTAGTGGCCTCATATCCCAACAACTGGTAATACTAACAGTAGAAGGTATCCTTGCCACATGATGTTGTGATATGTCTCACAGTGTGTATGCAATATGCCTTTAAGAGACATGCTTGTATACCGTCATTGTATCATAGCACATTACCTAAAGTAAAAATATTGAATTCCATCTTAACAAAGGCCACATGATGCACACGTTTGTGAAAGTGTGTTACACTTTTTAATCAAATAACTTAATATTAGTGCAGAAACTGAAGTCCCAGTAGACTGTAATGTATGTACATATCTGGAGCTGTAATAAATATCTATTGAAGCTTTCATACCACATTAACTACATCAACTTTTTATAGTATGGGAGTTAACATAAGCATTGTCATATCGGGTACAAAGATACTGCTGGAGGTAAAATCTATACTATGGGAACAGCTTACATGGTAACTTTGGGTGGTGGGCAGGGAGAGGGAGTGGAGGCAAGGTTGCTCACAGTTCTCGGAGGCGGTACTTTGTCCCAGATGGAATATGAGTCTAACATTGAGGCAAGTTATCATTTCTTGGTCAATCAGAAACACACACACATTAACTTTTCAGCCAAAGTAGGGCCACTGCTTACACAAGAATTTTGAGCTACAAAGTATGCAAATAACATGCCTGGGGTTATTGAATGTGAAGAGCTCCAGGAAAGGATGGTCCTTGTTTATGAAAACGGGCATCTTGAAACAAACAACTTTAATTGAATGGGAGTCAGTCTATGTCAGGAAAACTGTAAAATTAGTCATCTAATCAATGATAATAGAATATATTATACTATGAAGTAATTGTTATTTATGTAGTGATCAAAGTAAAGATTTTTGGAAGACTGTTTAGTATCATGGGAGAAAAAGCAAAATGTCAAATAAATAAATCATGGTAAATGAATAAAAAGAAAAAAAATTGAATAGTTTTAGTACATTAATATGAAGAAAGATGAAAATGTCAATATCATGATGGTGGGGAAGACAAGCCTTATAAATAAAATTCCAGAAAGATCTCATAGATGGGAATGATATTAATGAGACTTTAACACAAGGTAAATAAACTGTGATTGGAATTCAATATAAGGACATACAGAAGAAGGATGAATATTAAAGCACTTGTCCTTTCCTCCCTACAATGACAATTTAAATCCATTTACGAATAAATATTTAGAAATGTGAAGTAAAATAGAAAGATTTACACTCATATATATTGCATAGAATCTTCCCTTAACTCAGGCCCACCTACAGTACTTTGCAATAAAGACAAAAAGTACTTTTGAAACATTGTTATTGTTTCACAGCCTATTCATGCATAACGAAATCCCGTAAAGAGCAAGATAATAGTGACCAGGTGAGTTGTTTTGGTCATATTGCTTGAGGGACAAACAATAACCTGGATTTGGGGAAACTTCAACTACTTTTCCTCAAAAAAAAAGTGTTAGGAAATCTTTTACATCTGCCTGTAAGGTCAGATGGGCGCTAGCATCACAGTTGTTTTGTAGCACAGAAGAGGGTCATTCGGCCCATTGTGCCTCATCGGCTAATAAAGTGAGCACCATTACTTTGGCAATCTCCTGATTTTTCTCCATGCACCTGCATACTATTTCTATCAAAATAATCATCCAATACTCTTTTGAGTTGAACCTGCCTTCACCACAGTTCCATACCCTAACAACTCACCACATGAAAAAGAAATTGTTCTCACAACTACTTTGCTTCATTTGCACATAACTTTAAATCTATGACTTCTCATTCTTGGTCATTGTATAAATAGGAACAATTTCTCCCTAATTACTATGGGGAGGCCATGGCCTAATGGTCTTATTGCTGGATTGTTAATCCAGAGACCCAAAATGTTCTGGGGACCTGAGTTTGAATCCTACCATGGCAAATGGTGGAATTTGAATTCAATAAATATCTGTTGATTGTTGGGGAAAAATCCAACCTGGTTCATGCCCTTTTGGGAAGGAAACTGCCATTCTTACCTGGTCTGGCCTACATATGACTCCAGACCGACAGCAACGTGGTTGACTGTTAACTGCCCTCTGGGTGATAAATGGTCTTAGCCAGTGATGCCCTCATCCTGTGAATGAATAAAGGGAAAAAAAAACTCTGTCTATGATTCTGAAAATCACCACTAGATCTCCTAACAGTCTACTTCTCTCCAAGGAAAACAGTTCCAAATTTTCAATTTATCCCAATAACTAAAGTTATTTGTCACTGGTAGGGAACGAGGAGATGGGAGAGTTTTGGCCCAAAAATGATTAAATCTGATATTGAGTCTGGAGGTCTGCAGGGTCCACAAGTGGAAAATGAGATGTTGTTCTTCAGCTTGCGCTAAGCTTCTCTGGAACACAGCAGTAAGCCTGAGACAGAGGTGTTGGCCAGGGAACAAGGTGGTATGTTAAAGTGGCAAGCAACTGGAAGCTCGGGGTCTTTTTTGTGATATTCTGCAAACTGGTCACCCAGTCTACACTTAATTCCCCCAATGTAGAGGACACCACATTGTGAGCAGAGAACGCAGTAGACTAGATTCTGGGAAGTGCAGCTGAAGTGTTGCTTCACCTTAAAGGTATGTTTAGGTCCCTGGATACTGGGAATGGAGGAGGTAAATGGGCAGGTGTTACACCTTCGTCAGTTGCAGTGGAGAGTCTGTGGGGCTGTGAGGGGATGTTGGGAGTGAAGGAAGAGTGGACCAGGGTGTCCTGGAAGGAACAGTCCCTGTGGAAGGTGGACAAGGGAAGGGAGGGGAGTATGTGTCTAGTGGTGACATCTCGCTGGAGGTGGCAGAAATGGCAACTGATGATCTTCTGGACGTGGATACCAGTGGGATGGTAGGAAAGGACAAGGCAAACCCTATTGCTGCTGCGGGAAGGAAGAGATGGGGTGAGGGCAAAAGTGCAGAAGATGAATCAGACCCGGTTGAGATTCCCGTCGACGAAGATGCTGGGGAATCCTTTATTGAAGAAGAAGGTAGACATTTCAGAGGTCCCCTTGCCAAAGCTGGCCACATCTGAACATATGCAATGGAGACAGAGGAACTAACAGAATGGGATGGACTCTTTACAGGAAGTAGGCCATGAGAATGTATAGTCCATGTAGCTGTGGGAATCGGCAGGTTTATATTGGATATTACTGGTCAGTCTATCACCAGAAATGGAAACAGACGTCAAGGAAGGGAAGGAAGGAATCAGAGACAGACCAGGTGAAAGTGAGGGCAGGATGGAATTTGGGAGCAAAATCGATGAATTTTCTAATTCTGGGCAAAAGAGGTAAGTAGCACTGATGATATCATTGATATATCAGAGAAAGATTTGTTGGTGGGGGAACGGAATAGGACTGGGACAAGGAATGTTCCATGTACCCCATGAAGAGACAGGCATTACTGGGGCCCATGCAGGTACCCATGGCTATCCACCTGACCTGAAGAAAATGAGAGGAGTTAAAAGAGAACCTCCTGAGGGTGAGGCGAGCTTGGCCAAACGAAGGTGGGTGGTGGTGGATTGAAACAGTTCAGGTCTTCACTCCAGAAAGAGGCGGAGAGCCCTAAGACCACCTTGGTTGGGGATGGACGTGTAAAGGGATTGCATATCCATGGTAAAGGGGAGGTGGCTAGACCCTGCAAACTAGAAATTTTGAAACTGGTGACTGAATTGTCTGTTTCCGTGCTGTATATCTCTATGACTCTATATGTGGGCAGGGACTGGACCAGGGGAGAGAAGACTGAGTCACGGTAGGAAGAGATGAGTTCTGTGGTGCAGGAGCAGGCTGAGACAATGGGTCTGCCTGGGCAGTCCTGTTTGTGGATTTTGAAAGCAGGTAGAAACGAGCTGTGCAGGAATGGGTGTCTATTAGCTTAGAGGCAACGGTAGGAGGTCACCATATGAAATGAGGTCAGTTGAATGAGGTCAGTTGCCATAGTTGACATAATGGTCTGATGAGTCATGATGGGGTCATAGTCCAGGGGAAGATAGAGGACGCATGTGAGAGCTGGCACTGAACCTCCGCAATGCAGAGGTCAGTATGCTAGACTACAACAGCACCACCCATTTTCCTTGCTACCATCAGTCCTGAGGAAGCGTCACTGGAGCTGAAATATTGACTCTGATTGTTTTTTCTTCATAGATGTTGCCAGACCTGCGGAGCTTTTCAAGCTACTTCTGTTTTTTTTTCTCCCTCTGGAGATCTACACTGTCCTCCTCCTTGTTGACAATCCTTCCAAAGTTTAGGTCATTTGCAAACTTTGAAATTTCATCTCTACACCAAGATCCCAATCATTAGTATATATCAGAATAAGCAATGGTTCCAACAGCAACTCTTGGAGAGCTCCACTGTAAATGTCCCTCCAACCCAAAATGTATCCAATGAATATTCTGTTCAACATCTTGATGTTATACTTAGGCTAGATTTTGAGCAGAGGTCTCTGGAAAGGTACTTGAACCTTCAACTGTTTGACTGAGAAGCAGGCATGCAATACCTGAGGCACCTGTAGGTACCTGTGAAAGAGCAAACAATTAAAATAGTGATGTAGGAAAGCAGGAAAGCAGAAATTATGGACCACAGGGCAGTCAATATCTGGAGAAATGCATATATTTCTTCTGATATGCCTTATACTTCCTTTTTATGCTCTGTTCTTAGAATGTTAATGAAAATTTAGAATGGTCAAGTTTGCTTCCAATAATTTCAAAAGATTCTTTATTTCTAATGATTTTCCCATTAATCACTCAATCTTCAAGATAAGACATTTAGGGATAGTGAGTGCCCAAATTTAATTTTGTTGCAATTTTGATGCTTCAGACTCAGTCATTTATTTTGAAATCCACAAAGAATAGGTTGAGTGTAATTCAGGTAGTAACACCTACAACATTTTCCTCACAATACGGAATGATATGATAGAAGGAGTTATCAGTCGTAGCATCATGCAGTTTACGTTGATCAATAACAGAATCATTAATGCTTATGTTAATCATCGGTCAGCTCCATGCAGCCTTGATCTGATTGTGGACCAGAGATACTTTATGCCCTTGACATAAATGCAGCCTCCAAGTGAACAGAGAATTAAAAAACTACAGCAAAATCAAGCTCAGTTGGAGGATCAAAAGGGAAATTTGGTTGCCATTGTCCATGCCATGGCATGGGTGCCATGGGGCAGCACAGTGGCTCAGTGGTTAGCACTGCTGCCTCACAGCAACAGGGGCCCAGGTTCAATTCCACTCTTGGCTGATTGTCTATGTGGAGTTTATACACTCTCCCCTAGTCTGTGTGGGTTTCCTTCAGGTGCTCCAGTTTCCTCCCACAGTCCAGAGATGTGCAGGCTAGGTGGATTGGTCGTGCTAAATTGCCCATAGTGTTCAGGGATATATAGATCAGGTGGCATAGAAGGGGATGTGTCTGGGTGGGATGCTCTGAGAGTCAGTGTGGACTTGTTGGGCCTGTTTCTACACTGTAGGGATTCTAAATTCTAAGTCCAATTACTATGCCCTTAGGACAATGCTACAGTAGTTTTTCCAAGGACTGTCCTTGGCTAATCCATTGTTAATAGATTCAGAAACGCATTTCCTCTATTGTAAACTAAGGAATAGAATTATTCACTGATGATTTTATAGTTCTTGACTTCATTTGTAAGTTCTCCGATAAAGAAACAGCCTATACAAGCAGAAAAAAAAAACAAAATTGCTGAAAAGCTCAGCAGGTCAAGCAGCACCTGTGAAGGAGAAAACAGAGTTAACGTTTCGAGTCCAGTGACTCTTCATCAGAACTATATAAGCAGAAGCTGGGCAATAGCTGATATGAGCGGACAAAATCAGGTCATATTCATGCCTCATAAATGGCAGATAATAACCATTTTGAATAAGGTAATGTTTAGTCTTTTCACGGGTTTCTATGACACTACAATTATCATTAAGTCTTTTCTAATCAACACTCCTGGGTTGAACATTTATAACAAACTTAACCAGGCTAGTTATGTCATCACTAAAGCAACAGGTACTGCCAAGCCTGGATATTTGGTAATGAAAAATTCACCCTGCAAAGTATTGCCACCATTGGCCCAGTTCAGGTCATGAGTATATTGAATACGCACCATTTGTCTGAATGGGTACAGATGTACTCCAGAAACTTAACATCATCCATAAAATTACAAGTAACGTAAGAACATAAGAACTTAAGAACTAGGAGCAGTAGGCGGCCATCTGGCCCCTCGTGCCTACCCCACCATTTAATAAGAGCATGGCTGATCTTTTTGAGACTCAGCTCCACTTACCTGCCCACTCACCATAACCCTTAATTCCTTTACTGTCCAAAAATTTATCTAGCCTTGCCTTATAAACATTCAGCGAGGTAGCTTCAACCGCTTCACTGGGCAGGGAATTCCACAGATTCACAACCTTTTGGGTGAAGAAGTTCCTTCTGACTTCAGTCCTACATCTGCTTCCCTTTATTTTGGGGAGATGTCCTCTAGTCCTAGTTTCACCTGCCAGCAGAAACAACTTCCCTGCCTCCACCTTATCTATTCCCTTCACAATCTTATATGTTTCTATAAGATCTCCCCTCATTCTTCTGAATTCCAATGAGTATAATCCCAGTCTACTCAGTCTCTCCTCATAATCCCACCCTCTCAACTCTGGAATCAACCAAGTGAATATCCTCCGCACCCCCTCCAGTGCTAGTATATCTCTTCTCAAGTAAGGAGACCAAAACTGCACACAGTACTCCAGGTGTGGCCTCACCAAGACCCTATACAGCTGCAGCTTAGCCTCCCTGTTTTTAAACTCCATCCATCTAGCAATGGCAGACAAAATTCCATTTGCCTTTTTAGTTACCTCTTGCACCTGCAATCCTACTTTTAGTGTTAGTATTAGTTTTTTTACGAACATTAGTGGCTCTGTACACCTGATCAATATCCAATTACCTTCATTGGCCAGTTCTATTGGGTGATTTTGGGATTAGATCCAACTTGATATTTCCTGCATTTGATTAATCTGTTTTATATGCAAAAGGTGAGCCTTTAATAAGTACCCAAGGATATTAGATGTCTTATTTACATATCCACTATGGAAAGGAAATCAAGAAAAGAGAGAAAATTCAATCAAAGGGAAGAGACTGATTGAATAGAATTACATAAAATTTTTCTGAATGTAATTTTTAGCAGAGAAGATGGAGTAGGAGGTTTGCAGTGATTTTGTTTTCAAAGCTTATCAAAAATTTGAATGTGCGCAGAGAATTGGAATGTAACAAAATGTTTTTAGAGTTTTTGAAAAAGGTCAAAGCGTGATCCTGGTAAGTATAGTCCTGTCAATTTGATATGAATAGTAGAAGAACTAATGCAATCTATTACAAAACAAGCAGTTTAAGAGCAGCTAATGAGAGTAAAGTTAATATTTCTAAGACACACTGGGTTATTTGAATGAGAGGTTATGCCAAGCAAAATTGGAAAAATCCTTTAAGAATGTAACAGAATTGGAAATTGATGTTAAGATTGTGTCAACTGTACATCTCAGCTATTAAAAGGCCATGTCTGAGGTGTCAGAGAAAATAGCTGGGGCTGGAGAGAAAACTATTTAAATTGAGTTTGGAGTTGTAAATTGGATCATAAATTAGATAAAAAGGAGAACCAAAGATTTAATATAAAATCTTCATTCTAGCTCTGTTAGCACAGGAAGCCCTGCATCTATCCTGGCACCACTGTTTTTCTAGTTATTAATAACACTAGAGATACTTGGAAGTAAAAAACTAAAATTATCGAACAAGTTGTCTGACAAAGCAAACTAAGTATTGAGATGAAAGCAAAGAATGATATGAGTAATAGACTAAAAGAACAAGGGGTGATTGGCATGCTGGAAAACATTATCAAAACCAGCCTTGATATGCAGTGGAAAGAATTCTGAGAGGTTATTGCATTATTATAGCATAGATGGAGGCCATGAAGCCCATCACATTTACATCGGAACAGCAAAAAAATCTCCAGAAGCATTATTTTAGCAAATGGGAAAATCTACCACGTCCCTTGATATTTGAAATATCCAGAAATCTATCAGTTAATCTTTATCTTGAATATACTCAATGACTGAGTCATCAGAACTCTCTTATTTTAGACTCTCTGAATGAAGAAATTTCTTCTCATTTCAATCCCAAATACTTTACCTTTTAATATGAGACTGCATACTTTCAGGCTGAACTACACCCTATCTTCCTGCCCAACATCCACCATGGAATCCAGCTGAAGGTAATACAGCACAAACAGATTCCAAGTGAAATCTACTTGATCATCAGATACCTGAAGCCACATTCAATCAAGCGCTGCGTTGATGTCAAAGGCAATCATTCTCACCTCATCTCTGCAGTTCAGGACCTTAGTCTCTCTCATTTTTAATGTAATCAAAAGCTTAGTGACCCTGGTGGAACTCAAATTGAGTGTCAATGAGAAGGTTATTTCTTTGCGAGTTCCACTTAAAAACACCTTTGACGACACTTTACATCACGTTGCTGATGATCGAGAGCACACTGCTAGGATAATGATTCACCAGGTTAGATTTCCCTTCTTTTTGTATGCTGAGCATACCTGGACAATCTATTACAATTTTGGGTGGATGCCAATGTTGTAGCTATATTGGATTCTCTTAGCAGGGGTCATAGATTTCTGTAACACAAATATTTAGTCCTTTTACTGGAATGTTGTCAAGATGACAGCATTTGTAGTAACAAATGCTTCAGCTGTTTCTTGACATCAGGTAGCATGAATGTATTTGTTGGAATACTGGCATTTGTGATGCTGCAGACCTCAGGAGGAGGCCAAGATGGATCATCTAATTGGCATTTCAGATTGAAGTTGTGTGCAAGAGCTTCAGCATTGTCTTTTTCACTAATATGCAGGACATAATAAAGCATGAGGATATTCGTGGAACCTTTACCTCCTCAGTTTTTTTTAAATGTCCACAATCATTCACAACTGGATGTACCAAGATATCCAGCAAAATAAACTTGATCTTTGTAATGGAGTTGACTTTGTAACAATATGTTTACATTTGCAACCCCATGAAGCATCCCCGATGAAACAAATTGCTGAGATTACCATTTTGTTTTGAAGGCATAAACAACTTTTTTACATTATGCTTTAAAGCATAAAAGGTAACATTAAGTGTTTCCAAGCATTCAAACACAGTTGAAACAAAAACAGATAATAGAAGGTGAAATAACTCTACAGAGACCGGTATGTCATCATCATGTTACTCTTTATTTACACGTGCACTGGTCCAGCTTCATCAGAGTTAGCCATCAGGGTCAACCCAACCTCTGATACTCCTGTTTATATCTGTCGGCCAGGGCTTCCTGACTGAACCAAATTAACAGCCCCAATCAGGGAACTTGTATTCTGTGAGGTTAACCTATTGACTTTGTTACAATCACAATATCCCTCCACCTCTGAGTCGAGGACATAGGCTAGTTCTTTCTTTTGTAGCTCCTCCTGTGATGTTTTTTGCACTGGCTCAAGTTCCACCAACTCTACCAATGATACGGATAGCATGTAATGCACAGTAACTTGCCTCTTGTGCCCGGAGTGTCTCGGAAGAAATTCATTCTCCCCCTTAAGTGGCAAAGGCATCGAAGTGGCAGCATCCATTGTGCCCATCTTAGATTCTGAGGTATCTTCATTGCTTGAGTGAAAACCCATGGGTTCCAGACCAATTGGGAAGGCAGTTCAGGAGCTGAGCTTATTTTGTTCCCACACTGTTTGTGAGTTTGCGACTTTAATATGGTCCACACGATTGTTCAGGACCATTGCACCCACCCAAAACTTATATGTCAGATGGATAGTATGGAGAAATATTATATTCAGAATGCCATTTGGCTTTAGGGAATGCTCAAATTCTCTGCTGGTTAATGATGGCCCGTTGTCTGTGACCAACACTTCTGAGAGACCGTGTATTGCAAAAGATATTCACAACTTTCCTATTGTTGTCCCCATGTTTGACGAATCGACTCTATGCATGTCCAACCACTTCAAGTGGGTGCTCACAATGACTAAGAATGTTGAACCCATGAAAGAGCCAGTATTGTTGATGCGTAATTGGAAAAAAAATGGATCCAGGGTTTACCTGGCCATTCCCACAAATGTGGGGGAGCTGCTGGCAGTAATTTTTGTCCTTGCTGGCACTGTGGGTGCTTCTGCATCCAATCCTGGCAACCAGACATAATTTCTCTCCAACATCTTTATTTTGGACAACCCTGGATGACCTTAGATAAAAACCGAAAGAGCTGTGGATGCTGTAAATCAGGAGCAAAAACGGAAGTTGCTCGAAAAACTCAGCAGGTCCGGCAGCATCTGTGAAGAATATATCAGAGTTAACATTTTGGGTCTGGTGATCCTTCCTCAGACCCGTCCTGAGCTTTTCCAGCAACTTCTGTGCTTGTTCCTGGATGACCCTGGTGGAGTTTAGCCGATATTTGGCACCAACCTTTGCTTGGGACAATCACTCTTGCTGCCCACAATAAAATGCTGTCCTCTACGGTGATCTGGTCTTATTGGGTCCAGAAAGCTTTCAATTCTGGTTTCCGTGGCTCTTTTGTATCCCCCATCACCACCAGCTGTTTTAATATCGGGAGCCTCAGAAAATGTCAGGCTCCTAATAAGCTAAAAAGCTACAGGAACAAAGGCTGGCAGGAGAGTTATGCGTTGCTTTTCACCTGCCTAAATGATATTTGCCTGGAAAAAATAACACATTCTCTCCACAACAAACACAGAAATTGTTGGTAAAGATCAGCAGGTCCGCTAGCAACTGTGAAGAGAAATCAGAGTTAATGTTTTTGGTCCGGTGACCCTTCCTCAGAACTCTTATTTTTCTTTCAAGCTTCCAAAATAATGGTATGATACTAGAAGTGCTTATTCCAAATCAAAGATGACGGTCACAAGCAAATTTCTTCAGGAGTGTATTTTTCTTTCTCATTGCTACTGAAATAACTCTAAAGAGGTTAGTAAACCTCTACCAAGTCACTTTTTATTTACATATGCACAGTACTTGACACTGGTCTGGCTTTCTCAGATCCAGCTCTCGAGTGAACAGGATGTCTGACACGCCTACTTATATCTGTCAGCCAGGGCTCACCAATTGGTCTAGTCCTAATCAGGATCTCATATCCTATAAGGTCAACCTGGTTTACCTCATTATGATCACCACAGGTGTTTCTACAAAACCAGTAGTCAATGATAAGTCTTTATGTGTCTCTTTGAGCTGCATGGAATATTCAATGTTCTAGTACTACTTGGACACCTCCACACAACATTTTCTTCAGGACATTGAAGAAATCATTAGTGCTGCTTCCTTCTCTTGTTTGGAATTGGATAAAAATATATAATTCACCTCCAATTTCCACCCTGCTCTCACCTTCACCAGGTCCATCTCCAAGACCTTACTTCCTGAACATTAATTTACAGTTCTTGGGACAGGCTGGCCGCCAGTATCCATTACCACCCATCGACTCCCACAGCTACCTCAACAATGAATCCCAGACACACCTTCCATGTAAAGCTGTGATTTACCTGCACATCAGTTCATTTAGTCTGAGATAACAAGGTGCAGCGCTGGATGAACACAGCAGACCAAGCAGCATCAGAGGAGCAGGAAAGCTGATGTTTCGGGTCTGGACCCTTCTGCAGAAATGGGGGAAGGAGGGGGATTCTGAAATAAGTAGAGAGAAGGGAGAGGCAGATGGGAGGTGGATAAAGGAGCAGATAGGTAGAAAGCAAAAAATGTCCTTGGTAGTGGGATCAGATTGCAGGTGGCGGAAGTGGTGGAGGACGATGTATTGAGTCTGGAGGTGGGGTGGTACATGAGGACGAGAGGGATTCTGTTTTTGTTGTTATTGCAGGGAGCGGGTGTGAGGATGACTTGTGGGAAAGGTGAGCGGTGCGGTCGAGGGCATTTTTGATCACTCTGGAGGGGAAGTCTGCCACTTCTGCCACCTGCAATCTGACCCCACTACCAAGGATATTTTTCCCTCCCCACCCTTATCTGCCATCCGGAGGGACCGCTCTCTCCATGACTCCCTTATCCACTCCACACTCCCCATGAGCCCCACCACCCCCAGTACTTTTCCCTGCAACAGCAGGAAGTGCTACACCTGCCCCTACACCTCCCCCCTCACCTCCATCCCAAGCCCCAAGAAAACCTTCCACATTAAACAGATGTTCACCTGCACATCTGCTAATGTGATATATTGTATCCGCTGTTCCTGATGTGGCCTCCACTACATCAGGGAAACCAAGCGAAGGCTTACAGACTGCTTTGTGGAACACCTACACTCGGTTCATGACAAACGATTGCACCTCCCTGTTGCAAACCACTTCAACTCCCCCTTCCACTCTTTGGACAACATGTCCATCCTGGGCCTTCTCCAGTGCCACAACGATACCACCCGAAGGTTGCAGGAACAGCACCTCATATTTCGCCTGGGAACTCTGCAGCCCAATGCCCACAATGTGGACTTCACAAGCTTCAAAATCTCCCCACCCCCAACCTCATCCCAAAACCAGCCCAGCTCATCCCTGCCTCTTTGACCTGTCCGTCTTTCTCCTACTTATCCGCTCCTCCCACCTCACTGACCAACCCCCAATCCCATCTCCTACCTACCAGCCTCATCCTCACCTCCTTGACCTGTCCATCTTCCCTTGACCGCCCAGCCCCCATCCTAACTCCCCACCTACACTTACCTTTCCTGGCTCCATCCTCACCTCCTTGACCTGTCCATCTCCTCTCCACCTATCTGCTCCTTTATCCAACTTCCATTTGCCTCTCCCTCTCTCTCTATTTATTTCAGAATTCCCTTCCCCTCCCCCATTTTTGAAGAAGGGTCCAGACCCGAAACGTCAGCTTTTCTGCTCCTCTGATGCTGCTCGGCCTGCTGTGTTCATCCAGCTCTACAACTTGTTATCTCACGTTCTCCAGCATTGGCAGTTGCTGCTATCTCTAAGTTAATTTAGTCTACTGTTTTCGCTGTTCACAGTGTGTTCTCCTCTGCACTGGGGAATGGAAATGTAGACCAGGCAACCGTGTTGCAGATTACTTATATTCTGTTTGTAAAAATGACTGAGCTTTCACTTACTTGCCATTTTAACACACCACCTTGTCCCTACACTATTTCTGTCACAGGCCTGCTGCAGTGTTCCAGCAAGCCTCAAACTCGAAGAACAGCATCTCATTTTCCACTTGGAGGACACATGCAGGTTCTAGGACTTCACATTGATTTCAATAACCTAAGAGCCTGGTTACATCTTCCTTTTTTTTTGTCCACCCCCACTCCCTGCTCGTACTATGACATGGGTTGCTTTCAAAACAGGCTACCCAATCTCTCCTATGAGACTATAATAAGATCTTATTATCACTTATTCAGCTTCTCTTCTGTCCTGGTCTAATATCCATAATTCCCTCAGCTGCCTTCTTCTTTAACATTTCTTTCTCTCTCTTTGGTCTCTGTCTCTACCTATCTGCTGAACTCCTCCACCCTCCCCAAACTTGTCCTCAGCATGAATACCACCATTCCAAGTTGTTATCAGCTCTTATGAAGAGTCACTGGAATTGAAGTATTAAATCTACTTTCTCTCCACAGATGCCGCCAGACCTGCTGAGCTTTTTCAGCAACTTTGTTTTGGTTGCTGCCAGATCTGTTCAGTTTCAGCAGTAATTTTTACTCTGTTATTGATAAACAAGTGTTTGATTTAATGGAAACTTCAACAATTAAGCAGATATTGAGGCATCAGTTCATGTCATTTGGTTCCTTTTTCATTAACTGAGAGGCAAAGAACATTTTAAACTATTCTCTTAACTTTATGAAAGTCATAAACTGATAGTAACAAAATGTAATAAAGAGGATGGGCCAATCAATAATTGCTAACTTAAGGCAACAGTGGGAGGTATCTTCAATCAATGTCCCTCACCCTTAAGGGACAATGAGAGATTGTTCCTTTCAACCAATTAGCAATAAGCCTCCCCCAGCCTAGGTCACTCAGATTGTAATGATGTAATTGATCATGCTGTTGGTCATAGCTTGAAGAGAGTTAGTAACCAATTGCTTTTGGTGATGGAAGGTTTGAGAGGTTGAAATTATCCTGCTGTCCAAGTGAAAGTGGAAGACTGTGACTGTGACTGTGACTGTGTCATACCTGCACCCTAAGCTGAACCAGAAAGCTAGAACCCTAGTCCACCCATAAAGTCATTGCCCTGCTTTAAGATGTATTATTTACAACTTAAATAAAATTTGCTAAGTTACTGTATTTGATTGTTTCCTTTTGTCTCATTGGTTAAAATCTTAAATAAATTAATTAATATTGGGATTTGAGTATAAATCATAAGATCTTGATTGTCAGGGAAGAAGCTCCATCTATGACTCATCTTGATAAGTAAAATGTTGGTAGAATACTAATCTGGAATTCTTCTGTAATAGCAGAGTGGCTCAGTAGTTAGCACTGTTGGCTCACAGTGCCAGGAACCCAGGTTCAGTTCAACCCTTGGACGATTGTCTGTGTGGAGTTTGCATGTTCTCCCTGTGCCTGCATGGGTTTCCTCCCACAGGCACAAAGATGTGCAGTTTAGGTGGATGAGCCATGCTACTTTGCCCACAGTGTCCAGGGGATGTGCAGGCTAGGTGCATTAGCCATGGGAAATGAAGGGTTATGGTGGGTGGATTTGGGTGGGCTGCTCTTTAACACAGGGCGGCTCAGTGGTTAGCACTGCTGCCTTGCAGTGCCAGGGAACCAGGTTCAACTCCACCCATGGGCAACTGTCTGTGTGGAGCTTACATATTCTCCCTGTGTCTGCGTGGGTTTCCTCCCACAATCCAAAGATGTGCTGCTTAGGTGGATTGGCCATCCTAAATTGCCTGTAGTGTTCAGGGATGTGTAGATTGGGGGAGGGAGATGGGGATGGGGATGAGTCTGGGTGGGATGCTCTGAGGGTCAGGGTGGACTTGTTGGGCCGAAGGGCCTGTTTCCACACTGTAGGGATTCTATGATTTCTTTTATATTCTCAAAACAGCTCAATAAATTCAGTGATTAAAACCAAGGTTCCCCTAATATTTATGTTTCCCTTGCAATTTTCACAAAGGTCTGTTTTGGCATTTTTTTACTACAGTAATAAATTTAACTAGAACACATCCAAAATATATCAAGATCAAGCTCATAATCTTTAAGTGTCACTCTTCTAATAGACTTGCAGCCTGCAGATTCAGTGAATTTTACCATGAAGGCCCTGCTTTCTCAAACTCATCCCTCACTGGGGCATAGTGACCCTTAGGCTAAACCATGACCAATGATCTGCCTTTAATGAGACAGAAGTCCTATGGTCCTCTGAAACAATGGTGACTTTAGCTTCTCCAGTCTGTAGATTGCTCTTCTAACAAATTGGTGTGTGATTTCATAGGTCTACCTATCAGGACATCTTTTGTCCACTTGATCATTGTAGGTATCTTTTCAAATCAGAATTATTCTTTGAGCTACGTCCACTTCTTTCTTCCTTTATTTTGTTTTTTTTTGTCACTGAATCATGTTATGCCAGTTCTTCCTCTCTGAAAATCAGTTTTTTAAAGTTTTACTTCTTTTTCATTGCTCTTTTTTACTTTTTATCACTTTCCTAATCAGTATTTCTTACATCTAATTCACTTTTTCCATCTTTCTCCTCCTTTTCTATTACTCCTTTTTTTCCCTTCATTATCATTATCATTTCCATTTCACTTTTTTATCTTCTTTTTCCTGTCACCTCATTTCTCGTGCTCTTCTAATTCTTCTAATTCAAGTCTTCCCATTTATTTCTCTCTCTCTTTGCTCCTCTGAGTAATAATATTTTGCATTCTTTCTACATTTCCCCTAATGCAATTCTTAACTTCTTATTTCAATTTGATTCTTAGCAAATTCTAGTAGTGATGCATTAAGTTTAGGTTTCCCTACTTTTAATTCTAAACACTGAATAATCACTTTAACCATCTCCTTACAAGAGCCAGCTTGCATTTCTACATTCAGTTTGCTTTTTTTAATTCTTTTAATGCAGCTTCAGTCAACAATTTAAAATAATTCAGTTATACTTTCTACTGTGAGAACAGTCTTAACAAAGAGCAAACACATTAGCAAAGTGTAAACTGTATGTTTTACTTCAGAAGTGCACTTCCAATTTTATGTTTAGTATCACTATATACAATCTCTCTTAAATTCAATGAATTTCTATCCCTCCAGGAGTCTCCACTTTCTTATAATCCTAGCTGGTTGTAATAAAGGCTAGACAAACAGGAGGCTGGAAGAACACAGCAGGCCAGGCAGCATATGGAGGAAAGAAGCAGTCAATGTTTCGGGTATTACTCTTCTTCAAGACTGGCTTCAGGACTGAAGGCTAGTCAGATTTCACAATGAAACCTCGTTTGATCGATCGTAAGTTTTATTTTGGAAATTTGGTCACCACGTCATTCACCAAACATATTTGCCAAGGCTGCCAATACACTTTTAACAAAAGAACATCAATTTATTTCAAAAAGATTTTTAAAAATCTATAAATAGACAATTTGGAAAGAAGTCTCATCAAAAGAAGCAAAAGAAATGATTATTCCCATTTTGCAGCATTATATTTGACAGACACTGAACCCCAGTTATGTATCACTCCTATCTTCACTCTAAGATTTTTGACTCAACTGATGAGTTTGCAGCTATTTAATTTAAGCTACTTTCTGTACATTTACCAGATATGATGCCTTTCATTTCACACTGGGACGCAAAGATAGTATAACTCTGGCTTTGACTCCTGTTTGAATAGCTTAACAGTAAACACTCTTGCAATTATTTCCCACTTAGTCATTCATCTTGAGTCATTTGCTGTTTTGATAAGGCTAGTTTGAAATCCCAGTTCAAAAAATGACTTCGTGATCTTAAAGAAAATGTCACCTTCACAAAACTACGTCCAAAAATTCATTTTAGAACCCAAGTTCCCAAGCACTGAAAATATATGACAAATCTATTCTGCAATTATGGATTCTTGGTGCAGGGGATTGTTAAGCATTACCAAATAAGAGATAACCTATTGCCTGTTTCTTTGGAGCCAAGAACTACTTTCTGAAAGGATTGTTGCCATATTGTTGCTTTTAAGCCCATAGGCAAAGCAATGACCTCCTCAGGGAGCCTTCAGGTCATCCCTGTCACCTGCTTCCTGAAATTCTATGGCATAGTTCTCCCATCATTCTTTTTTTCATCAACCTTAGTTCAGTCTGCAACACTTATTTTGCTTCATGGTATCTGATTTTTCTTGATGATGCTTTTTTTGTTGGATATGTAGGGTCAATGAGCATTATGAACGTCATCCTCTAGGTTGGCTGTATCTTGTTCCTTTTTTTTCGTTGAGTGGATCTTAGTGCTCTGTTTGACAAATCCAAGACTTCAGGCCTTGTGCCACAAATGACGTCCTTTAACCTCTTCCAAGAATCTCCAATGTCTATATTATCTTTGTTAAAGCCAATTGATCAGTACCTGAATCTCATTAGGGATTTATTTACAATAGTTATGTCAACCTTCCTTTGTGGTTTGACTCTGTGGCATAAATCTTTAGCTATTATCTTCAAGGACACAATGCTATTGACAAGCTGATGGTCTGATTAGCAATTAACAACACACAGGACCAGTTTTGAGCAGGTGCCCCAGATTTCTTCATACCAGAAGTAACAAGCAAGCTGAAGGAATGGCAATCGAACCCACAGCCCGAAATGGGTTAAATAAGACTAAGGATTCAAAGGAAACCATGATCTTAGAAAGAGATGTCAATGGGTTTAGTACTTGTATGAACAATTGAACATTCTCAGTATGGAAGGTATGCTTTGAAGGGCTATATACTCCATGAATGATAATAAAACTTGGCAGAGAGAAGAGTAAAATAAATTATCAAGGAAAGTGTAAAGACCTCTCGGAAGTCCATTATGAGCCAACATTTAGAACTGGGGTGGATTCATCTTGCTTTCAGTTTATCACCTTATTTGATGATTGCTGTTGTCATGTTAGGTATAAAGTTGATGGACTTAGAGGAATAAAGCTAACTGTTGGAGTTTATTCTAATAATATGTAGTGCCCCAGTACTCCTCCACTATCTAACCACCCATATCTAACATTCTGTACCAACACAGACAAGAATGATGAATCTGTCCTGCATGCTACTTTTTTTGATGGTGCAGCTGAAATCACCGTAGAATGTCTAAGCTAGCATTTACTTTGCATCCCTAAATTCTCTTGAGAAGGTAGTTGCGAGCTGTCTTCTTGAATTGCTACAGTTTACAGCGTGGGGGTACAACAGGAGGTGAGTGCATCTACAGTACTGTCAGGAAGTTGCTTTCAGGATTTTGTTCTAGTGACTATAAAGGAATAACAATATAGGTAAAAGTCAGAATGGTGTATGGCTTGGAAGGAAACTTGCTGGTGTTGGTGGTGACCCCATGCAACTTTTACCCTTCCAGAAGGTAAAGTTTGAGATTTTGGAAGGTGGTATCAGATGAGTCTTGGTGAGTTATTGAAGTGCATCTTGAGATTATATACATTGTTGCCACTATACGTCAGTGGTGAAGGGTGTGAATGTTGAAAGTGGCAGTTAGGTGTCATCCAGTGGGCTTCTTTACCTTGGATAGTGTTGACTTGCTTGAGTGTCGTTAAAGCTGCACCTATTAGTAAAGTGGAGAATATTTTATCACACTCTTGATGTGTGCGTTGCAGATGGTAGATGTTTTACTTGGTCAGTCAGGAGATGAGTTACTCACCTCAGAATTCCCAACCTCTGTAGTGCTTGTGCAACCATCGTGCTTATGTAGCTGACCTTGTTCAGTTTCTGTGTTGTATGTCCCAGCAGACTTATACAAAGTGCTCATTCATTTTCTTGGAAAGTGGCTTGAGCTTAATAGACAATTTAGATTAAATTGGAAATTCCAAACGTGCCTGTAAAAACTAATGCTTGGAGTCACGAATTCTGTATCGTGTGCAGCCAGTACCTACGTCTTTAAGAATGAGACTCTGGCTATGAGAGATGTTCTATTTTCTGGTTTTATATAATTATCTAGAGCTGTTCTGACATGAGGCAAATATCACTCAGCAGTTAATTGTCCTGTGAGTTTTTAAGTTGTCTTTTTCTCTAAAAGTTCATTTTACTCTTTTCTTTGTCAAGTTTTGTTTTATCCATGAATTATGCGCCCCCACTCCCCCCTTCAGACCTTCAGTACTAAGTACTTTGACATGTTTTCTTGGCTTTCTTTGAATTCATGGCAATATTTGGCCAGCCATGAACTTAACTATGGTAAGACTGTGAGACAGTGAGACTGCCACTCCAACTGAGTTATGTGTGGCAATAACAACAAGGAGTGTTGGGCACCTGCATCGTTATTACATTGGCCTTGGTCCTCACCCAAATGACTTACCTTTAAGATTAAATGCTGTTTTATTTCCTTCTGTTATCAAATGTGAGCAACCAGTCTAAAATGCAGAATTGATAAACATATTTCTGCATTATATTTTTACTTGCGTATAGTTTACAAGCCACCCAGGAGCACAACTGATTATAGCTTTATGCTACGCCAAACACGTCAGATAAATATTCTAAAATTGCTCCAGACTATCACAATGGAATAGTTTGAAAGTTTTCCTGTTGTACAAATTTTAACTATGGTAGATGATGTAGGATAATTTCAAATAGACTTGTAATATCAATCAGTTGATTCAGGATCCTCCCGGGCAGATTTGCTACATCAACTATGAGTACAGGTAGCCCAGGATCCTCCCACATTGACTGAGAAACTTGTCAGGCTTTGTTATGCATCACCAGTGGACCATTAAAATCTCCATTGCAACTATTCATCTCCTTTCATTTTTCATAGCCTCTCAGGTAGAAATTGGGAGGCCCTCTTTCAGACATGTAAATGCTGATGTTGTCACAAAGTTCACCTAAACCTTGAGGTGACCCAAAACGGGGCTTTCGTCCTCATCCAAATGATGTTGGCAAGCTTTCAGCACCCACCACAACCTGTGAACTGATTGAATTTGAGGCTGCCTGCCTCAACTGTGATTCTGAAGAAAGCTGCCACTCTATCTTTATCTGCAGTGGAAATTATAGACTTTATTTTTTAAAACTGACCTTTTCAGTGACTAATCAATTACTAGGCCACTCACATGCAAGCAAAAACTGAACCAGGCAAATCTGATGGTGGCTCATCTCAGACTGACATACTTTCCACGAAGAATTTTCATTTGACCCATCTTGTGCAAAGGAGCCAATGACAAAATTTACTTCAGAGACTAGTAAATTTTTGTTTCCTGAAAGTATTAAAGGATGAAAGGAGAGTATATGGATTTAGATCATAAATCAACATTGATCTGATTGAATGGTGGAACATGCTCAAGACGCTAAATGAATTGCTCCTGTTCCCTCATTTAAATGATCTGAAATGCAGCCAGGCCCAATATCAGGTCACACATCCTAGAGAGGCTAGGGAGCCATAAGCTATCGTGATCATTCTCCAATATTGGACTATATATCATGCACATTACAATTTCTTCAGTATGGATATGTCTCAAATTATTTTGAGGGACTTTTTCAGCATTAAATCATTTTGACCTTCATGTCTAATTTCCCTCTGGTATGGATATGTGCACTGTACTAAGTTGATTTCCCTGAAGCAAAATGCATAACCCAATTTGGAAGTTGTACTGTTAAATGTCTTGCACCAAGTACGTAACAAAGACATCAAACTACTTGAATAATGCATATTCTTAAAAAAATGCAAAATACAATGGTTACAATTTAGACAAATCTGCATCCAACTTACCTGTAAAGTTAAAATTTGCATGCTTTCCATGTTTTCAAGAAATTTGATTCTGAGTATCTCCAACTCCTACGCAGCTGAAGACTTGAATTCAACTACCCTCAACCTTGGCTGTGCAACTTCAATATTTGGATGTTAGTGGGTCAAATCCAGATGGAGAACTGTAGTTTGCACCTCACTGTCTGTCAATACACGATACCTATCATAAATCAAACTACAGAAGTCAATCAGTCACATATAATATTCATTCCAGCCCTTTTTTCTTCTTTTACTCGTACAACTTACAATTATCCAAGGAATTTAAATGAGAATGAATAATTATTGTATAATTAATTTATTAACAGGGAAATGTATGAGGCTAATTCAAAATCTTGTAGCACATTACTAGCCGTTTTCTTTAATACTACTGAGTTGCAGTCATTGTACCAACTCTGGCAGGGTCAAAATGTTTATGACTAGAAAGTTGATAAATTAAGAAATATAATCAGTGGAAACAATATATACAATGTGGTTGATCTGCCAAAATCTATCCATATGATATTGTTTCTCCAATAAAATGAAAGAAGACATATCGCAACGCTAGCTTGAGGCTTTCCAAATAATTACATTGTAATTGCATTATTAAGGTACTTCCAACGTACACAGATGGTTTGCATGCAAATGAGCAAACTAAGGGTATATAGACTTCCCAACTATGCATCCTTTTTCATCCTGTCATTAATTGCTGAGTGTGGCTCTGGTACTGGTGCTAATCACTGAAGCCTAGCTAACATAGTTCAGTAAAACAAGATGATGTGAGGCATATAGATGTCAGCCAATGCAGAACACCAGAGGAAATAGGATGGGTCAACATTTCGATTTCACTTATGCACAATACCTGTATTAGGATCAGGGACTATCTGAAGCACTGTGGGGAACTGCAGTTAGAGCATTTATATTCATCATGCTAATAAATGGAGTAGAACAAAAGCAACATTAATCAGACACAAATGCGAATTTGGGAAGTAGTGTATTAATTAGTTACTGTTAATGCAAGGTAGACAGGCTTACCAATTGTCAATGACATTACCTATCAGTGTCTAGAAGAGATCCTAAAACTATGTTACAATCACACTGAAGCACATTTGTATAGTAAACCACAATATTACAACTACAAAAACAGACTCATGTAGTTAATGTTTTAATGAAGATCCATAACTTGGGTTGATATTGGAGTTGTTGGTTGGTTCACCAAGCTGTCTGGTTTTCATGCAAACGTTTTGTCTGCCATCTAGGTGACTTTATCGATGCTGTGTAGCCTCCATTGTTCTGTCCCGCTCTGAATTCATATGATCTGGTCTGTCATGGTGGGCAGTCTTGTTTCTGGTTTTGTACTTTAGTCATTTGTAGATGGGGCCTATTTCAACTTGTTTGTTAATTGCATCAGTTGTTGAAAACCAGGCCTCCAGGAATTCTCATGCTTGTCTTTATCTCGCTTGTCCTAGTACTGTAACTTTGTCCCAGTTAAATTGATGTTCTTCTATGTCGGAGTGTATTGAAGCGAGGGAGAGTTGGTCATGCAGTTTTGCTGCGAGTTGGTGTTGATGTATCCTGGTGGCGAGTTTCCTTCCCATCTGTCCTTTGTAGTGTTTCTCGCAGTTGCTGCATGGTATTTTGTATTTGTCCTGTTCATTGTGGGTATGGGGTCTTTTGTCTTTGAGAGTAACTGGTGAAGTGTGGCTGTTGGTTAGTGTGCCATCCTTATTCCAAATAAACAACACCACGAAGACACTGTATGCCCCAACTCACTGGCCACCCTACCCTACATTATAAACATGTCAGAACCGACTACAAGATTCCTACAACCTCTTGGAACAAGGATGGCACACAAACCAACAGCTACACTTCGCCAGTTACTCTCAAAAGACCCCATACCACAGTGAGCAGGACAAATGTGATATATAAAAACACCATACAGCAACTGCAAGAAACGCTATATAGTACAGACTAGCAGGAAACTTGCCACCAGGATACATGAACACCAACTCACAGCAAAATGGCACGACCAACTCGCTCTAGTTTCAATATACTCTGACATAGAAGGACATCAATTAAACTGGAACAAAGTTACTGTACTTGAACAAGTAAGACACAGGCAAGCATGAGAAATCCTGGAGGCCTGGTTTTCAACCAACGATGCAATTATCAAATGTTTTAAAATAGACCCCATCTACCTACCACTACAGTACAAAACTGGAAACAAGATTGCCCACCATAACAGAACAGACCATATAAATTCAGAGTGGAGCAGAGCAACACTGCTTCAACAGAGGCTACACAGCACTGACAATGACACCTGGAAGGAAGATGAAATGTTTGTATGAAAACAAGTCAGCTTGGTGAACCAACCAGTAACTCCAGACTCATGTATGTGAGCAACATTTGTGAATGCAGAACCTGCATTTTTGCATGTCCATAATAATTATAATTACAATTTAAGTTTTGATGGAACAAGACAAATAAGGGAATATTTTCCTGAACAGTTTTTGAAATGCATCAAACTTATTATATTTTTTGTGCAATAATTTCTCAGTTGTTTAGCTGCTCTAAGTATTGCAAAATTGACGTTGACCTTCCGGATACAATTTGAGTACTAAAACTATTATACTGATTTATTAGTGCATTAACATTAGACTAAATAAACAGTCAACTATCCATAACAATGTCACTCAATAAAAAGTAACCTTGAAGCCACCAGCTGTCACATATATTATGTCACAATGTTGATCTAAAACAAAGTGCCATCGAGGACATAGAGTTTCAATATTTTTTATGTGACTGCTTTACTGATTTTGAGACTTAGTTTATTTTCACCTTTCAATCCTTTATTCAAATTTTATATATAAATATATAATTCATTTATCAATAGCAAGCAACACAAATGAATAAAGTCTAACATTTTTATTGTCAGTTGGAATTTTATTGTCACAATTAAGGCTTCTGGTCCTTTACATATTTTGTACTGTTCTGTAAATTGGCAACTAACACACTGTTTCTTTTTATCCTGTTGACTTCCCAACAAAATTGAACTTCAATTTGACATTCTCTTAATGAGAATCATAGCCCTTTGTACAATATGAAGTTCATATAGCAGTTCTATAGAGAATTTCTACTGCTGATAATTAATAACACATTTCAGCCTTCCTAAATCACTCTGATTGCAGCTTTCCGCAGAACAGTAAAAAAAATCAGCAAATAGGCAAAGCCCCAGTCTATGAAAGGTATCAGATGGAGAAGGTCACAGTGCTGCATTTTCTTGATTCGACCTTGGGCTGCAACTTTTAATTATTTATGTGCTGTAATATTGTTCTTGGTGCCAGAATTATTCAGCCTTTGAAGGTTTATGCAATGGGTTTCAGCATTTCAAGTCTTAGAGATCACGCTCATAATTTTTAAAAAATCTGTGCAGACAGAATATAATTTAATCAAGAAATGGGTATTAACCAGTAGCACACAGTGGTTGAATAACATGGGTAGCTGTCACTGTCGCTTGAACTGAGATTGCATTCAGCCCCCCAAAAAAACTGGATAGCATATTTTCCTCACTTTTTCCTATCAAAACATATACACTTGACATTTTAGCACAATCATCAGCCTATGGGGTGAAAATCTGTACATAATTCTTCTCATTTTTGATTAGAAAACAAAAACGTGTTGGCAGTCGTTGCAGGAGGTCAGAAAGGGCCAATGATGGTCAGTGTCCAATCACTAGATGCATTTAGTGCAATTATTAAGCAACCCAAATGGCGCACTGTTAACCTCCTTGCACGTGTAGCTTATGAACATAACTCCTGTTACAGCACATAACTTTCAGTCAATAGAATGTGTTTTTTTTTCTAAATTTTCTTTAGTAAAACATATGCTGTTGGTCAGTATGAGCTGGAGTAATAAACCTGATTTCATGGTTGGCGTGATGGACCCATCAATATTGTACATTTCAACACCCATCCTTGGTAAAGTCTGACTTTCAGCATTTAGTCATTCAGCATTTAATGTGTGACCTGCCTATGAATGCACGATTTATAAAATATTAATGGAGTGTGAAACCTAATCATGGCTGGCCTCAGTTCTCTCAGTGGATGCTCTAGCTGAGCAGTGAAAACTCTTAAGTCTGAAGTTGAACACGGAATGTTTTTATTTCTTTGCTTCGTCATTTTATCCAGCATTGAATTCAGTTTCTTTGTTGGTTTAAAGTAAAGGAAGCTGCATATGTGTTGCTCTGCAGCTGGTATGGTAGTGGCATTCAAGAGAAATTTTAGGTTATATGTTACTGGTGGTATACTACAGCCTAAATTGTAAATAAAGGTGTAAATGCTGTGATGATAGTGTGATAACCCTAATAGTTGGAAAATCATGAGCAGGGCCTGCTGGAATTTTGAACTTTATAGAATCCCTACAGTGTGGAAAGCAGGCCATTCGACCCAACAAGTCCACACCACCCCTCTGAAGAACATCCCACTCAGACCCATCCCCCTATCCTTCCCCTGTAACCCTACAGTTCCCATGGCTAATCCACCTAACTTACACACCCCTGGACGCTACAGGCAATTTAGCATGGCCAATCTGCCTAACCCACACATCTTTTGACTGTGGGAGGAAACCAGAGCACTTAGTGGAAACCCACACCGATATGGGGAGAATATGCAAACTCCACCCAGATAGTCACCCGAAGGTGGAATCAAACCCAGGTCTCTGGCGCTGCAAGGCAGCAGTGTTAACCATTGAGCCACCATGTTGCCTGTCTATTACCAGACTCATTTTCTGTTACACTCGTTTGGCCTGTCTTAATTGGCTGACTGAAAATATTCATTAAGAAATTTATTAAACATTTATGAGATATCATAAACCAGTAAAATGTATGTACAACAAGCAAATAGCATAAAGAATGGACAAAATCCTAATTCATAACATTTTCAATCAAATGAAGGAAAAATTGGCACTGTAAGTTAAATGCACAAATCTAGAAGAAAACTTTTATTCCATGGAAGAAAATTAAGGTAACAGCAAATGAGATGACTTCTATACATGTTGGAAAAGCACATATTTACAAATGCATACAGGCTTTGGAGTGCAATGGTTAATGATATGTGGGCAAATATAATAATATTTCATGTTTCTAAGATTCCACAGACTGCATTGTGATGTTGACTAGTTAATCATGTCTAAAGATGTCTTGCTTCCATTGTACAGAACATTGAACTGCACCTTGAAGTTTTGGTTTTCTTAGCAAAGGAAGGATACATTGACTTTGGAGTGGGGAAGAGACAGATGTTTGCCAGACAGATGTTCACTGAGTTGACACCTGTGATAGCAAGATTGTCGTATGAGGAGATATTGAGAATACTGGGTCTGTATTCTCCATGGTCTGGAAAAAAAAAGTGGTCTCATTGAAACTTACAAAACTCTTAAAGGGATGGACAGGGTAGATCTCGAAGATGTTTCCACTGGGTGAAATCTAAAAACAGGGAACATGGTAATAAAAATAAACAAAGGTCAAACATTTTAGGGCTTAAATGAGGAGGAATTTCTTCATGCAGAGAGTAGTGAATCTTGGAATTGTCGAAGCACAACAATTGAGAACGTTCAAAACAGAGATTGATGGATTTCTAGGTATTAATGACACTAAGAGATCTGGCAAACGCATGGAAAAACAGCACCATGGTATATGCCACAACATGGAATGGTGGAACAGACTTGAGAGATTAAATGGCCTACTACTGTCCCAGTGTTACTAATTTTGGTCAGGACAAGAGGCAATCTCTCAGCACTTCTTCAAAAACAGTAGTCTGATAGTCAATATCAACCTGAGCCATCTGACTTGACAGACAGGATTTTACACCCAAACAAATTTGGGTGGCTTTGCATTCCCAATCTGTAATAAATCTTAGAACTCAGCACTTTTGAAATCAGTAATGTGAACTCTCCCGACTAGGCCAAGCTGAGAGTCTGCAGAAACATTTGTTCCCAAAGCGAGGGAGAAATTTTTATTTGTCAAGTAGATTTCTCTGTGGGAAGCAGGTTTTTATGATTGGCCTAACATTTAGTATGCCATTATACCTTTAAGAGACTGCCTCATGATATAATTGCTGTATCATTGAAAGTGACTTGATTATAAACAGAACTTAGACTCCGTGTTAACTTGGGCCATGACATGGTAATGGAAACATGCTACTCTTTGTAGTTGAATAGCTTAATGTTATCTAAGACATGGACGTGTTTTTGAACATGATGTTTTTTAATGTTAATGAGCCACACTGAATGTTTGTTGGGTCATTCAATACCACATTACCATTTCTAGTTTCTTTTGATCTGAGGGATAAAGAAACCATGCTGGAGGCAAAATGCATACCA
>JAHRHZ010000009.1:41094680-41121179 GCA_024137785.1 Ginglymostoma cirratum
GTAGGTCACAATGACTGAGGCTTCTCATGAGTTGGTTGTCATTGGGACAATTGACCCCTAATACTACAAGCATTTGCGCAAAGGAACAGAGATAACAAGGTGTAGAGCTGGATGAACACAGCAGGCCAAGCAGCATCAGAGGAGCAGGAAGACTGACGTTTCGGGTCTAGACCCTTCCGAAACGTCAGCCTTCCTGTTCCTCTGATGCTGCTTGGCCTGCTGTGTTCATCCAGCTCTACACCTTGTTATCTCTGTTCCTTTGCGCAAATGCTTGTAGTATTAGGGGTCAATTGTCCCAATGACAACCAACTCATGAGAAGCCTCAGTCATTGTGACCTACGTTGTTGCTCTACACTTTGTTATCTCAGATTCTCCAGCATCTGCAGTTCCTGCTATCCATGATTAACAGTGTTGGCCATTCATATATAAAAAAAATTCAGGATCAAAGTAGGAGAGTCCAAAGCTAGACAGCATTTGTTTAACCTGAAAGGGGAAAGATTTAAAAAGGATTTGAGGGGCAACTTTTTCATACAGACGGTGGTGCATTTATGAAATTAACTGCAGAAGAAGTGGTAGAGGTGTGTACAGTTGCAACATTTAAAAGATATTTAGATAGGCACACTAATAGGAATGGTTCAGAGGGTTATGGGCGAAACACAAGCAAATAGGTCTAGCTCAGTTTAGGAAACATGCTTGACATGAACGGGTTGGGCCGAAGGGCCTGTTTCTGTGCTGTACGACTCTATAACTATGACTCTACATGCCATCTAGAGACTTCAGCTTGTAACTACAGCAATGCAATTATAAATCGCCAAGACTGGCATTTAAAGCTCCTCTCTTAGATAGCTTAAGGCTCGGGAAGGAACAAGGACAGACAAAAATAAAGGGAAACAGTAGCAGAAAGGGGAATAAAGAAATACAAAAGGAAAGATGCAATACCAGTGAAAGAAATACACTAACTCCACATTGCACTTTACTGTGATTAAAAAAAAGCAAATGGCTCCAAATAAAACTGGAAGACAAACATTTAGTTCTAATCTAAGCAGCCAAAGATGCCTTTGCTGAACACAACTTGTTTTTAATAATGCAGAAAGTTTTATTTTGCAAATCAAGTGACAGATGATGCCAAGAAAAGATGTCTGAACGTTTTGTTTACCACCTGCAAGGTTTTTTGAAAATGTACGTGGGCTGTGTTTGCATGGGTGCTGATATTGCGGTCATAGGGAAGACAAAGACAGAGCATGGCCATAAAAGTGCAGCAGCAAGTTGGATCAAAGGTGGAAAAATGGCAAAAAGGGCAAAATTGATGAATCTTTACTTAAATTCAGTTTGTATTTGGAACAAATTAAATGAATTAATAGCACAAATAAAGGTTAATAGATATGATCTTAAAGCCACGGGAGACATAATTACATGGAGATGAAGGCTGAAGCAAAATATTCAGACATATTTGACTTTTTGAAAGGACAGACAGAGAGAAGTGGAAAGAATGTGGTGGCGTAGCATTGCTAGTACAGGATTGAAAAAGTGTGACAGCCAAAAACAGATCTCAGGTTGGAAGATCTTAAAATCATTTGTGTCTGGGCAGGAAAAAACAAGGACAAGAAGGCATTGGTGGGAATAGTTCATCGGCTCTGTAAAAGTAGCTATACTGTAGAACACCAAATAAATCAGGAGTTGATGTGGGCATGTAAAAAGTTGAAAAACATGAATTCAACCTTGGTGTAGATTGGAAAATAAAATTAGAAGAAATAGCTACAAGACACAGTTCATAGAGTGTTTTCAAGACAGATTACTCTAACAATATATCATGAATCCTAATAATGATCAGGCGCTACTAGATCTGGAAATATGGAATAAGGCAGGTTTAATAAATTATCACACAGAGTAAAATCACAGAGAAATCCGGAGATTACTATCTTTTTGGTTTTACTTTATAATTTAGCCTCTAGCTGCTCAACAGAACCTCTTTCCTCTTTCTACCTCTTTCATCGGTATCTAATATTTGAATTACTACCTGAACGACAAGGAAATTGACACAGCGTTAGCAAGGTTAAAGAGATAAATGCATGACTCAAAGATTGGTGTGGAAGAAACAAGATAGTATTCATGGGACATTGTTATCCATACTGGGGAAGGAGAGAATTGGTCTGATGGGACAGGCTCCACCTGAAACATACTGGGACCAAAGTCCTAGAAAATCAGGGTTTACAGGGTTAATATTAATCGAACTTACCTCAGGGATTCGTGGCCATGTTTCCAGGAGCAGAGTTACAGAGGGAGGAGCTTTCGGAGTAACTAAAACCAAACTGGAAAAAGTGACATCATGGGAGGGCTGTGACCTGATTTGCTGGTAGGAAATCTTTCCCAAAGGTGAAAAAAAAACTGCAAAACTAATTAATAAATAATTAGCTAACCAGGGATTAACTAACTAATAAATTAAGTAGAAATGTTTGGGTTGGTGATGTGCTATAGCTGCATGATGTGGGAGCTGATTGATGTTGTTGCGAACTGCAGTGACCAAATATGCAGCAAGTGTTGGTTGCTGGAGGAAATTCAGCTCAGAGTTGATGAACTGGAGTCTGAGCTTCAGACATTGAGGCACATTTGGGAGGGTGAGAGTTACCTGGACGCTTTGTTTCAGGAGACAGTCACACCTGTTAGATTAAGTAAAACAAATTTGGTCAGTGGCCAGGGACAGCAGGGGTTGGCTGCAAGTGAGGTAGGTAAAGGGATCCTGCATTGAGGAACAGAGGAGTCCCAGCTCTTGACCTTGTCCAACAGGTATGAGGCACTTGCTCACTGTATGGAGGAGGAACATGGCTGTAGGGAGGATGAGCCAGCGGACTACGGCACCATGGCACAGGAGGCCATTCAAGAGGGGTGAGCAAACAGACAAGTAGGTGTTGTAGGGGATTCTATAATTAGGGGAATAGACTGCATTTTTGTGAGCAGGATAGAGAATCCCGCAAGGTATATTGCCTGCTCAGTGCCAGGGTGAGGGACGTCTCTGATTGGCTTGAAAGGATATTAGAGAGGGAGGGGGAGGATCCAGTTGTTATGGTTCACGTCGGGAAAAACAGCACAGGCAAGACTAGGAAAGAGGACCTGTTTAGGGACTATTAGGAACTAAATTAAAGAACAGGTCCTCAAGGGTTATAATCTCTGGATGACTGCCTGAGCCATGTGCAAATTGGCATCATGACACAAGAATAAGGGAAGTAAACATGTGGCTAAAAGAGTGGTACGGGAAAGAGGGGTTCCTTATCATGGAGCACTGGCACCAATATTGGAACCGGAGGGATCTGTGCCGTTGAGGTGATCTCCACCTGGACCGAGCTGGGATCAATGTTCTAGCAAAATGGGTAAATAGGCTGGTAAACAAGGCTTTAAACTAGAAAGTCGGGTGGGGAAGGAATGGGTAAATCTCCAAGGAGTAAAATGACCAATGGGAAATTTAGCAGCAGGTTAACATCTGTGGGGGTGGATTAAACTGCATGGGAAATTACGAAAGAAATGAAAAGAAAGGGGAACTCAGGAGATGTTATTAAAGTCTCCAGCACACAAAATAGGACAGTGTGTTTGTATAGGTTTAGCAATCATTCTTCAAATACACTGGATAAATGAATGACAATGTTAAGACGTATGGTCAATACAGTACTGAAAGTGTTGTATCTGAATGCATGCAGTACACAAAATAAGGTTAATGAGCTTGTGGCGTAGATTAAAATTGGCAGATACGATGTGGTGGACATCACAGAGATGTAGCTGTAAGGAGATCAGGACCATGAAATAAATATTCAAGGATATACATCCTATCAAAAAGACAGGCAGGTGGGCAGAAAGGGTGAGGTTGCCTTATTAGTAAGCAATGAAATTAAATCAATAGGAAGAAACAAAGTAGGGTCAGAAGATGCAGAATCTGTGTGGGTAGAGTTGAAGAACTGCAAAGGTGAAAAAAAATAATGGGAGTTATGTAAATGCTTCCAGACAGTCATCAGGATTTGGAGCGCAAGATACAGCAGGAGACTGAAAAGGTATGTAAGAAAGGCAAGGTTACGGTGATCTTAGGGGATTTCAATATACAGATAGACTGGGAAAATCAGTTTGGTAGTGGATTGCAAGAAAAGGAATTTGTGGAATATCTACACAGTGGCTTTTTGGAGCAGCTCGTGGTGGAGCCCAGTAGGGAACAGGCAATTCTGGATCTAGAGTTGTGCATTGAGGCAGATTTGATAAGTGAACTTAAGGTGAAGGAACCTTTAGGAGGCAGTGACAGTAATAACATAGAATTTACTCACAATTTAAGAGGGAGAACTTGGAATCAGATGTAACAGCATTACAGTTGAATAAAGGCAACTACAGAGGCTGAGGCAGGAGCTGACCAGAATTGACTAGAAGAGGAGCCTGGCAGGAAAGAAGCTGCCAGTGGAACATCAATGGCAGGAGTTTCTGGGAGTAATTCAGAAGACACAGGAAAACTTCATCCCCAGGAGAAAGAAGCATACTGAAGGAAAAATGAGGCAACCATGGCTGACAAGGGAAGTCAGGGACAGCATAAAAGCCAAAGGGAAAGCATATAATGCAGTGAAGGGCAATCGGAAACCAAAGGTTTGGGAAGCTTACAAAAACCAACAGAGGACAACAATAATAGAAATAAAGGGGGAGAAAATTAAATATGAGTGCAAGCTAGCCAGTAATTAAAAGAAGATTGCAAGAGTTTCTTTGGATGTATAAAAGACAAAAGAGAGGCAGAAGCGGACATTGGGCTGCTGGAAAATGACACTGGACAAGTACTAATGGGGAACAAAGAAATGGCTGATGAACTGAATAAGTAATTTGCATTAGTCTTAACAGTGGGAGACACAAGTAATAACTCAAACACTCAAGAAAATTGTGGGGTAGTGGGGACGGGGGAGTGGTGTGGTTTGGTGGGAGTGGGGCAGAGGTGAGTATGGTGGCCTTCAGGAAGGAGAAGGTGCTAAAAAAACTGAAAGGTCAGAAGGTGGATAAGTCACCTGGACCAGATGGACACCCCAGAGTCCTGAAGGAGACAGATGAAGAGATAATGGAGGCATTAGTGATGATCTTCCAGAAATCACTGGAGTCAGGGAGGGCACGAGAGGACTGGAAAATCAGAAATGTAACCCACCTGTTTAAGAAGGGAGTAAGGCAAAAGACAGAAAATTACAGACTAATTAGCCTGGCCTCAGTCATTGGTAAGATTTTGGAGTCTATTGTGAAAGATGAGATTTCTGAATACTTGGAAGCGCATGGTAAAGTAGGGCAAAGTCATCAAGGAGAGGTCATACCTGAAAAATCTGTTAGAGTTCTTTGAGGAGGTGATGAGCAGTTTAGTCCAAGGATAGCCAATGGATGCTATCTACTTGGACTTCCAGAAGGCCTTTGACAAGGTGCCGTGGAGGAGGCTGCTGAATAAGATAAGGGCCCATGGTTTTTGGGGGAAGGTACTTGCATGGATAGAAGATTGGTTGTCTGGCAGAAAACAGAGAGTGGTGATAAAAGGGTCCTTCTCAAGATAGCAGCCAGTGACTACTGGTGTTGTACAAGAGTCAGTGTTGTGACCACAACATTTTACTTTATACATTAATGATCTAGGTGATGGCATTCTGGCTAAGTTTGCAGATCATAGAAGGATAGGTGGATGGACAGGGAGTATTGAGGAGCCGGGAGGCTGCAGAAGGATTTGGACAGGTTAGGACAGTGGGCAAAGAAGTGGCAGATGGAGTACAAACTGGGAAAGTGTGAGCTCATGCATTTTGGTTAAATGAATAGAAGCATGGACTATTTTTTAAATGGGGAGAAAATTCAGAAATCTGAAGTGCAAAGGGACTCCAGAGTCCTGGTACAGGATTCTCTCAAGGTAAAGTTGCAATTAAGTTAGCAGTCAGGAAGGCAAATACACTTGGAATTTATTTCATATGGATTTGAATATAAAAACAAGGATGTACTTCTGAGGCGTTATAAAGCTCTGGTCAGACCACATTTAGAGTATTGTGAGCAATTTTGGGCCTCATATCTCAGGAAGAATACACTAGCCCTGGAGCAGGTCTGGAAAAGATGTAAGACAATGATCCCAGGAATGAAAGCCTTAACATATGCAGAACATTTGAGGATTCTGGGTCTGTACTCACTGAACTTTAGAAGGATGAGGGGGGATCTAACTGAAACTTATAGAATACTGCACGGCCTGGACAGAGTGGACGTTGTGAAGATGTTTCCATGGGCAGGAGAGACTAGGACCCGAGGATGTATTCTTAGAGTAAAGGGAAGAGTAAAACGGAAATAAGGGGAAGCCTCTTCAGCTAGATAGTGCTGACTTTATGGAATTCATTGCCACAGAGAGCTGTGGGGCCAGGTCATTGAGAATATTTAAGACAGAGATAGATAGGTTCTTGATTATCGAGGGGATCAGGAGTTATGGGGAGAAAGCAAGAGAATGAGCTTGAGAAACTTATTAGCCATAATTGAAAGACAGAGCAGATTCACTGGGTCAAATGGCCTAGTTTCTGCTCTTATGTCTTATGGTTATACGGAATTATATAACTAGGACTACCAGAACTTCAAATGGACGCACTGGTAGAAATTTTGTGGGAAGCCTTAGATTCTGGAAAATCTAAAAGGATTAGAAAACTACCAATGTAATCCTCATTCAAAAGGGAGGGAGACAAGAACATACAACTACAGGCTAGTCATCTTAATATCAGTTATTGGGGAAATATTAGAGTCTATTTCTAAAGGATGAAATACCAATGTATTTACAGATGTATAACATAATCAAACAGGGTCACCATGGCTTCATGAAGGAAAACCAGGCCTACAAAAATTATTCATTACTCGATCCAATACTGCTTATGCACTTTAGCCTAAAGAATTGAGGAACTGAATATTATTTAAATATAATTAGACTGAAAAAGGCTACAGCACAGATGAACGGGGCATTCTTGTGTATAAATCAAAAGAAAAGCTAGCAGTCAAATTCAGCAGGAAATAGGGAAAGCAAATGTAATGTAAGACTTTATTTCAAAGGGAAAGGAGTATAAAAACAGGGATGTTTTGCTAAAACTACACGAGGTACCAGTGAGGCCATAGTTGGAATATTGTGACCAGTTTTGATCCAATAATCGAAAGAAAGATATACTGGTGTTTCAGGCTGTCCAAAGAAGGTTTACTTGGCTGATTCTATATACGGAAGGATTGTTTTAAGAGTGGAGGTTGAGCGGTTTGGGCTTGTCACTGAATGATTAATTTGTTAAAAATCTCTTTTGCTGTGTTTTGTTTAATTTACTAATATCATCACAAAAAGGACAATTGAATATAATATCGTGTATTAAGAGAGAAAATTATAGTCATAATAAGTAAAGAATTCCGAGGAACTATTTAAGTGGAAATTGAAGCCAACAAATTTCAATTTTTCATAAAACAACCTTATTTAACTTTCCACTGTATGCGTCAATCCCAATTACCTCAGAAATAACTGTTTACTTCGCGTAACAATTTATCCTGCTTCAATGGACTCCCTGGTAACTTGGTCTGTTCAATAATCTATAGGTTGTTTTTAATGTTTACTTCATGTTATAACTGCAGTCAATGAGGTTGTGAGAGGAAAGGCTTCAATGTCTGGAATCATTGTTAAAAAAGAAAATAACAGTCCTGTAATCATTACGTTGTTGTCAGGTTTCCTCAGGGCAACGCCTTTTACTAAAGCATTTTCTGCAAATTCACAAATGACCTTTTTTCTATCATATCAGTTGTTGTAATATATTTTGATATCTTCTGTATCTCCAATTAGCTCAATTCACAATTTCACCATTAATGTGGCAACCCACATCAGCCAACACTGAGGTCTGTGACAGAACGTGGCAGGTGCCCACCAGTTCATGGCCATTTTCAACATAAAAGACTGCCATATTTGCCTGGCTGCTAATTAAATTCAACTTTTTAGTATTGGTAACTTGTGAGGTCATAATTTGTCAAATGTTTTACTGGTCTGGTCCTATGAATGCTGCGAGCATTGATATAGCATCATTGATGGTGACAGTTGGCAGAAGTAAGAGAGTGAGGCAGGTTACCTCTACCCATGGGAACTGTTGCAGGCACTGATTTATCGGATGTGGGAATTCCTGATGTGATTATGGAGACAAACAGAGGGAATATAACTTACAGAGGAAAACTCTCTTAACTGCTCTGCTCTCTCCTGAATCTGTTGTTCCTTGTCACCCAGTGTTCCTGCCTTTGTTCCTGGTGAGGCAGTTAGGGCAATTCAGGTGGTGCTGAAAGAGGCTCAGTCCTCAGGTTTGAGATTCTTGTTCTCTGAGTGGACGAGAATGAAGTCTGTACGGAGGATCTGCAAACTGACCATAGCGCCATGGTATATTGAGCCATATGAGAGGAGAAGGAAAGGAGAAATGCAGTTGTAATCAGGGATAGGACAGTCAGGGAATAGACACTGTTCTCTGTGGCCAGGATCGAGAGTCCTGAAGGCTGTGTTGCCTGCCTGATACCCGGAGTCAGGATATCTCATCTGGAACTTAAGAGTAGGAGTGAAAAGATCCAGTTGTCATGGTTCATGTATGCACCAACTACACAGAAATTCTGCTGAGAGAATATGAGCAGCTAGGGATTAATTTTTTTAAAAAAATGTAATAATTTCCAAATTAATACCTGAGCGACAATCTAACTGGCACAGAGTAAACAAGATTAAAGAAATAAATGTGTGACTCAAACATTGGCGTGGGAGAAATGGGTTTGAGTTCATGGGACATTGACACTAGTACTGGGGAAGGAGGGATAGGCTCCACCTGAATCATGCTGGGACCAGAGTCCTGGTGAATCACAGCCCTAGGGCTGTAGATAGGACTTTAAACTAAGTAGTTGACGGTGGGGGTGTTCAGCTATGTGAAAAGTTATCAAATGAAAGGTAAATGAGAGGATAGATTTGCAGGTTAGTGATGGGATTGATCGTTACTAGAAATACAAGGAAGGGGCAGAATGTGTAAATGCCATTTTGTACCATGGAACCATAAAAGTGTTGGGAAATTCCATAGTAGAACAAACTGAAAGGCATTGTATCTTAATCCATGAAGCATTTGGAATAAGGTAAACAAACTGATGACACAAATTGGGAGCAATGAATTTGATTTTATAGTCATTGCAGAAACACAGTTATATGAGGAGATGACAGCCTAGTGGTTCTATCACTGAACTGTTAATCCAGAGAGCCAGGTAATGATCTGGGGACCTGGGTTCAAATCCTGCCATGGCAGATGGTGTAATTTGAATTCAATAAACTACAAATCTGAAGTTAAGTGTCTAATAATGATGACTGTGAATCAGTTGTTAGTTGTAAGTAAAAGCCCTTTGGTTTATCCATGTCCTTTAGGGAAGGAAACTGACAACCTTACATGGTTTGACCTACATGTCACTCCAGACCTTTAACAATGTGGTTGACTCTTAACTGCCCTCAGGGTACTTAAGGATAGGTAATAAATGCTTGCCTAGCCAATGATGTTGTCGTCCCGTGAATAAACTAAAAAAAAGCGATATCACTGTTAATAAGAAATAAAATGAGGACAGTTGTGAGAGATTATCTAGGTTTAGATGAAGGAGGTAGAATCAGCAAGGAAAAGCATTGGTATGAGTAGTGTACGGCATCCAAAGTGGTAGCCAGGCTATGGGGAAAACTGTAAATCAACAAGTATTAGGAGCGTGTAAAAAGAATAAAAAAAATTTATGTTCTGAAGAAGAGTCACTGGACCTGAAACGTTAACTCTCATTTTTTTCCGGAGATGCTGCCAGGCCTGTTCAGATTTTTAAGCAATATCTGTTTATATGTTAGAGAAATAAGTATGCATGACTTTAATCTTCATGTTGATTAGGTTGATGGAAATTGGAAAGGGTAGCTAGGATAACAAATTAATAGAGTGCATTAGGGCTAAATTCGTAGTGCAATATGTCATGGCCCGAACTAGAGAGCAGGCTACCTTGGATCTGGTAAAGGGTAATGAGTCAGGTTGAATGAATGACCTCCGAGTAAAACATCCCCTAGGAAGTAGTAATTATAACATGAGTGAATTTAGTTTTCAGCTTGAGAGTGAAGAGCTTGAGTTGGAAACAATTGTGTTAAATAGAGGGAATTATAATGAAATGAGGATAGAGTTAGCTAAAGTGAACTGGGCAGATAGATTAGCAGGAATCACAGTAAGCAAACTGTGGCAGACATTTAAGGAGATAATTCATTACTCTCAGTAAAAATACAAACTAGTAAGGAGGAAAGATTTTAGGCGAGGATTGACCACAAGCTAACGAAAGAAGTTAAGAAGAGGATGAAGTTGAAAGAAAAGAATTTAAGGAGGCCAAAGTCAGTGATGGTCCAAAATTCAGAATCCAGCAGAGGAAGTGTAGGGTTGAGCAAAACTCTCCAATATCTAAAATACTGGACTAAAACCCTGGACTTTTCAAAACTTTTAAAAGTAAATGGGACACTTGGAATGAGCTCCAGAAAAAATACACAGACACAGGGATGCCTGTTTGGAACCATTGTTCGGTTTGGAATTCCAATTTACACTTCCACTCTAAGAGAACAACCAACCAAACCTAACATTCTGGACTGAAACTAAGTTTTACACTTCAGGCCACCCAGCCCAGGTGACATGGAACCTTAAGAGATACTGGACATTCAACTTCAATCAAAGTCCATTTACACATACTCTTAACTATTGGGAAGCTAACTGACTTCAAAAGAAAACACCAGGAACAAAGGACAATACAGGTTTGAGGGGAGATAATAGGGCACACAATCTGTATAACTGCTAGACCTCATCTGACGTGAGGAGAGAACCCTTTTCAACAACAAGCTTCTGAAGAAATAGCTTCCCCACAGGCTACCAACCCCAGTAAGCAACTTCGGAACCATAGAGCCATAGAAGCTGAACAGAGAAGCTGAATTGAGAAGCCAAACCAAGGGCATAATTGCAACAAAGGACATTTGAGAGCGGGGAAGCCAACCAAGTGCTATCCAAACAAAAGCTTCCAGACACTGGCCTGTTCCAAATTAAAAGAACCAACAGCAAGAACCTCAACAGCCAGCTGTCCTTTGAAACTATATTTTTCCTCAATGATGAGCTGAAACACCCGAGACCCCAAAGTTTCTGACCTAGCTAGCAGGGAGGGGAAAGTGGGTAGTGACAATGTAGGGAACTCCAAGGGAAGGAAGCCTGATTAGAGTTTGTCATTATAACTGGTGTTTATTTACTAATAGCGTTTAACCTGTTTAATTTAACAGTGTATTTAACTACTGTCCTCTGTATACCTGATAGGGTTAATTTCACTGTTTGTTGCATTTGCCTTTATTTCTTGTATTATACTTACCTCTTGTATTTAAATAAAAACAGAGATTCTTTTGCCCTGAAATACCTGTCTATTACGTTTTTCATTTCACATTCCCGAAATAAGTCCAGTGTCAGAACCAGGGATTTTGGGGTGATTTGAACCATCTAAAATCAGCAAATTATTGAGTGCAAACCAGGACCCTACAGAGGACATAAAAATAATAAAGACAGAAAAGATAAACTACCAAGACAAACTTGTGATGACTATAAAAACTGATAATGAGAGCTTCTTTAAATAGATAAAAAGGAAAGATGAGGCCAATGTTCACATAGGGCCCTTAGAAAATGAATCTGGGGAGCTGGTTATGGGGAACAAGGAAATGGCAGAATAATTAAATAGATACTTTGCATCAATCTTTACAATGGAAGATACTTTGAAAATCCTATTAATAAAGAGGAATAAGGGGGAGGAATTGAGAACTATCACCATCACTAAGGGAGTATTATTCGACAAATGAATGGGGCTAAAGCGAAATAAGTTCCCTGACTCTGATGACCTGCATCCGAAGAGCTTAAAAGAGGTAACTACAGAGATAGTGGCTGCATTGGTTATAATTTTCCAATCCAAAAATTGTTGGATTCTGGAGAAGTGCTGGAGGATTGGAAAACTGCCATTGTAACACCCCTGTTCAAAAAAGGAGGGAGGCAAAAAGTGGGCAACTTTGTTGGAAAAGTATGAGAATCAATCACTGGGAAAGTAACAGCAGAACATTTTGCAAATTACAATCTAATCAAAGAGAGTCAGCATGGCTTTGTGAAAGGGAATTTGTGTCTGACTAATTTAATTAAAGTTTTTCGAGGAATTCTCAAACAGAGTGGATAGAGCAGGTCCAGTAGATGTGTTGTACTTGGATTTCCAGAAGGCATTTGATAAGGTACCTCACAAAAAGGTAAAGTAATAAGATCCTATAGAGTTGGAGGTAATATACTGGCATGGATAGAGAATTGACGCATGTGGGGATACAGCGATTGGGGATGATGGGTTCTTTATCAGGTTGGTGATCAATGACCAGTGGGATTCCATAGGGATCAGTGCTGGGACTGCACTTGTTTACATGATACTTTAATAACTTGGAGGAATGAAATGAATGTACTATGCCAAATTTGCAGACGACACAAAAATAGGTGGGAAAGGAAGTTGAGAGACAGATACAATCAGTGTACAGAGAGGTTTTGATAGGTTAAGTAAATGGGCAAAAGGTTGCCAAATCGAATATCATGTGGGAAAATAATGAAATTGCTTATTTGGAAGGAAGAACAAAAGAACAGAATATTATTTATATGGGAAAAAAACTGCAAAAAGCTGCAACACAAAGAGACTTGGGAATACTCATACCTGAAACACAGAAAGCTAGCACACAAGTGCCGCAGATAATCAGAAAGATTAATGGAATGTGAGTGTCTTTTTCAAGGGGGTTGAAGTAAGGAGTAGGGAAGTCTTATTGCAATTGTACAAGGTGATGTTGAGACTGCATCTGGAGTACTGCGAACAGTTCTGGTCCTCCTATTTAAAAAAAATATATCATTTCTTTGGAACAGTTCACAGAAAGCTCACTAGGATGATCCTTGGGAAGGAGATATTGTTTTGTCAGCAAAGGCTGAAGATGTTTGGACTCTACTCACAGGAGTTTAGAAGAATGTAAGGGGATTTCATTTAAACATATACATTTCTTAAGGGGCTTGACAGGGTAAACGTTGAGAGGATGTTTCCCTTCATGGGACAGTCTTGGACCACAGAACATAGTCTCAGAATTCTTGTCTAATCAACCAGGATTAGGGGAGGTGATGGCCTAGTGGTATTATCGCTGGACTGTAAATCCAGAGACTCAGATAATGTTCTGGGGACCTGGGTTCAAGTTCTGCCATGGCAGATGGTGGAATTTGATTTCAATAAATATCTGGAATTAAGAATCTAATAATGACCATGAATACATTGTTGACTGTTGGAAAAACATCGTCTGGTTCACTAATATCCTTTAGGGAAGAAAACTGCCATTCTTACCTGGTCTGGCCAACATGTGACTCCAGACCCACAGCAATGTGATTGATTCTTAACTGCCCTCTGGGCAATTAGGAATGGGCAATAAATGCTGCCTAACAAGAGATGCTCTCATCCCATGAATGAATAAAGAATAAAGATATACCAATTTGAGGCTAAGATGAGGATGGATTTCTTCTTTCAGAGGTTTGTGATTCTTAAGGCTCAGATAGATAAATTCTTGATCAGTGGGGAAATTAAAGGTTATGAGGAAAGAAGAGGAATGTGAATCTGAGAAATGTCAGATCAACTAGGGTTCTATTGAACGGTGGAGCAGACTCAAAGGGCCAAAAGGCCTATTCTTGTTTCTTTTTCCTATGGTCTCTTTGGGACCAAACATTGAACATGTTCTTGCACTTCCAAGTAGCATCTAGTACAGAAGTACACAGGAGTCACTCACACACTTTCCGAAATTTTTGAATGAAAATCAGTTGGCAGAAATATGTCAGCTAACTAGATGGCAGGAATTAGAGTCTATTTAGAGATGTCATATCGATTATACAGGGCTAGATTACAGGACTGAGTAAAATATACCTTATGCTTTCAAAAGAACCACTGCAGAGTCAATAAAGGGTGGCAATGTTTTCTTTCAACATTAAGTGTTGATTTCAGTTGATGTGAAGATTTGATCATTGACTTGGTCTTTGATAAGATGTACTATAGTAACCAAATGTAATGGTTAAGGTTGGTAAAAATTGCAGTGCTCACAACGTTCAGAGCCGTGAATTAAATCACAGTGATACATAATTATAATTGAAAGAAAATTGAGACTTTTTTCCTCCTACAGAAGGTGAAACACACTCTGATGCAGACAATATGTCAAAGGACATTTGATGCATTTCTATAATTATACTCAGAGATAATATCTGAGGGTGAATGAACAGTGTTAATACAACATAACATCATTACAGGGGCTGTAATCCTAAATTGTCAATACCCATTTTGTTATTCATTAAGAAACAAATGAATACAAGGTTTAAAATACAAGTACAATCAGTCATCATTCAGAAGCTGAACCTCCATGAGTAGCTCTGGAATCTCCAGGAGCAATACTAAGGTGTAAGTCAAGAGTTCTATGTGGTTCACAAACACTTAAATGAGTTTGGGCTGTTTCATGTATTGCCAGTGTATTACAATCAAGTTAGGAGAGGTGAGGCGGTTCCCTTCCTTGACATAATCCTTCTTAAGTCACTACAAAGTGTGAATTTAAAAAGGAAGTTGAAATTGACGGTTGTATATTAGTCTGTGTCGACCTCAGGATCGTAAATGAGTCAGTCAGTTTTTAAACAAACGAAAGAAGTAGCTCATTGTGAAGAAAGTTACTCAAGATGGAAAGATTACTTACAAAAGATTTAAGCTGAGCAAATATGCACAACTACCCTTGTCGAATGAGCAAACATTAGCACAAAACAAAGCTCTGCAGAGTATTATCTTGAAAGTATTTTGGCCAATGACCACGAATTTCAGAAAATAAAAATCAATAATTCATAGATTGTTGCGAAAGTTGATCTACAGCCAAAGTTACTTTTAAAAACATGTCACCACTAGAAATTCTTTATGAACTGTGCATGACTGGCTAATTATTTTTTTCTCCCTGGAGATAGTGTGATGGATTCAAGATTTTACACTGAGAACTCTTGAATACTTATCTGTTTAGGAATCCACTTAGGCTGGTATTACTCCTCTAGTAGGTTTCCAACTCTCAAAGTTTGATGAGAGGGATTCAGACAAAGAGAAAAGGCAAAGGCTGTTGCTCCTTAGGAAAGTATCTCCGCTTGTCCAAGTTCAATTGAAATGTTTTATTACATTCACAAGCCAGGTTCCGCATAAACGTATCTCCCTGAGCCTCAGTAACTCCAGCCAAGCAGCTTGTGGTCTTTGTAAATGTAAGATTTTCTCTGCTACATCCAGCTCCCTTTGTTTTACAAAGTGTTCTTTCAAAATATCCGAAATATTGAAAATATGTCCAGTCAATTATATTCTAAATCAATATTACAGACAATAAATCTTCATAACATACAGTGAATATTTAAGGCTTGGTGTAATTTGTATAGCGTTGTGTGTCTATGCAGTGTAGTAAATTGTGTTTGAACATTGAATCTTGCAGATTAAAACACATACATTTCGATAAAATCATTTTTTTTTCTCAGAGCAACTGTGTCAATTAAAATTAATGACTACCAACTTGAGAACATTCTGCTGTGCTCAAATACCAAAAAAATGTACCAGGAATGATTCACTTATTCAGATATAGCAAGACCTGCGGATGCTGGAGTCAGAGACAACGCAGTGTGGAGCTGGAGGAACACAGCAGGCCAGGCAGCACCGTTTCTGAAGAAGGGTCCCGAACTGAAACGTCAATTTTCCTGCTCCTCTGATTCTTGTTCCTGTGTTCGTCCACACTGTTGTTTCACTTATTCAGACGATATTTTCCTGCAATACTTATTTTTGGCATAAAATACATGACCTCCCTGCCTTCCAGAGAAGAACTCTCAACAATCATAATAGATATCACACGATGTAACTGGGGATCTTCAAGTAAAAGTGCAAAATTTGTTTCACTTATTAAGGATGAACAAGGAATTCCAAATTAATCAATAACTTCAAGTAAGAGTTTTATTTATTTCAGTGATATTTACAACAAATTACAAATGACAATCTACTGACAGAAATTGAAGATATGGTGCGTAGACTTCTATGGTAAAAACAAAACACTAAACAGAGACAGATTTGTCTAAACATTCACAAAATTGAAAGGAAAAGTGATAACAAGAGATAACATCCTCCATAAAATAAGTACAGGAGATTAAGGATACTCTAGTTAAGAAGTGAACCTCAGACCTCAGACTCTTGGGAAGACAGTTCTGGGCAGCTAATTTCAACATAAAGTCCATTCATTTAAGTCCTAATTGAACATGTTCAGACAAAATAATGAAAGCTCCAGATCATCTGAAATTATAAGATTAGAGGAAAAATGGATTCTTGCAAAAAATAAACAAATATAAACCAATCTTTAAGAAAAATTTCTGTCAGAAAAAAATGCTTTATGGGAGAAAGTGTAAATGGGACTGAGGTAACCTGAAAGGTTTAATACTTGACTGAATAGAATAAACAACACCGTCTATGATAATATCATGAGAATTTTGTGGGAGAGTAAAGCAGGCTCTTATGGAATACCCTAAGGTGTGGTCCTTCCAGGAGTCTTTGTAGTATTGTATTCACCTAACCCACAAGTAGCTGCAGAGAACCAATAAACTGTGATACAAGACCCTTTTTGTTAGATCAAAAGGTCATTAACCTCGCACTCTTTGGACCACGTAAGCCACAAATGATCCAAGCACTAAAGGTATGGATAATAACACATAAACCTACCACCTGCGACTTAACAGCAATTAATATAAACAATAGATTTTGGCCTTACCAGCATCATTCACATCCAAAAAGAAGGCACAAACAAAATATACCCTGTTAAATCTAGGGGATTTGTTGATTTCCAATTCCAGTAATTTATCCACTTGATTTTTTTTACTCTTATTAATTACTTCAACATCTTCACTCTCCTCATATATGTAGTATCTATATGTTCCTGATGTTTTGCAATTACAACTGTGAAATCAAAATATTTGTTTCATGTCTTTGCCTTGTTTTAATCCCCTATATTCATCTCTCCCGTCTCACCCACTGAGGATCTCACATTTAGCTTGTTGTTTTTAAAATCCAATCTCAACAGATTTAGTTAGCTGTGTGTGGTTCTTTGTTTTTCTATCGATATTTTATTTTTCAATGCAGTATTTATTTTTTAAATGTAATATTATATGAAAGGCTCATCACTGTTCATTTGCTGTCACAACGTTTAATTGTAGAATCATTTTGCTCTGAAAATGATCTTACCAACTTACTTCTTATGTCTCGGGAGCTGGCTTTATCTAAGCTCAACACTGCAGCTTCAGTAATTATTCAATGTAGAATACAATGTGTAAAAAAAAACTCTTTCCAGATAATCCTTATTATGGGATTACAAATTAATCCTGCATATTACACAAAAAAAGGATCTTTTGTTGTTTCCATAACATCTTGTTCTAAGCAACTGCCAGAAATACATTCTGTGATCTCCTCCAAATTATTTTACTGAATTCATTTGTCCACATAGTTTTGTTTTAAACCATTTCCTTTTTTTTTGAGAGCATCCTCAACAACCATACAGCTCTTGTTACTGTCTTAGAAAATATTATAGGTCTCAGCACTGATTCTGACCTCTGACAAATCAGAGTCATGATTATCATTGATTGGGCATTTGGTCTCCTCAAAATAAGGTTCTTAGGTCTTGACAGATCAAGAAGAGCTTTTCGGGGTATGTTTTTGAGAGTCTTCTTCCTGCTGCATGTTTGCTGTGCACTTCACAATCTGGCAATCTACAAAGGAGATTCCCTTGTGGAATATGATAAATGGAGATCATCCATTTCTCTGATGAAGAGACAAAGGAAGAGAAAGGTAATATGCACAGCCATTTTTGCCAGACCCTCGTAGGGATTATCCTGATTAGAGTGAGCCCCAAGGTAGGGTTTAATCCAGTAATGATTTTAATACCTCAGAAAATTAAAACCCCTCCTTTTCTTGTCCACTTTCTCATTCTACTCCCTCCTTCATTACCAGAAAGCTAATCCCTCCTTTTTTTATTATCATAAACACCCAAATTGTTTTGCTCTCCCAGGTTGTAATTGCACACACATTTAAGTTGGACTACATGTGAAATCCATCTTGAAGTACCTTTCCACACATGAAATAACTAGTGTTCTTCTTTAGGATCCTGAAACAACACATAACTAACTTTGATTGAAACAGGGTTTTTTTTTTTAGCAAGTGATGCAAATTATGAACTCACTGATAAGCTCTAAGGTTTAATTATTGTAATTAAAAATAGTTTTCCAGACACTGTAGTGTGGCACAGCCCACTTTTTTCCAGCTGTGCTTGGAGGCAGGCTGTTTTCCCTTATACCCTCTTTTCTGTGGCTTTTGGCCGTTGTCATCCGGATTCCTGAGTCTGTGAGTGCCCCAGCATGGTGAGAGTCCACTCCTCATTGTGTCAAAAAGCTCTTCTGTCACTGAAGCACTTAAAGGTATCTATGACAATAGCAGAGAGGTGGAGGACAGATGGTCTCCATCAGAAGATCCCTGAGCAGTGACCTCAGATGGCATCAGCTGCTGCTCACCCTTGTCATGAGGTCCATTTGTTCCACCCTGCTTTTGTGAGAGAGAGCAAGAGCTGGATATGACTCCAGGCTCCTCATCCCCCTTTGGTCCTGGATCTGGAACATTCAATCAAAGAAAAGACAATGGAGTGCAGGTCATTATGTATCTCCAAGATTGCTTCAGTAATCTACTGGGTTGAACCCCACAAGCCAGTAGCCTGTCATTCAGTAAAGGGAGTCACATATTCTATTGAATGAATGATCAAAGCACTAATAGCTTAGACGCTTTGCCAGAAAGTGAATTTCCTCTAATAATTCCACCATATCCTCAGGTACCTTGGTATGGATCTAATATCTTCCCCCAGAGGCTCATCAGAAATTTAGAGACTGGTAGTCAGAATCTGGACACTGGCAGATCAACATGGATTGTCAAATCCAGCCCTGTCACATCAATTGGGTAGTTGAGAGATAACCAGATGTTTTGTTAACAAATTGCAAAAGGACACAACTAGGTGCTTAGGTGGAACTTGGATTGGGTGGTTATGTAGTTCTTTTCCCAGAAATTAATAAACATTTGAAACAGGTTATCTGTCCCTGTGATCAACACTAGTTTGCAATATTTCTTCAACTGAGAACAAAACCTGTTCATGGTTAGTTTGAACATCAAATCATACAAGATGTAATGTAAATTGGAGCTGATTTGATTCCTTGAGCTAGATTTGATTGTTTAACTGATTGTCGAGAAGAGCCATGTTACCTTTTTTTTTTAACCAGATGACATACAGTGTTTATCTGGCTTTCAATTTTTCCATGGGATTATGTGACTGTAGGAGGGACAGGAAGTTAATTTATTGTTCTGCACAAAGCATTGTAACTGCTTGAAGCAGGCCGTATGAACCAACAGGTCCAGATCTTAGCCTGAGAATCATCTTTCTTTGTATATACCACTATTTATCAAAGTCAAACATAACATTTCTAAAATTATTCTGCTGCCCTCATTTACATAATTACTGTAGCTGAGGTATCCACTTAAGTGTCAAGATAATTAAAGGAACAGGAATAGACCATTCAGCTTCCTGAGTCTGTTCCACCATTCAATAGATCATGGCCAATCTGTGGCCTAAGTCCATATACCTGTCATCGGTCTAACTCTCTTAATACTTTTGCTTAACAAAACAAAAATCTGTCTCAGATTTAAAATTAACAACTAACCCAGCATCCACTTTTGTTTGTGGTAGAGAGTTTCAAACATCTACCGACATTTGTGTATACAAATTATATGATAACACATTGGAATTGAGAAGTAAAACTGTGATATTCAACTGTTAGAAATGAAACCAAATACAAAATCAATTAATAATATCTGCAAATTAGTTAAGAAATATTCAAAATTATATATTATGCATTTATGCCTTCTTTAATAAAGCACATCAATCATAAAGCTGGTGGTGATGCATTCTTTTCTTCAGAATGAAACTTGTTTTGAACTTGTTATGCTTTGAATTGATAAACATAGGCCATTGCAGTAGATCCACCTCTTTCTGATGAAATTACAAATTACACCTTTGGAAAAATCGTTGCTTCTTTAAAACCGCTTCCTTTATTTCAGGCAATTATTGATGGATGGTGTACTAAATTGGAGAACAGCAGTTTTAGAAGCTTGTAGGTGCTTTGTAACACTGATAGAACATTTATAAAAGAAGATCACAGACAGAAGGAGATAGCAAAAGTGGTTTAAGTCACGCATGAGAGACAAATCAATGCAAAGTTGTCATCTGGGTGAAATGATGCAGTATTCTGGCATTGCTTTGCTTGTATTGAACTCGATTAAAGTATATGCAGATTGTTTCAACCAGACATGTTTCCAATACTTTAGACAGTTGAGGATGATAATAATGCTATAGAATCTCTTTTTATTGCTGAAAAAATGGTACATTTATGTCTTATGATAATGGTTTATTCAAAATGTCCATTAATTACATTTCAGCAGCTGTTTGGAAATTTCAGTTTGGTTTTGAGCAGTATGTGCATTAGATGTGCTGTTCTCAATGCTTTATTTTTAGTGCCCTCTCATATTTTAACATGTAACAAAAAGATCAAACCAAACTCCTCTTGCTACAAATTGTCAACTTTTCAGTTCAACCCTCTGAATGCAATGCTTCAATAAGATTTCATGTCTTACATTGCCCAAACAACCAAAACAGTAGATTGATTGCAGCTCAGATGATAAAACAAAACATCAGGTTAAGAGTAAAATTAGACATTGGAGCTGACATTCGATTTCATAACTTTTAAAATCCAGAACAGGTCAGCATGCTTAAAAGAAAACTTAAAACGCTGTTACTGCAAGAGATTACATTAGTAGAATAGAATCCCTACAGTGTGGAAACAAGCCCTTCGGCCCAACAAGTCCACACCGAACCTCAGAGCATCCCACCCAGACACATCCCCCTACAACCCACCTAAGCTACACCTTCCTGAACACTACGGGCAATTTAGCATGGCCAATTAACCTAACCTGCAGATCTTTGGACTGTGGGGAAACCGGAGCACCCGGAGGAAACCCGCGCAGACACGGGGAGAATGTGCAAACCACACAGACAGTCACCCGAGGCTGGAATCAAACCTGGGTCTCTGGTGCTGTGAGACAGCAGTGCTAACCACTGAGCCACTGTGCCGCTGTACCACCCTGTTAATGTTGAATATATAGTTGAAGTATCATGCTGTTCTGATTTTATGAATCTGAATCTAGCTCAGGACAAATATGGATTTGAGCTGTAAACATTTAGCCACATCTGTTTGATGTATCGGCTGATGGTAAAAAGGTACTTTTACACCAGCCACCTAAACAGAAACAATTGAAGTACAGACATTAATGGTCCACTCAGAAATGAATTTCGAAATGAGAAATTGGTCTGAGGTGGGTGTCATCAGTTCATGGGCATCTTCAGACAAACTACCCATTGAAAGAGACTGTTCATTGTTGAATAATTTATCTTACTGCAATATTTTGATTTATTTGTTATTCTAAATTTTAACGCATAAGTCACTGTGGAATGAGCAAGACCATATTGATCTTATTTATTCAACAGATCTTGTACAAGTTGCTCAAGCCGAACCATGTGCAAATTTTTTTTTATTTCGGGAGAAAGCGTTGTGCAAATTGCTATCTGTCTCTCTCAAATATTAAATCAAGTGAAACAGCAGACTATGTGCTCAGCGTTATACATGACAAAATTCACCCTTGATCACTTTCCCATTAAATGATATGTCCATGGTGTTAATAGTTCTGAAACTAACACGATTCATACAAGAATATTTTGAATGCTACCTACATTAGAACAGATAGTCCAAGCCTGAGCTATTATTCACCAACTATTTCAGTTGGCATGATTAAACAATTTTTTTCTGCTCACTCATGCTTTTCTGTATGTTTGTGCGCATCAGACGTGTCAGAACTCTCTACTACATAAGATGGTAATGACTTGTGTCTCTATGTATTCTAAATAACTTAGCAAACCATAAGCAGGGTGGTTTTCTTTAATTTATGCATTCATTGCAAGTGGGGATTGCCCGCTAGACCAGTGTTGGCTATCCCTAAATGCCCTTGAGAAGTTGGTGGTGAGCTGCCATCTTATACACTGACAATTCTGATAAGAAAACAGTTCTGGGATTTTCTAATTCAGTGACGATGAAGAAATGGTGACATAGCTCCAGGTCATTGTGATGTGAGGCTTGGAGGAGAATTCACAAGTGGTCATGTCCCCACATACTTTCTGTCCTTGACCATCTGTATGGTAGAGCTTGTAGGTTTCATAGGTGCATTTGAAGGTATTTTGGTGATTTCCTGCAAATGGTACACTTTGCTGCTGGTATGTGTCAGTGGTGAAGGGAGGGAATGGTGAAAATATCAGATGAGATGCCAGTCAAGTGGGTTGCTTTTTCCTGGATGATGTCCAAGTTCTTGAGTGTTCTTGCAGGTGTACGCATCTAGGCAAGTGGATCACATTCCTGACTTATGACTTGTGGATGAATGAGAAGCTTTAAGGAACCAAAAGAAGAGCTACTCACAACAGAATTCCCAGGCTTTGACCTATGATTAGACCTATAGAATTTAAATGGCTGGATGTTGATATGAATGTATCCATATGGAAACATAGAATTCCATGAGAAGGAGTAGACCACTTGGCTTCTCAAACCTGCTCCACCATTCAATGTTATTACAACTGATATGATCATTCTAGATACCTACCTACCTTTGATAAACTTTTATTCCCTTGGTTATCGAGACCCTTTCAACTTCTGTATTGAAAGTAGTCAAAACCAACTTTTGAGGAAGGAAGTTCCAAAGAATAAAGACTCTCTGAGAAAGTAAAGATTCTCTTCATCGTTATGATAAATGGGCAGCCTCTTATTTTTAAGCAGTGACCCTTTCATTCTATCCACTCCCACAAGGGGAAAAATCCTTTCCACATCTCTGCTCTCAAGACCACTCAGGACCTTATATGTTTCAATCATGTTGTCTGATTCTCCTCTAAACTCCAAACTATACCACAGCATAACTTTCTTCATTAAGGAATTCCAATAAATCGATTAAGCAAGATTTAACTCTCAGAAAACCATCATGACTGCATCTGATTATGTTAATGCTTTCTAAATGTCTTGCTGTAATGTCCTTAATCCTTAACAAAGTTTGATGTTACTTCTAACATCTTCCCTATGACAGATATTATACTGCCTGGTGTAGTTTGTTTCCTGTGTTCCAGATCATCCTTGTGTCTGTTTTAAGTTTTGCTTGTATTTTTTTTAATCCCCAGACAATCATTTCTAGTCAACTAGTTTAGAGATGCCATGATGCATTTCTAGAGGAGGTGAGCCTTGAACCCAGGCCTCCTGGCTCAGAGGCAAGGGCAGTGCCATTGCATCAAAAAGAGCTCCTGGATCTGCCTCATTTTTTACTATATCTGGAAGTACTCTTACACACAATTGAACAGTTCTCCCAATACCAAATCATTGTGGCAATTTTTCTTTCGAACTGCTAACCACCACCAGTAAATCACCTGTGTAGCTAATTAGATATTTACATGCAAAGCCTGTTTGGGCAATGAAAACCATCAAAAGTGAAAAAGGTAGGGACAGCCAGAAGTGACTAAATCAAAATGGAATTGGAAAGGGAAATAAAGCACTCTATCCACTGCAGTGCCCAACTCTCTCTGTTAAATTTGCTTCATCTTTTTGAACCTAATTTTCTAAACATGTTCAGAGATATTATTACAACCTTCCAGAGCAGGTTGGATTTGAACTCAGGCATCCTGGTCCAAGGGTAGGGTCATTACAACTCTTCCACCAGAAGCCAGCCCCCTTGGATTTGTTTTGTTTTAAATTTAACCTACTTTTGTAATCCACCTGTTCAAATTTTATTACATACCTCTAGAACAGGTGGGACTTGAACCCAAGTCTCCTCGTCCAGAGGTGGGGACACCAATATTGCTAAACAAGAGGGTCTTTTGGATCTGACTTTTAATTAATTTAACCTATTGTCAAATCAACCTGCTCATAGATACTATGACACACCTATGGAGCAGATGAGACTTGAAGAGAGGCTTCTTGGTCTAGGGACTGTACCACAAGCAGACCTTGTGGATCTGCTTTCTTTTTCTTTTTTACTACCAATGTCCCCAAGAGGGCCCAGCAATAATGCTTATACTTTTCCCCAGATCACCCATGGCTATGTCTAATGTCCTTTTTTCGCCATGACACAGTAAAATAACACCATTGTGTACATACTTTATTATTCATTTTTTCACCATCAAGAAAAAAACCTGTGTGTCCAATTGAACATTAACAAATAGAGTCTGTTAAGGGCAATGTTGCCATTAAGATGTGAAAGGAGTGGAGTTCAGGAGAGAAGGAGGGAACTAAACCAAAATGGAGTTGGCAGGGGAAATAAAGAACTCCATCCCCTGCGGTGCCCACCTCTCCCTAAAGGCATTGAAAGCATTGGTGGACACTGAGTGATCCTTCTCCAATGACACCCGGACCCAAATGTAACCACAAGAAAGGGGCAGACAGTTGGCAGAGATGCCTGGAACTGTTTATTTGCCATCCTGCTCAGGCTCAGGATCAGACCCACAAGGAGATCATTCAATATGCCCATGCCCCTTCGCACTGGGTTCCCAAAGATAATAAGCATGGGGCTGAAGCCAAAAACACAAAAGAAGATTACTCAAATAGCTAAAAAGGGAGTGCAAATGCCCACAAGCAACATACGCATGGTCCACAATTTTCATTTTAGGAATTCGTGGGTGGCCAATGTGCAATTCTTGAAATATTAGTCAGTGGACTGGACATGGGACAACTGATCAGGTTTGTCACAAGATAATGCCCTCTTTGAGATGCAAGGTTTTGACCCTCTATAGTACATCCGTGTGTTCTACCATTGAGGATGACGTGATGTAGCTTCACCATAGTAGAGTCGTTTTGGGTCCAAGCCTGGATTTGCTGGGCAAACACTGGTAGAGTGTTCATAACTTTCAAAGTCATGATGGCTACATCATCTTTGGAGGTAAATGTAGACTGGTAGGCAGTAGGAGGTGGCTCAAAGCATCTCTGTTGGCTGAATACCTTCCTGGATGATGTTCCAAGGTATGTTCATAGGCAACTAATAGCAATGTCCAGTGTTACATCTGCACTGATATGATGTGAGGAATTGCTTGTATCCCTTGAAAGGACCCAGCAGAGGTTTGTGATCAGTTACTATGGTGAAATATTGACCATAGGCATACTAGTGGAACTTCTTCACCATGAATACCATGCCCAAACCTTCTTTCTCCATCTGGACATACTTACAATGAAATAATGCCTGTTTGATCTGATTTGGCCTGAATCCACTTTCCTGACTGCTCCATTCACCTTTACTGGAAATTTTGCCAACTTTCATGTGAATGCAGATCATATTTCTGACTTCTACCTTGTCACTGGTGAACAGGCTCTGGGGAGTCAAGAGATGAGTCACTCACTGAGAATTCCTAGTCACTGATCTGCTTTTAAAGTCATTGCATTTATCTAGCTGTTTTGGTCAAGATCACGTTTATGTTAACCCTACCCCAGGATGTTTATGGTGGAGAATTCATTAACAGCAATGCCTCTGAATGTCAAGCAGAGTTAGTTAAACTTTTTTTGGAGGTAACTGGAACCCCTAATGGCTCTGCAGCAATAAAATGTAATTCAACAAGTGAAAGCGGATCGGCTGAATTGCTGAGAAATAATGAAGATTGAACCACCACTCTCTGTTGACATGGTTGATTTTAATGTGCCATCAGTTGTATAAAAATAACCTTTCTGAGTTTGGTACGTTCTGGTCCAGAGATCAAAGGAACAGAACAACATAGATACAGTCCCAGTAAAAGTGGCGTCCCTTTATTACATCGTGAAGCAATAGCACATATTCAAAGTGACACTGGTTGCTTAGAAGTCCCATGAACCATAATTTGATTCATGTGGTCAATCCATCAATAAATATCCTGACAAGTTATCAGAGCAGAGATAAAAGGTACTGCAGATGCTGGAGAATCCGAGATAACAAGCATGGGGCTGGATGAACACAGCAGGTCAAGCAGCATCATAGGAGCAGGAAAACTTGACGTTTCGGGCCTAAACCCTTCATCAGAAATGGGGGAGGGGAAGAGGGTTCTGAAATAAATAGGGAGAGAGGGGGAGGCGGATAGAGGATGGATAGAGGAGAGGATAGGTGGAGAGGAGGCAGACAAGTCGAAGAGGCGGGGATGGAGCCAGTAAAGGTGAGTGTAGGTAGCGGGGTAGGGAGGAGATAGGTCAGTCCAGGGAGGACGGACAGGTCAAG
>JAHRHZ010000009.1:41122697-41133982 GCA_024137785.1 Ginglymostoma cirratum
GTTGTGGCTTCCTCTACATCGGGGAAACCAAGCGGAGGCTTGGGGACTGCTTTGCAGAACACCTGCGCTCAGTTCGCAACAAACAACTGCACCTCCCAGTCGCGAACCATTTCAACTCCCCCTCCCATTCCTCAGATGACATGTCCATCCTTGGCCTCCTACAATGCCACAGTGATGCCACCCGAAGGCTGCAGGAACAGCAAATCATATTCAGCCTGGGAACCCTGCAGCCCAATGGCATCAATGTGGATTTCACAAGCTTCAAAATCTCCCCTCCCCCAACCGCATCCCAAAACCAGCCCAGCTCATCTCCACCTCCCTAACCTGTTTTTCCTCTCACCCCAAGCCACACCCCCATCTCCTATCTACTAACATCATCCCGCCCCCTTGACCTGTCCGTCCTCCCTGGACTGACCTATCTCCTCCCTACCCCGCTACCTACACTCACCTTTAATGGCTCCATCCCTGCCTCTTCGACTTGTCTGCCTCCTCTCCACCTATCCTCTCCTCTATCCATCCTCTATCCGCCTCCCCCTCTCTCCCTATTTATTTCAGAACCCTCTTCCCCTCCCCCATTTCTGATGAAGGGTTTAGGCCCGAAACGTCAAGTTTTCCTGCTCCTATGATGCTGCTTGACCTGCTGTGTTCATCCAGCCCCATGCAAGTTATCAGAGCAGCTCAGTAAACTGCTCTAACTGGCTTTAGCAGCAAGTCATTTACAATGACCTTTTTTAATATGCCTTCTTTGCTCTGACTGTGTGCAATATAAGTTAATACTCATTTTGGCCCATTTAAATGGTTTTCAATTGCATCACTGTACTGTTTGAAGCTATCCCCAAATATATTTTCTCTGGGTCTTTCTTCAAGGTTCTGCTTGAAGAAGCACCGACGTCTCTCTGGGGTTTTATGTCCAACTCCCTTATCTTTATGAAAGCAGAAATAATGAGGACATAGTTCACTAATGCAGTATAATTTTTACTTCATGGACGCTCTCCAAAATCTGTATTTTCCCATCCTGCCTTCCTACTGTCATACCTACAATGCAGTCCTTCAGTCAGAATACCAGTTTATTCTTCAATGTCCATCCATGAGTTGTTGCACCATAACACAAACCCAGCACACAGAACTTCACTACAAGCTGTTTAGATTCATTTATAAGAAAGCAATGAAAGCGCAGTTATATGATTCAAAGTGATTAATACAGTAAACAATACATCTGTTTGCAGAGCTTTTGTGTGTCTGTGAGAGTGTGCTAATTAGCTTACAGCAGCAGTATCATCACTGATCTCATGTAAACATTTTGCTACAGTTCTTTTATACATATTATAATTTATGCCAGATGTAGTTACACAATCTCGAATGTGATGTTGAATAAACGCACTTTATGCTTATACGCGACACAATAAAGATGCTGGAAGCTCTCCGATACCAGTATAATTGTATACTAGCCTGAGGCTTCAAAGTTTTCCACAGAGAACTCAAACAGAGAGAAAATTGCCAGAAGCATTCAAATCAAAAATACTTAGGATTAGTTCCACTGACTTATTTCTGGATTTCACTGGGATAAATAAGCAAACATGTAGGGAATTATTGTGGGAATAGTGGAGAACACAAACTGACACTAATTAAGAATTCTGGCATATAACATCAGAGGAACCACATGAGAAATTATTGACAGACTTAAAGATGAACTAGGAAATATTATCAAAATAAATAATTTAATAAGCATAACATGCATTCTTCTCAAATTGTTCAGACAGTCACAAATACTTTCTTGACAATTGTATGCATATTCATAACTGAAATTTGTTCAATTTATGGAATTATTTGAACTACAAGCGCTCCAAGCAGGTTCATACATATTCATAGTACCAGAGTTAACTGCATCTGAGTAGAAATATAAGCAGCACATGGAAAATTGGCAGAAAATAAAAGGCCATTTTATGTAGCTCTGGTGCCATCAGCTTGGCTTTTGAAATATTCCAAAATCAACTATGATATTTATGTCCACAACTATGTTGAATTTCATGGAATAAAAGCAGTGAATAATTTCAATTTGAATGCACTTCATGCAACAACTTTTATCAGACAAAAAATTGTTTTAAAAATGAGATGTGTACATGACTCCTGCAATCCAACAGTAATACAATATTGTAGGATTTGTGACTAAACGTCTCATGTTGTTTTTGTTCACGTGGGATTTAAAATGGTTGGAGTAAGATGATGTCGTGTGGGAGGAGCAGTGACCAGATAGATTGAATGAGCTGTTTGCATGCTGTAAATTCTGTACGAAAATGCACTGTGCCAAGGCACCCTCAGCAAGTGATCATTCCTGTGTCCTCCTGCTCAAGAAATAAAAATGTCTTCAAATGGCTTGCACTGCACTCAGAAGTGATCTGTAACGTAAGTTCAATACATCATGTTGTATTCATCGCATCTTCCAATTAAATTTCATTTAATATTAATTTGACTGGGTGTGAAAGCTAATGGAACATACTGATTAGTTAAAGGCATTCATTTCACATTCCAGCGATTGTGAAATACTACTCTTGCCCCACATATTCATATAGAATACTTGATAATCAAGCAGCAAAAATCAACGTGCAAATTAATTTGAGAGTACCATTTGATCCTCATAATCAAAGCAGTCTAAATTAATTCAAAAGAACGACAATTCCTCAGATATTCCTTCAGTTGAATTGATTGAGGGTGTTGTGGAAATACACATCTGTGAGGCACAGAAACAGACAATAAGTTGTTTAGTTGGATCTTTTCTTGATGGTACTACCTTCAAGGTCTGCCAAAATGTTGTGACAGACAGCTCAGAATCCAAGTTGCTGCACATCAACCTCAGTCAAGGCATTTCCAGGAAAATGGAGGTTGATCACTGCAGTGGACCATTTGAGAGAAGAATGACAGGGGATGGATGAAAGTGGAAAGCAGCGTTAATACAAAATACAAAAAGTTTGTGCAAAAAAACTGTTTTGGCAAAAGAAGGAAAATGAACAAAAATGGATTTTTACTGACGTAAGTCTTAAAGGCATAATTATACTTTTTGACAGCCATGATTGTACCCTGTTTCGAACGTCTTCTTGAACTGTTTGGACTTTGGAAGCATCAAGCTAAGTGAGATATGGACAAGTAATTTGATGTGCAAATATTTTGGAGCTTTATTTAAGAGAGCTGTTAACTTTTTTCTCAGAATATAAAGTTAAGTGAAATCAATGATAAAACAATTATTGGGATTCATTTTCTGAGCAATTTTGAAGGGTATCCAATATACAGGGAGAAAAACAAATATCTGTCCATTTCTGTTGTGAAATAGAAAATAGTAAATTGGTCGAAGAGCAGGCCATTCAGCTCATCAAACCTAGTTCACCCTTTCGAATGATCATGACTGATTCTGTACATCAACACCATACTCTTCCTCTTTCCCCATAACCCTTGATGCCTTTAACTTCCAGAAACTTATCTACATCTATAAATATTCAGTTAATGTCTGCAATGTATTGCCTATGGATGATGTAACCATTTCACTCTAATGCTAATTCATTGTATGAATGTTTTTGAGACACAATAAGGTATAATAAAACACAAGTATATTTATTCTTCAAGATTCATTAAAAGAAGACGTTTATGAAACAGATGGCTTTCTATCACTTCATAATTTCTGGCATTCCCTTTTTATTATTAGCTATCAACCTTGTGGTTTCAACAATATAGATTTGTTTCAGGCTAATACATTATGTTTGTCACTGTTGAAAAGGAATGTCATATTCAATTCAAAATGTTAACTTTGATTCTTTTTCCACAGATGCTGCCAGATATGCTGTGTTTCTTCAACATTTTTTGTTTTTATTAGTCCTATCACTGTTCAATTTTGGGTTAGCTACTAACAAGAAATAGATTGAAGAATGTAGTGATTTTATACAGTGTAATTTTTAATGTCTTAGCTGATAACCATTAACAGCATTGAATATATCTTAACCATCATACCAAAAAGTGAATGTTTTTATCAATATTACTGATAATTGACAATGGGTGGGGATGGGATCATTTACCGCAGCATATAAGTGTGGGAGGTGTGATGTGAATTGTGACTGAAATAGGCAGAAGTTGAAGTTTCAATTTTCTAATGGCAGGTGGAAATGTTAAGATTGATAGTGTTGTGTTATGGCATGTCAGATCTTGTGCTGTCCTGTGGTCAGTTCCAACTTGTAATACGTTTGTATATCATAAATATACATCAGCATAAGACTCTTTTAAATTTGTCCTGGCTTCAGGGTAAAACAGTGTATGAGTGTCTTGTGGTACTTGATTCTGCTTTCTTTAAAGAAGTCAACATTGTGTAGCTAAGTATGTTTGTTGGTTAGCAGTTTTCCTTGTTGAACTTTATTGCATGAGGGAGGGTAATAGGTGAATGGTAGCATCAATAGAGGCTCGGGATCAGAAAGAGTGAGGGATGGGGCAAGATGCTGTGCTTGTGTGATGTTGGGGATTTGGGTGCAGGAAGTTACAAAGAAGGGCATACCTTAGGGTATTTGTGTGGTAGTCATGTAAGTATAGGGGGCTAAAGGCAGGGAAGGTGAAATGAATGAAGTGCAGGGTTGGTGCTGTGGGTTTCAATGTGTTGAGTTGAGCATTGTGAGTATGGGAGGGAACAATCACAATCAAAATTTGTATTCAGTCGACGGGAAGGAGGGAAGGTATGTTCAGTGTCATACGGGATAATCAAATGTCCCCTAGTTTGGGACAAGTACATGAGGAATACAAAGATGCGCCTTTCACTTAGGATCAGAGTGTGAACCTCAATGTGTAGAGTGTATGATTGCTGATGTAGTGAGGACAGATGACATGTTCAGGTCAGTAGTGATTGAGTCCAATGTGATAGATGAAGCTTAAAGGATCACAGAGGGAATGCAGAACGTCAGGTGCTGGGTGAAGCATGATGGGTGCAAGTGTGGCGTGAAAGAAGTTGGATGAAGTTTTAGGAGTATTAACTCTGTTTCTCTCTCCACAGATACTGCCACACCTGTTGAGATTCTCCAGCATGTTTTGATTTTATTTCAGATTTTCAGTGTCCATGGTATTTTGCTTTTAAACAAAGTTTATAGGTCTGTGCTTACTAATTGAATCAGACTTTGTGATTAGTTTACTGTTTTGGAGCAAATTTAAGCAAATTAATTCCAAGCCCTTTTCAAAATAACTGGAGATATAAATACAAGAATTCCACTATTACAATCAACTGAAAGATTGTGAACAATTAGGGAATAAACATCGCAGTTTGACTCATCTCACAAAGTAGAATTAGCAAAACTTCAACAGTGAAATCTGTTGTTTCCTGTAATAAAAAGCTGTGAACAGGTTTGTTTTAATGCTGAGCAATATTTTATTCAAACAAGCCAGTAGTACGACATCTGTCTGAGTACTTTGAACTGCAACTTTAACGCACATCAATTTGACTCAGTTTGTGGCACTTTAATCTTTGGTGCAGTAGGTTTTCAGTCTGAACCTCAATCACAATATTAAGCACATTACCTAGTCTGATTCCTCTGTACAGTAACGCATGGGTTTCGCTTTTAGGATAAGAAATGAAAGCAAGGGTCTTAGCTTTATTGAAATATCTGGTGGCTTTGCATAGAGGGAAGTATGTCAATGTGGTTGATACTTCTTCCTTATTACTCTCCCAAGTAGTAATTAATCAGATTTGATGGTTTCAAGAACTTCCCACTTGCCAGTTGGCAACGCCACAGGGTCCGAAGTAATGCTCCTTCATACCAGCTTCTGTAATCCTTGTTGACTTAAATTCAGCAACAAATTGAATAGGGTGTAAAACCAACATGTTAGGTTTTGACTGGTTTTGATGAGTTAACATTTTCCCCATTGGGCAGGGTACAAATCAATACTTATTATTATCAGCTTCCCATCCAGGGAACAACCTCCAACCTCTTCCATATGGAAGCTAGATAATGCTCCAATGTTTATAAAAGCAGTGATTATATTTCAAAAATACCAATTGAAAGTACTTCACTATGACCCAAGTAGTGAACTGCTGCATAAATCTGTCACATGTCCAATTTGTTGGAGCTCAGCACTTTGTCTGACTTAAAAACAGCATCAGTTAAGCACTTGAAACATAACAAACAAGATACTATGTACATTTCATCAGCATCTATTTTAACTAGATTTGACTGATAGGACAATTCTTTCTCAGATTACTATGAAATAAATGAGTTACAGATTTCATATAATTTGCTCAATGCAAAGGCACAGCGTGTGATTCTTCCTAGCTCGATAAATCACAGCACAAAGTGTTAGAAGGTTTTTTTAAAGAAAGGTTTTGAATATTTGAGCATCATTAAAGCTTGAATGCCAGTTTCTAAAACAGGTGGAATAAATGATTAATAGCTGCAAAGCTAATAAAAATAATGGATCATTACTTCAATGTTTTTGTGAAGGACTATTAAGTGACGATAGCATTTTATCTGAAGTAAGTGTAGGACATGCAGCCTGTTTTAAATTTGGAGTCTTGCTGCACCTGGCCAATTTGCTAAAAGATTAAGTGGGTATATTTGATTGCAGCTAACATTAGATATAAATAATTGGCTTCATCATGACTTTAAGGACAATGCTAAAAAGTATTTGATGAATTTGTAAAATGTGTTTAAATATATTCAATTGACTTGATCAAGCTTGCTAAAGTCTTTATAAATTGCAATGACTTCCTGAAAAACTGTGCTTCGGAAATTATTTCAGCGCATCTTACTTGCGAAAGTGTGGATTTTGTGAAGGAATAAAAAAACTTTGCAATTATTCAAACAAAATTTGCTATATTTACTTGGTAATGTAATCAAATGAATAATAATGAAAATGAATATCACAGAATTGGAAAAGAAGGAGGGAATCTGTTTGTTTCGTGACCAAGTATGAGTCTAAAAGTGAAAGAAGTATTTCCACTTGGGGTCAGGGTGGATTTACTTCTATAATTTTGTTCATCTCAGCTCATTGTATTGCATAAGTACAACTCCAATGTTGATGGATTAGCAGACAGGAAGTTCCACCTCCCCATTAGGAACTTCTGGCTTCAACTTCTGGATGTCATATTCAAAAGGCATTTCCTTCAGAAAGTTAGTGGTAATAAACTTTACCTACAAGTTTGTCCCCACCCTCTGGCATGCAGCCTTCTCCTTTCCTTTGATGTTCCCTCTTTCCTTCATGAAACTACATCATTGTTTTTGGCTCTTTCACCAACTTTCTCAAAATTCCTGCCATTCTCCTGATTACCTTCCGGCCAAAGCTCCATGCCCGGCCTTACCCTTACACCATAATTTATTCAATGCGATTATAATTTTCCCCCCAAGTACATGCTATTACCCCACCATATTTCCCACCTAAAATATGAAGTTTTCATCCTTCCTTGTCTCCCTTCCCTTGTCACTGTAATTCTTCCTTCACTGTCCCAGGAATCCTCCCTCGGTATCCTAGAAACAAACCCAGCCTTTCCAGTCCCTTCTTATGAATGAAAATTTTTAACCTAGGCAGCATCCTGGTGAATCTACTCTTCACCCTCTCCAATGCAATTATGTTCTTCCAAATGTGTGACAACCAAACTTGCGCACAACATTCCATGTCTAGCCTAACCAACGTTTTATAAACTTGTAACAAGACTTCCTTGTTCCTATATTTTATATGCCTGCTAATGAAGGCAAGAATTCAGTATGCCTTCTTCACCACCCTGTCTACCTGAGCTGACACTTTCAGGGGTCTATGAACTTGTCAACAAAGATCAATTTGTTCTTTGTAGATCCCTAGGAACCTATCATTCATTGCGTATATTCTTTCCCGATTAGACCTCCCAAAATGCATCACCTCGCACTTATCAGGATTAAATTCTATCTGCCATTGCTATGACCAATTTTCCAGCTTATCAATATTAAACTGTGGCCTGAGATATCCTCCTCACTATCAACAACAATCCCAATTTTTGTATCATCTATAAACTTACTAATTATATATTTTACATTCACATCCAAGTTATTAGTGTACATAACATGCAGAAAAGGGTCTGTATGGTACACCGCTAGTCACAGGCTTCCAATCACAAAAACTAGTCTTCTATGTACAACTTTGTCAAAGGCCTTACTAACATCCATGTCAACCACATCAAATGTACTACCTTCATTATTATATACATTCAACTTCTTTGAAAGAAAAACTTAATTAAATTAGCAGACGGGATATCCCTCTAACAAACCCATGCTTACTATTTCTGATGCATCCCTGCCTTTCCAAGTATGGACTAATTTTGTCACTTAGATATTTTCCAATTATTTCCCTACCACTAATTCAGTAATTACTTAGCCTATCCCTGTGGCTGTTCTTGAGCAAAGGAAACTACATTAGTAAACTCCCAGTCATCTGGCACTTCACCTGTGGCCAGCAAGGTATTAAATATCTCTGCTATGGTCCCAGCAAACACTTACCTCCACTCATCTCACAATCTGGGATACATCCCATCAGACCCTGGGCCTAGAACTTAACCATCTCAACAGGAATCCCCAACCACAATGTCTCTTTCCTCTGTGAATACAGATGAGATGTATTCATTTCATATCTTACCCACACCAATTGGTTCCACATACAACTTACTCCTTTGGTCTCAAATAGATCCCTTTCATTCCCTGGTAATCCTGTTTCTCTTAATATATTGATCAAAAGCTTTGGGGTTTTCCTTGATCCCATCTGCCAAAAATATTTTGTGGCCCCTCTTTGCCCTCCTGATTTCCTTTATAAGCAACCTTCGACACTCTCTGTACTTCTAAAAGATCTCCCCTGTTTTTAATGTGTTGTTATCTGACATATGCTTGCTTCATTTTCTTTTTCAAACTCTGGATATTCCTTGACTTCCAGGGTTACCAGATTTAGCTGGTCTTGTGTTTCTTAAAGGAACATGCTGGCTCTGTATTCTCATCGTACTACTTTTAAAAGACTCCCACTTTCCAAATGTAGACTTACCTGCAAGTAGCTACATCCAGTCTAGATTTGCCAGATTCTGTCTAATAATACCAAATTCAGCCTTTGACAGAATCCCTATGGTGTGGAAACAGGCCCTTCGGCCCAACAAATTTATACTGACCCTCAGAGCATCCCATCCAGATGAACCCCCTATAACCACCTAATCTATACATACCTGAACACTATGGGCAATTTAGCATGGCCAATCCACCTAGCCTGCAAATCTTTGGACTGTGGGAGGAAACTGGAGCACCTGGAGGAAACCCATGCGGACATGGGGAGAACATGCAAACTCCATACAGACATTCACATGAGGGTGGAACAGAACCTGGCTTCCTGGTGCTGTGAGGCAGTAGTGTTAACCACTGAGCCACCGTGCCACCGCTACCTAATTTCTGCACTATACTATTCCTTTTCCATAATGACTTTGAAACTTTCAGAGTTATGGTTACTATCCCCAAAATGTTTACAACTGAAATTTCAACTACTTCACTAGCTTCATTCCCTAGGATCAGGTCTAACACTGCCCAGCCTTTAGTCAGACTATCTACATCCTGACACAAGAAGGTCTCCTGGATGTATGTAGAAATTCCACCCTGCCTAATCCTGTTATTGCTAAGGTGATGCCTTATTGTTAGTAAAATTAAAATCCCCTACAACTATAATCCTGTTTCTCTCACACCTGTCTGTGATTTGCTTACATATTTGCTCTCTGTCTCCCTCTGACTGTTGAGGGGTCTGTATGCAGTATAATCCCAGCAAGGTAATCAACCCATTTGTATTTCTAAGCTGCATTCAGATGACCTCATTTGAAATCACTTCCCAGACCTCCACTCTCATGAAGGTAGTGATGGTTTCCTTTATCAATAATGCAACGCCCCCACCTCTCTTACTTCTATTGTGCTTGAAGCCTCTACACCCTGGAATGCAAGCTGACTGTCCTCACTTTCCTGAAACCATGTCTCAGTGATTGCAACATTATTATATTCCCACAGACTGATCAATGCTCTAAGTTCACTCACCTTGTCAGTCAATCTTCTTGCAGTAAAATACATACAATTTAGCTTTCTGGACCTTCCATGTGCTTTAACCTACCTATGTCTTCTCCTGTACTGGACTGCCCTAGTATTCCTTCTATTTTGATGAGATCTTGCTCCCAAATTTACATCTACTCTCTGTCCCATACCCCTGCCAAATTTTTTAAAACCTCCCCAACAGCATGAGCAAACTTCCCAGCAAGGATATTGGGCCCATTTTGGTTCAAGTGAAACCTGTCCAGCTTGTGGAGATTCCACCTACACCAGAATCTGTCCCAAAAATCCAAAAGTCCAAAGCCCCCCCCTCCTAAACCATCCCTTTACCTGTGCATTAATCTGACATATATCATTCTCATACTCAATTGTGCATTGCACTGGAAGTGATCTGGCGATTACAACTTTAGTAGTCTTTCTCCTTAACCTAAAATCTAAATTTCTAAATTTTTAATCTACAATCTAAATTTCTAAAGTCCTGTTGCAAGATTTTGTTCCTTTTGTTTAGTCATGTCATTGGGACTGACATGTACCATGGTTGCTGACTGTTCACCTTACCTCTGCAGACACTCTGAGACAACTCCAACTCTAGCTCCAAGGAGACAACACACCATTTGAGGGCTTCATTTTATGTCGCAGAACTGCCTGTCAGTTCCCCTTACAATTCAATCCCTATCACTAAAGCTTTCCCGACATTTTTCCTCCCCTGCGGTGCAGCAGAGCCAATGTGGTGCCACTTGATTGTTGCTGCTCTCCCTTGAGAAGCCATCCCCCACAGCAGTATCTAACATGATTTTTCTGTTTAACAGAGGAATGGCCACAAGGAATTCCTGCACTGGCTGCCCACACTTATGAGTTTTCCTGGTGGTCACCCAAAACTTTTCTGCCTGTGTAGTCCTTATTTATATGAACTATTAATATTGAATCTGCTTTTCAGCTGAGGCCTTTTTTATTGGTTGAGCTAATTTTTTATATCAGGCTCCTTTTCAATTGAGCGTTGTTTGCTTGCCCCACACAGAATTGCTGGCACTTGTCAGTTGGGCTGCCTCTCCTTGGCAGACTAATAGGCCTGAGGAGCTTTTACATGTTATACTGTAATAATTAACTGCAACAACGTAGGTCACATATGACTGAGGCTTCTCATGAGTTGGTTGTCATTGGGACACTTGACCCCTAATACTACAAGCACTTGTGCAAAGGAACAGAGATAACAAGGTGTAGAGCTGGATGAACACAGCA
>JAHRHZ010000009.1:41134382-41205149 GCA_024137785.1 Ginglymostoma cirratum
TGCTGTGTTCATCCAGCTCTACACCTTGTTATCTCAGATTCTCCAGCATCTGCAGTTCCTACTATCTCTGTGCAAAGGAACAGTTTTGTAACAAAGGACCCAAGTAATGGAAAAGAAGGTTTTACTCACCTAATCTTCAATGAAGCAGTGTATGTCATCAGGTGCACACCTCATAAATAACATTGATTCCTTACCATGGGGTTTGGGATAGCTGGCCCTGAAAGGTACTGAGCATTTTAACTACCTGTCAGAAAACATACGTTTTGCCATCATTCAATTAATTTCCTCCACTCGTGCTACTGAAAAGTCCAGCAGACCCAGATGACTCTGACCCTTATTTCTGACTCAGTTTGGACAAAAGAAAGTACACACTTACCTCAGAGGATCTGTCTCTGTTTCCTTTTAAGGGAGAACCTGGAACTCGCTGTCGCTATTTAATGTCGGGACCACCCATTTGAGACCGATGCGGAAGAACTTTTTCTCTGGCAGGGTTGTGAATCTTTGGAGCTTGCTGCTTCAAGTGACAGTGGAAATGGAGTCTATAAATATTTTTAAGACAGAAGTGTGTATATTTTTGGCGAGTTATAACCTCACCACTTGTCATTTTCTCTTGCTTTTTTTTCTATTGCAGCACTCCAGAAGCCCACAAAACTTTCATCAGCATTTTGCTCATATCTTTCAGTACGTTTCCTTACCCCTTAATTTGATTAGTCATTGTTACGAAATCAAATCACGACACAATATGATACACCAGTTCCTGAATCTATCGATGGATGCCTGTCCTTCAGTTGCCCACACACCTGTTTATTTACCAATTTCAGGAGAAGAAAATGAAAAGCACAAGAAAGGGGGGCAAGGCTAGAAATGGCACACCACATATCGTCAAGTTCACTAAAGGAAATCCTGCAAGAAAGTGGCACATTTTCATTTTCTGTGAACATGTCAAAGGCAAAGAGAGCTTGTGAATTGCTGATGATAAAATTCCAACATCTCTGACTCTAATTAATTAATGATGAAGAAATTGTCAAAATTGTGACTTTGCTGTGCATAACGCATATCCCCTTTTTTGTCTTTCTGGATTTTCAGGAAGGCTCCAAGGGTCACAGGGCATCCATGAGGGTAGGTCCTCAAAGGGCCTCTTTCCTTATTAGCTTTGTATAGATGCAGATACCTGCACTTCAGTGAGGCCATTTGGCAAACTTTTCACCTGTTGATTCAGATCCCACAAGGAAACATATACAGAGATTTGTCTCATGTATACCTATCGAGCATTTATACACTCAAAAGACTGGTTAACTGGGCTTTAAATCTGAGCCCCCCATGGCTATCATTGAGGATAAAACTAGAAGTGTATCAGCAAATTAACCACGTAAAACAGATATGCCTTTCACAAGTTCCGCAACAGCACAGATAATGGACAGGTTGAACTTGATCACTCATGATTTGATGGCAGTGAAAATTGCAAAACTGTCTTCTGTAGGTGAGGCTAGTCACCTCAGTGAAGCTCCTGTCTCAACTGAGGCTTTACCTATTATGCATTCAGGAGAAGTGTTTGCCAGAAACGGTCGGAGAAAGGCTCTATCTGTGACGATACAGTACATCATTGGAAATTCACTGAACTGCTCTGCAGCAGGGTGGTGAGAATGGATTGGTGCAACAGTTAGGGCAAGAATGTAATCTCCTGTGGCTTTTAAAGCTTGAAGGATGCGGCAAGTATAAAGGATGGAATGTATAATTTAAAGTAATTTCAATTCACTAAATCTGTGAATCTACGTGTTTAACAAATGTGATGTTGATAGTGTCATATTCTTACAATGACTCGTGTTTCTTTCTTGATATTGCATTGTCTCTTTTAATTTAGCCTTTTAGTTGTTCCATGGTGAATATCAATCCATATTTGGATCAGTGGATGAATGGTGCAAGGATTGCTTACTAGAAGGGATAGGGGTGTGGGAATGTGCAGTGATCGGACCATCCTGCAGGCCTGCTGATGAATGTTCCATCTTCCTCCTCCTTCATATAATTTCCACATCTGAGGATGAGTGATGAGTTTCCTCAACCTCCCCCTCATGCACTCCAATTTACTATAGGCACAATCCTTGATAGGCATGGAGACATCAGCCACCACCTGGCATGACAAGATCAGCCTGTCGAAATAATGTTTTTCTGAGATGTCAAGTAAACTGTAGCCATCTCCTGCTAAATGTATGTTCATAACTCAAATCTAGAGCCAAGTTGAAATGAATTAACAAAGACCTTATTAGCATTTTCGAAGGACACTCACAATAAATAAAGCCCCGACTTCTGGAGGTAGGTTTTTCCCTAAAATCTAGTAAACACAAAGGGGGGCACATTTTAGCAAGGGTACACTCTAAAAAAACAGTTTTATCCAACCCTGGTCTCAACATTTCCAACTTTGGGGATTCAAATATTCCCCGTCAACTTTTTGCTCTTCCATAGATGTTGCATGACCTGATGAGCATTTCCAGCATTTTCTGATTTTGTTTCAGATTTCCAACAATGGCAGCATTTGCTAATGATTGAAAGTAGTTGTATAGCTACATGTTTTATATATGAAAAATTTGGAATTTAGTCATTTTCCAGAATTTAGTAAAATTGATGAAGAACACTTTAGAAAAACAAATTGGATTGTTGCCTGCTTCATGTCAGCAACACAATAACATTTTAGGTGGTAAGAGCTTTTGTGCAATCTGCCTCATTTCATTTATTCAAATGGTGAATAATTAATACTCAAGCTAATTGTGTCAACATTTTTAACCATGTAGTTTTATAGTATGATGGGGCCGCAGAATGCCAGGATTCAATGTTACATTATTTTTCGCATGATGCAGGGTTTCCCACTATTTATGGTGGTGTCTAATTTGTGCACAAAAGATTTTTATGTTTTGTAATCCAACTTGCGTGCAGGGTTTCTACAATGGCATTGTTCAAAATGTTGACTAAAGGGAAAAAAAAACAACGAAACTTGGAATTGATGGAACTAATCCAAACTTGTTTTGCATGCCTGAATATGGAACCTTAATTTGGACTATTGCTATCATTTCCAAGTTTATTTGAATGGTTACTGACTTGCCTTCTAGAAAAGATATTTGGCTCATTTACGCTGAGATTGCACAGTGTAACTTGAAGTCCAAATTAAAGTTTACTGTGGACAAGCAGTCTTCCAAGGTCCCTAGTAAGTCAGTAGGAAAAAGGAAGCAGGAACAGAATGTCCTGCAAGGCATGCCTGAAGATGAAACCATAATTTGGACTAGAGTCTTTCAACACTCTTTGTGAGCCGAAAAGAACTGCAGCCACTTGTCCCAACATCCCCTCCACACATTGTTTGGCCACTTTGGTCCCTCAGGAAACAATTTGACCTGCACCCCCCCACCACCACCACCCCCCAACACAGCTCTGAATGCTAAATTCCTATCTTTCTCCCCTCCCCATGATCCTGCCAATTATCAGGGGCTATCGCCAAATGTATCTAACATAGCCACTTATTGCTGCGGATCCATCCCACCTACTGACCAGGTTGTCAGTTTGGTTGGCTATGGACTGGAATTGGAGCTAAAAATATTTAATGGGGTTTATAATATGCTGCTAAAGAATCTTTACAGAGTTCAATGAGCAAAAGAAAATGTTGACTTTCTTTGAGAAACATCGTACTATGACTTCATCTTGCCACGAGTCTATAAGAGAGAGTACAAAATGACGTGACCTGATCTCACTTTCTGTGCATTTTGCCTCTCATTAGTGTATCACACAATCAGCCTTGATCCCTTATACAACAAGGTCCTACCTTAAAATCAGCAACTCTTCTACGTACCCAATCTTGCCTGGTTCTTTAGATCTCTTAGGATTTTATCCATACCCTCCTCACCTCTTCAGTGAGGCTATTATACCAAATTCATTGAGAAGTTGACAAATGCATCATAGTACCAAACTGATAGCTTATCCATTTCCTGTAAGCCCTCAGAAACAGCTGCCAATGATTTATTTTTCATTCACTTCAAGCTTGCCTGGTGTAGGGGCAAAACCCCCTGACCAGCGACAAAGACTCAGGAGGCAGGCAGGAGATAGGCAGGATTCAGGCACATGGCAATCTTTATTCTTATTCAAGCAGTCACCAGATCGTGCAGGAAAAAGACCAAAGATGCTTTCCTCCCCCATCAAATGTGGCCTCAAAGTGCAAACTCAGTTATTCTCTTAATCTTTGGCTCAGATTGGAAGAGAGGTCAATGGTGCTCTGATTTTCACAGAGAGATGCAGCATTTTGGAACATTTTGTGTTACAATAATCACATACAACGTGGTCACTGTGTCCTTCTCTTTATTCTATGCATCAATCTTGTAAACCACCTAATCAATGATAAAGATAACAAGGTGTGGAGCTGGAGGAACACAGCAGACCAGGCAGCATCGAAGGAGCAGGAAAGCTGACGTTTCTGGTCTGGACCCTTCTTCAGAAATGGGGGAGTGGAAGGGGGCTCTGAAATAGATAGAAAGAGGGGGAGGGGATGATAGAAGGTCGATGGAGGAGCAGATAGGTGGAGGGAAGACGGGCAGGTCAAGGAGGTGGGGATGAGGCTAGTAGGTAGGAAGTGGGGGTGGGGTTTGGTCAGTGAGGTGAGAGGAGTGGATAGGTGGGAGAAAAGATGGACAGGTCGAGGAGGCGGGACAAGGGGGGCTGGTCTTGGGATGAGGTCAGGTGTAGGGAGATTTTGAAGCTTGTAAAGTCCACATTGAGAACATTGGGCTGCAGGGTTCCCAGGCGGAAAATGAGAAGCTATTCCTCTAGCCTTCGGGTGGCATCGTTGTGACACTGGAGGAGGCCCAGGATAGACATGTCGTCCAAGGAGTGGGAGGGGGAGTTGAAGTGGTTCGCGACTGGGAGGTGTTGTCATTTGTCACAAACTGAGCGCGCAGGTGCTCCACAAAGAAGTCTCCAAGCCTCCGCTTGGTTTATCAATGATGGACACCCCTGTGCACAGCCCTAGGCTCCTCATGTTCTCATTATGTTTAACAGACATCGTAATCACCAGGATTTGGGATCTTTCAATGCATCCTATTAATTCACATTCCAAAGTTACTGGCTATATGCCTTCAGGCATGTCCCAGATTTACTCATCTCTAAGGACTGCTTGAATTCTGTTGCCCATTGTATTCCTTTGCTATCTCCACCAAATTCTGTTACTCCTCTTATATTTTCCCACTGTCCTAACGATATATAAAAAATACAAAAGACAGCTGGTCCTAATTAACTGTAATAAGATTTGTAACATTAATTTCTACAATAAAGTTATCTATATGTAAAGTTTTGTAGCTATCTCTCCTGTTAGCACTCTTTAACTAATGAGTTGTGGGCAATTTTTTTTCTCACAGGATATGCCAGGCATTCCTTTAATGGTAAACTAAATGTTTCCCGAGACTAATTAACCTTTACATCTATTTTTGAACCTTTTCTCCTGATGATTTTTAGCGATCAGTGTATCTTGTTATATACATGTATCTATATTATTTTGAAATCTATCTCTGTGATTATCTGAAGAATCATTAACTGGAACCTATTTCTTAATATTGTGAATAATTTTAAAGAAACATACTGCAAAATAACTTTAGCTACTGTTTTCACTACTGCGTGATGATTTAGGCTGTACTATTTGGCTGTCTTCTGGAATGAGATTTACATCCCTTGTCCTAATACTGCTCACATAATGGGACAACATCCTTTCATTAATGAGATTGGAATCATTCACCTGTCATTGTTTAATGAGAGATGGTAAGAACTGCAGATGCTGGAGTCAGAGATAACACAGTGTGGATCTGGAGGAACACAGCAGGCCAGGCAGCATCAGAGGAGCAGGAAAGTTGGTGTTTTGGGTCAGGACCCTTCTGTGTTCCTCTAGATCCACACTGTGTTATCATTATTTAATGAACTTGTTGGACCCTTCAGATTTTTACGGGCCACAATCCTATAAGATCGTCTGTGTTTGTTATTGCAGAAGTTTACCTTCTTCAATTTTTTTTTTCTTACAAATCTTCAAACTGTCTGTCCTTTGAAATTTTCCTCTCAAACCATTTCTGATTGTTGTTTGTGCAGGGCCACCTTTCACATTGGAATAATCCCTGTTCAAAAGTACCGTTGTGTCTCACTTAAAAGCTGGAGCTGTCTTCTAACTCTGTTTATCACTTGTCAGCTATTTTGTGTCTAAATGCTGGAGCAGGCTTTTAATTCTGTTTAACCCCTTGCTGGCCATTTTGTGTCTCTCAAATATGGGCAGCCCTAACACCTGAGGTGTTGAATGAATTACATTTTCTCTCCAAAGGCTCTATCTCATTAATTGACATGAAATATTGCAACAGTTGGAAGGGCTCACATTCCTCAATATCTGCTAAATTAAACTTCACCTGAAAGGTTGTAAGACTGCCTCTGCTATTTGGTGTTCATGAACGAAATCATATTAAAGGGCATTATTGTGGCAGTGTGTGAAATATTGAAATGTTGACTGGTTATTACAAAGCAATTAAATAGTAGCATGCAAATTTCTTACTAATGCACTCCCTTCAGCCAGATACCCAAGGGACTCAGCAAGCAAGCAACTCATTTCTGGGTAGGGCAGACATCCTATAAGTGGGGAACATAGGGACATAGGAGAAGGAATAGCTCCTCCAGCCTTCTAACCATTCCACATCATGGATAATCACTGAGTTCAACACTATTTTCCTGCATTATCCCCATATCCCTCGAGAACATCAGTATCTGGAAATCTTCCAATCTTTGTTTTGAATATGCTGAGCTTTCATGGCTCTTAGGGATAGGGAATTCCAAAGATTTTCTACTCTATTTAAGGTACTAAATAGACTAACATTATATTTCGAGAGTTTACAGAAATGTGAGGTAATCTTGTTGAAACATACAACATTCCTCAAGGGCTGAACAGGGTATTTACAGGATGGACCAAAACAAAAACCAAGTCGCTGGAAAAGCTCAGCAGGTCTGGCAGGGTCAGATCCGTTCTGAGGAAGGGTCACCGGATCTGAAACATTAGCTCTGTTTTTCCCTTCACAGATGCTGACATATCTGCTGAGCTTTTCCAGCAACTTTGTCTTTGATCTTGATTTACAGCACCCGCAGTTCTTCCCATCTTTATTTACAGGGTGGATATGCCCTCCTTTGCAGATCACCGTCTCAGAATAAGAAATTGACAGTTTTGGGACTGAGATGAGGAGAAATTTCTTTACTCAGAATTATGAAATTTTTAGATGTTTGTTGTGAGCAGGTGAGGAGAGGTGAATTGGCATTTCTCTTTTCAACAACTTCAACTGGGCACAACATGTGTATTTCATTCTTTTGTTACCACACTGCTGTATCACACTGTTAAAATGTAGTTTATTTGGTCAAAATTAAGGAACCAGTTACAAAGTTTTCATGAGTGAATGAAAGAGAAATTTTACATTTATGTAACCAAGGAAAAACACAACATTAAACCACATACATACACAGTCTAAAGTTTAAAAAAAAAGAACTTCTTGTGAAGAGAAAAGGAAATCAAGAGCAAGCAACATAAAAGGTCCTTAAGAGTCCTTAATGGAGATCCTGTAGTTTCTCAGTGAGCAGATATTTTTCCAGTTTGTATTGCCACTTGGTGCTGTCATTCAAGTCTGAGAGAATCAGGAAGAGCGGAAGAAAGCAAGCATTCCTATTCTACTGCTTCAGATTCTTCTCTCTGTTCTGCCCAAAAACTATTGCTTGATGCACAACACAATTGTGCATTAATGTCCCTGGTTTTATGGTTTTCACAAACTGGATAATCTGTAGGCAAATTTCATCTCAACATGTGCTGATGGGAAGAGGGCAGTGGGTCCTGGGGACTATTGGGCTAGGTCTGGATGGTGCAAGGAGTCTGTAAGTGGGGGTGTTGAGGTACGTTGTGGATCTGTTTAATAGTTACCCAGGGGTTAGACTACATATTGAACAATTTAACGTTTGTTGAGTAGCTGTTTAGTGAACTGCAGCAGAACCTCTCAAATTCAAAGGGGCACTTTGTCAGGGTTCCAAACATAGGCAAATTGCCTACCAAAGTATGCAATTTCCCAGGCAATTCCTTCAGAGTCTGTTACAATGGAATTTCCACAGTGTCTGCATGCATAATTCCCATGTATGCTCCAGAAATAATTACCTGGCCATTGGAAAATCTGGGTCTGTATTCTTAACTAGAAGATTGATCAAAATACTTTGAGGTTATCAATCTTTATCTCATGAGGTTCTTCCAGGAATCTCAGCACATGCTGTAATTCTTGACACCAACTGCTGTTGTTACGGCTTAATTGGGATTGGTGTACCAAAACTTGAGCCTCACTAATCCAAAAGCTATCACAAATTTGTAATGACCTAATTAAACCAGGATGACCAATTTACTGGCTGAGTACTAATGGGGACAAAAGTGATTCACACCAGGTTTCAGCCAAAACAAAAGAAAAACCATTTACTGTAAGCAAACTTATTATTTAACAAATTCATAAAAATCAATTATTACTTAATTATTGTATAAAGTAAACTGTACCACTTTAATCACCAACCCACACCCAAGAAACATACCCATACACTCGTGCACACAAAAAAATACATTCAGTCACAAATCAGCCAGATAAACCAATTTGACGAATTATGTGTATAAAAAGATAAAGAGGACGAACATGTTATGTCAGTGAGAAGTACATACTCCAAGATGGAGATTCTTCAATTCAATAATTGATCGAAGCCCTTTCTTGTGTTGGAATTCTGTTTTGAATTTGTTTTGTTTTTTACTTTACATTCATGTGGAGAAAAGGGTAAGAGCTGCTTTTGTTCTCTGACTATGGATACTTCCTCGCATGTCTGTAACAAATAGCAGCTGGGTTAATCCAAAAGCTGTTGCTAGGCAGAAGTTCTCAAATTAAGAGAGTCCTGGTGCCATTGTGTCTCACAATGTTTCTATCTCACTACTCTGAAAAGGAATGTAGTCTCATATAGTGAAAATGTGCACTACACAATCCCACTGGATCTTCATGTTTAGAGATAAAAAAACTGTCCTGGTATGACTTAGTTATATGGCAGTGTCCATTACATTTTCAAGTTTATAGCCAAAGTGTGCTCCCTTACATTGCGATTTTTTTCTGTTATGAATATAAGGTTTAATTGTCATCTGGGCCAACAGATTCAGTGTCCATGGATCTTAGACAAATACAAGCTCCCCAGCAATAGTTTTCACATCACAAAAAATTACAGAGATCTAATATATTGTTATATAATTTACTTCATTATTATTTTGACATATAAATTGTTAATAATAAAGTAAAGAGCAATGTATTTCTCCACTTTGTACTTTGTCTTCCATTTTGAGTGAAAATGGGAAGGGTGGAGGGGATGGGCGGAGGGGACGGGGCAGGCTGGTTGTGCGCTACATAGATTGGGCAACTGCATGATCTTGGTGTGCAGAGTCCTAGGTATGCTTCATCCATCTCTACCTGTAGAATCATTTTCTGTGTAATATGTCCTCTTTCAGCATATCTGCACTTTGTCAATTCATCATGTACTTCAGAAGTTTATTATTGTCTTATGAAACGTGAGATACTGAGTTGTAGTCAGGAATGTGTCCAAATTTTGAGCACCTAGCCATTTTAAAATGTTTATTATTTCACTAAATTATGGATATTCTGACATTGCTTTAAACCATAATTAAAATGAATGAAAATGTCAGTCATTTACACAGTGTATGAAGTTTTAGGGTAGAATTTTCTATTCCTTTGAGTAACGTGGGCTCAAGGAAGAAATGCAGAAAAATATGACAAACGTAAAAAGAATCAGAATCTCAACATTGAGAAAAAATCCAATTTTTCCTTTAAGCTTTAAATAGCGAGGTCAGACTCTTGTTAACAATGTGTCTGCCTTATTCCCAGGCAGCTGCATCTCATTATTTGCCTAACTCACCTCATGTATATGCAGGTTCTAATTTTCCACCCTGTCCCTGAGAAAGTAGATAAAACCAGTTTGCATTGAAACAGTCAGCAAGATAACCTTACGGTTGCAGCTTCTTCTCTGGGCCTACATCTAGCTCTGTGTGCATCACAACATCCTTGTGTACACCATGGATACTATACTTCTTCACACAAATTGTTAATGGTAAACCACCCACCTCACCATATCATCATGGCTGCTCTTGGAGCAATGCTTACGCCATATCATAGAATCCTTACAGTGTGAAAACAGGCCCTTTGCCCCAACAAGTTCACACTGACCCTCAGTTCACCCCAGCCAGACCTATCCCACTAATCTACACATCCTTGAACACTACAGGATTTAATATGGCCAATCTACCTAGCCTGCACATCTTTGGATAGTGCGAGGAATTCAGAGCACCTGGAGGAAACCCACACAGACATGGGGAGAATGTGCAAACTCCACGCAGATAGTCGCCCGAGGGTGGAATCGAACCCGGGTCCCTGGCACCGTGAGGCAGCAGTGCTAAGCACTGAGCCACCGTGCTGACCCTAATGTATCTACCTTATGAGAGCTTAGTTTCATTTCTTAGTGCTCACTAAATTCACTTGGAGGTTGGTTACCACAGTTAGTTGGACAACTCTTTTTCTGATGGCTGAGGTTCATTTCCTGCATTACTTGAGGTAACCATGAAGTCTTGCATCTCAACCTCACCTAGTTGTGGTGATTGTCAGATTAAACCCACCACAAGACAGTCATCTATGGTTGTCTGGTGGGTTTCACTTTCACTTTAGTGTGCACTTACTTGGAGCTTGGTGTCACAGATTTCTTTGCCGGTCACCATGAAAAAAGCACTGCCCTCCTTTCTATCACATCATCAACTAACAGCTCCTGTTACTGCCACTGAACTGTGCAGCTAACTTGGCTCTTCCTTGGGGATAGTGGTGCAGGGCCAGGGTGGCAAGGACAGTTCCTGACTTGCAAAGCTTTTACATGCTATATCTTGTCCGCTACAGAGGGATGTCTATCAAAATGTCTTCATGAAGGTTGCGAAGCCCAATATTTTGACTCTCGCTTTTAATTACTGCCATTTGATTATTGCTGACTATGTTTTCTTCTCTACGAGGAACTACAAATGTTGCATGGGATGACGTAAAATTTGTACCATATTTTAAATAGTTATAGTGATGAACTAAATATCCCACAGATACTGAATGAGAAAAAGAATACTTTAGATTGTTACAGAATTTGCTTCTATGGCCACAATGTAATAATGTGCTTTTGCAAAATACATTTCTCCTTTCACAATAGTTCATTGAATTGATTTGGTCTTGTACTTACATCAGAGCCATAAATAATGTCAAGATAGTAATATTATTCAATGAATTAATTATTTAAATCATTTTCTTAGATTACCACTGGTGTTAATGAAAGATACATATGTGCACGCTGTATTTACAAATGTAAAAGAAAAGGAGAAGTGAAAGAAGAAAAAAAGCGAGACATGGAAGGGGAGAAAGAAAGACAGTCAGAGAGAGAGAGAATGCTATTATTTGAAACGTGTCTGACATTGAAAAATGAAATAGCAGTGAAAGAAAATTGCAAAGCAATGGAATATATTGCTTGGTCTGGCATTAACGATTCCGACAACTTTACACAATGTTTAGTAATTGATTTACAGTCTTACTTACTTTTCCTTGAACCATACATCTTCTTGTGGTTCTGTTATCCTTTCCATAACTCCAGCATCCCCACTGACTTTCCATTTCAGTTTGAATGCATCCTGTAGATAGTTTTGGGTTAAAGTGCTGTAAAATTCTTTTCAGAAAAGAAAAAGTAACATGGAAAACTGGCACAATTGAGCCCCTTAATGACTATGTCATTATGATACAAAGGGAGCTATTGAAATAAAAAAGAAGCTCAGCTGGAAAATGGCTGAGAATCTTTGTTTGGAGATCCGACCCTGTTGTCAGGCAAGGGAAGATTTTAGGTTCCAAGAGGCTGCGGATGAAGTTATGTAGGAAGAATGGCAGTTAATTGCACATTCCTACTTGTGCCTTTTTATTTGCGTAAATTAAAGTCCACAGTGCACTTATGGTTTAAAAAACAATACAGCAAAAAGGCAACCCGAAGAAGAATGCTAAATGAATGCAAAAATGCACTTGTGACAAAGATGGCATCAGCAACAAAAGGGAAAAGAAAGTTCAAACCAAAATCACTATAACTGAATGCATGAGGCATTTACACAAAATAGTGAATTACAAGAGGAGATGGCAAGAATTGCAGATACTGGAGGAGCAGAGCAGGTCAGGCAGCATCAGAGGAGTAGGAGAGTCAATGTTTTGAGCCTAGATCTTTTATCAGGACTAGGTAGTGAGAGGGACCCTGACTCTGAATTACAAGAGGATTCTGGGTAATTCAAGATGGAGGATGGGGAAAAATTGTGGCTGTAAGAGCTACTTTTTTTGAGGTATTCTCAGTGTTGAATTTCCTTGAATTTTTGAAGCAGTAATTACTGTTTTATAACCTGTTGCATTGTTTTGGAACTTTGGAAAGAAAGAGACCAAAACAACAGCACTTTCAAAAAAGGAGGAAGAGAGAGGAAGCAGGGACAATGTGACAACTGAAAAATGAGCAGTGAACCTGCACAAGTGACTGCCTGTGCTGTTTAGTTTCAAGCATCTCTGGCCATTTGGAGTTTGTTCCAAGAAAAAGAAGTAAACAGTGAAATTCACAAGTCACCTTGGAGAAATCTGTGTGGGGGAGCTGACAGCAGGGGAGCAGCTAAGTGGCTTTTAAAAGTATAACCTTAGTTCTTTTTGGACATTGACAATGGTGAGTAGAGTGGATTTTTTGAGTATACATATTATTGAAATTTCTTTTAAATTAAACTTTGAAACTATAAAACATACATAATTTATCCTAGAGCAATGCTTTTAAGAGCGGTAAGACTGTGATATTTCTGGGTCAGGAAGTGTTTAAAGTGCAAAGACGGCCTGCAGTAAGGTGATGTGCTCTTCCTGTTGGATTTGGGAGACTAGGGAGAGCCTCCATGTTACTGACGATTATGTCTGCAGGAAGTATGTTTGGTTGTGAATCCTATCAGATTGTATGGATCAGGTGGAGTGACAGAGGCAAAGAGGAATTTACAGAAGCTAGAGGCTGTGATGGATGGCAGTTTCAGGAAGGGAGGAAAAACAATAGATACAGTCAGGTATAAGAGAAAGTAGGAACTTCAGATGCTGGAGAATCTGAGATAACAAGGTATAGAGCTGGATGAACACAGCAGGCCAAGCAGCATTATAGGTGCAGGAAAGCTTGTTGTTTCGGGCCTAGATCCTTCTTGGAAATGGGGGAGGGGAAGGGGGTTCTGAAATAAATAGGGAGAGGGGGGAGATGAATAGACGAGAAGATAGGTGGAGAGGAGACAGACAAGTCAAAGAGACGGGGTGGGTTACCTCCAGGAATGGTAGGAGGGGGAGGCAGGTAGTGCAGGCTCCTCCTGTGGTCATCTGCATCTCATAAAGTATGCTGTTTTGGAAAATGTAGGGGGTGGTGGAATCTCGGGAATGTAACACTAAGAGCCAGGTTTCTGGTACAGAGACTGGCTCGAATGTAACGAGGTTGCAAGTGATCAATTTCTGCGGCTGATAACAAGATATCAGAATGGTGTATTGCCTCGTTGGTGTCAGGATCAAGGATATCTCGGAGGGGGTGCAGAATATTCACAAAGGGGAGAGGGACCAGCAGGAGGTCATTGTACACTTTGGAACTAATGGTATGGGGAGAGAATATAGGAAATTATGCACGAATTTAAAAAGTACATTCTCAAGAGTAGTGAAATATCTGATTACTCCTAGTGCCATGAGCTACTGAGAGTAGGAATAAGAGGATAGAGCAGATGAATGTGTGGCTGAGGAGCTAGTGTAGGGGAGAAGGATTCACATTTTTTAAACAATTGGAATCTCCTCTGGGGTAGATGTGATGTGTATTAGAAGGATGGATCGTACCTGAATTAGAAGGGGACAAATATACTAGTGGGGAGATTCACTAGAGCTGCTTGGGAGGACTTAAACGAGTTGGGTTTGGCGGTGGGGGGGATTACCTATGTGTGGAACTTCAGGAGACAGGGGAGATACTAAACAAGTATTTTGCATCAGTGTTCACTGTGGAGAAGGATACAGATGCTAGAGAACTTGGGGAAGTAAATAATGACATCTTGAAAAATGCCCATATTACACACAGGAGGTTGTGCTAGCCATCTTAAAACACTCAAAGGTGGATAAATCCCTGAGATCTGATCGGGTGTACCCTAGAATTTTGTGGGAAGCTAGGGAAGTGATTGCTGTGCTCTTGCCGAGATAATTGTATCGTTGATAACCACAGGTGAGGTGTCAGGAGACGGGAGGTTGGTTAATGCAGTGCTACTATTTAAAACAAAACATGATAAGGAAAAGCCAGGGAGCTACAGTGAGCCTGATGTCAATGGTGGGCAAGTTGTGGGAGGGGATCCTGAGGGACAGGATTTACATGTATTTGGAAAGGCAAGGACTGATTAGGGGTGGTCAACATGACTTTGTGCGTGGGAAATTGTGTCTCACTAACTTAACTGAATTTTACAAGAAGTAATGAAGAGAATTAATGAAGGCAGAGTGGTGAACGTGATCTATGAGGACTTCCGTAAGACATTCAACAAGATTCTGCGTGGTAGACTGATCAGCAAGATTAGATCACATGGAATACAAGGAGAGCTAGGCATTTGGATACAAAACTGGCTTGAAGGTAGGACACGGGGGGTGTTGGTGGAGGGTTGCTTTTCAGACTGGAGGACTGTGACCAGTAGTGTGCCACAAGGATTGATGCTGGGTTCACTGCTTTTTGTCATTTATGTAAATTATTTGGATGTGAACATAGGAGCTATAGTTCGTAGGTTTGCAGATGACACCAAAATTGGTAGTGTTGTGGACAGCGAAGAATGTTACCTCAGAGCCCAACAAGGCTGTGATTAGATGGCCTGATGGCCCGATGGCCCGAAGAGTGGCAGATGGAGTTTAGCTTAGATAAATGTAAGGTGCTGCATTTTTGGAAAGGCAATCGGGGAAAGACTTATACATTTAATTGTAAGGTCCTGGAGAGTGTTGCTGAACAAAGAGACCTTGGAGTAGCGGTTCATAGTTCCTTGAAAGTAGAGTCACAGGTAGACAGGACAGTGAAGAATACGTTTGTATGCTTACATGAGGTATAGGAGTTGGGACGTCATGTTGAGACTGTCCAGGACATTGGTTAGGCTACTTTTTTGGAATACTGCATTCAATTCCAATCTCCCTGCTATAAGAAGGATACTATGAACTTAAGAGGGTTGAGAAAAGAGTTGCAAATATGTTGCCAGGTTTTGAGCTATAGGGAGAGGCGGAATGAGCTGGGGCAATTTTCCCTGGAAAGGCTGAGGGATGACCTTCTAAAATTTTATATAATTATGAGGGACATGGATATGGTGAATAGCCAAGATCTTTTCCCAGAGTAATGGAGACCAAAACTAGAGGGCATACATTTAATTTGAGAAATAAAAGATTTAGAAGGGACCTAATTGAGTTTTTCATGCAGAGTATGGTGCATATATGGAATCAGCTGCAAGAAGAGGTGAGGAGGCTGGTAAAATTACAACAACTAAAAGATATACGGATAGGTACATTAACAGTAAGGATTTACAAGAACATGGGCCAAAGGCTGCCAAATGGGACTAGATTAATTTAGGATATCTGGTCGGCATAGACAAGTTGGACTGAAGGGTCTGTTTCCATGCTGTTCTATGACTGTCTGATTAGCATGAATAGAAATAAATAGGTTTGATCTACCAGCCATACGGAAGATATAGTTGTAGAGTGATCACAGTTGAAAATGGCATGTTCCAGGCTGTTTTACTGCCAGAGGAAATATGCAAAATGCGGACAATTTTGGAGGCCTAATGATAGAGGGATAGCTCCAGTAATTCAAGATGGCATAAGACCAATTGAGATGAAACAACCTTGGATTATAAATTCAAAAAAGCAGAATCCATTTGGTTTCACCTAGGAAATAATGAATGTCCAAAACCACTGAGGTTGTTTATTGCTGCCCCTCCTTTGTGTCTGCAATAGCTGGTGATGAGCTTGTTGAGGTTGATTGGCTCGTCAAGCTGGTTTCTTGTTTTGCAGGTGTTTCGTTACCATGCTTGGTAACATTCTCCATGCAGCCTTCATACAGCCCATGAAGTGTCGGTGTCTTTTCCCGCCTGGTTTTTAAACTCTGGGGATTACAAATGGGGAACTGCAAATGAAAGTACACCGAAAAGCCACACACAGACCAGGTACTGAACTTCAACAGTAATCATTCCAGCACACACAAACGAAGCTGTGTGCGAACACTATTTAAAAGGGGAACAACACACTGCAGCAACACAGAACTACGCCAAGAAGAAGAAGAATACCTCTTCCAGGTTTTCAAGGATAATGGATATCCAAAGAATTGCATCAGAAGATGCCTACATGAACAGCATCAGAAAGAGACTACACACCCCGACACACTCATCACACTACCCTCTATCAGAAACACATCAGAACTCACGACTCCTACGGCCGCCTGGACATCAGAGTGGCACACAAGCCCGTGTCAACCCTACGACAACTGCTCACCTGAACTAAGGACCCACTCCCCGCCATGGACAGGACCAATGTCATCTACAAGATCCCCTGCAGAGACTGCGAGAAACACTACATCGGACGAGCAGGAAGGAAACTAACAACAAGAGTACATGAACACCAACTGGCTACAAAAAAACATGACCAATACTCACTCATCTCAATCCACATTGACAAGGAGAACCATGACTTAAACGGGGACAACACCAAGATCCTGGGACAGGCTAGGCAGAGACAAGCACGAGAATTTCTAGAAGCATGGCACTCCACGAAGCATGCTATTAATAAACACATTGAACTTGACCCCATATACATTCCACTACGAAGGAAAACCAGAAGTGCTACAATCCATCTCAATGGATCCCAGAGTTTAAAAACCAGGCAGGAAAACACATCGACACTTCATCAGAGGCTGCACGAAGATGTTACCAAGCACAGTAACGAAACGTCTGCGAAACAAGAAACTAGCTCGGCAAGCCAACCAACACCCACAACACAAGCTACAAATCTACTCCAAAACCTTAAATAGCTGGTGAATTGAGCAGAATGTAAATTGAGAAATCGGAGTCCATGTAACAAGAAGATGCAATTTTCCAAGATGATTATAATCTAATTTTTTTTTTATAATCAAACCCAAATTTGCAACAGTATTCAATGCAGTTTTGAACGCATTCAAAATTTTCCTGATCAATAGACCATGAAACAAAAGCGAGAACAGAGTATATTAGACATGATGCTGCGCAATGAGACAGTATAAAATTATAAGCTTGTCATAAAGAAACCTGTGGTGAAGGGGTCTCTTGATTTGCGAGAATTTAAAACTGAATTTTAAAGAGATTTATTTAAGGATAAAACAAGGCTCTTACATGAATAAAGCATTGTATATGTTTGAAGGCCAAGTGTGGATTGGAAAATCGGATTAAAAGATATAATTTGAGTTAATCAATGGCAAATATTTTAAAGAAACAATTAAATTTTGCACCAACTAAACTTTCCTCTTCTAAATACAGTTCACCATCGCACAGTTGTCCGTCTTTGGAGAACAAGAGAAATTGTAGACTCCTTTAAATCAAAGGAAAATGTTAAGAATTGGGGAAAGAAGTTTGATGAAGCCAAGGTGCAATATGGTGAAAGGGACTGTGAGCAGTTACTTGAAGGTAAATTAGTTTCAGACAAATGCTAGGCATTGGTAGCCCCTTTTTATTTCCCAGTTGAGAAGAAGTTGTTGCTTCAAGATATCTATTACGTTGTGTTCTAATGATTCCATTCAAAATGATGGCTTTATCCAGTTTTGCCAGAATCAAACTCAATAGTTGCAATGTTAATTTTGATGAATCAATGCTCCTTAAGCCAAGGTCAACTATTCAGGAATTCCTTATGATGTTCCTCCTGCCTTTTTGAATCTTTGATTTTTTTTTTAGGTTGGTTATTAAAATAAATTAGCCTGATCATTTGTTTTTGGTTACAGTTGAATCCACAAAAGAAGTCATGTGGCTATTGGACACCATCTTATTAGACTCCTTGTCTATTTTAAAGATATATTATGTAAGTAAAGGTAATCTATGATTTTGCATCTGGATACAAAACATTGCAAAGCTTTTGAATTCTCTACCCAAAGAGTGTATCTTCAAGATAGCCATCAGTAGATTTTTGAATATTATGAAAATCAAAAGATATGGTGAGAATGCAGGAAGATTTCTCTGAAGATTTCTCTGAAGATGAGACTTGGTGGTATTAAATGGTGGAGCAGCTCAACAGGCCAAATAGTCCATTCCTGCTCTAAGGAAGGGTCACTGGCCCAAAAACATTAACTCTGATTTCTCTCCACAGATGTTGCCAGACCTACTGAGCTTTACCAGCAATTTCTATGTTGGTCTATTCATGATTTTTTTTTTTTTTTGCTGAGTCCCATTGACCTCATTTCCACCTGGTTTGTTCTTTAAGTATCGTTATTGTTAATATAAAGTGATTAGGTAGTCTGTTTCCAACCCTAGTATGGGAAAAATATACTGAAAAAAATGCTATTTAACAGCATGACAATAACAACTCAAAGTATATAAGTGCTAGATTCCCAAATCATTAAATAATTTTAAACATTGAATGGGAAACACAATGCAGTGTACATTTAATCAAGTGCACTGACACTTAGAAATACAATCACATGGTGTCCAATATCATGAAGCAAGAGGCTGGGTATCCATAAATGAATGGTAAGTTAGAACACTTTGTCATGTGATCAACACGTCCCACCCTGGCAATAATCAATAACTGTCTTTTCTGTAGAATTTGCCTAATCAGCACAATATTTACATATTCACATTTTATGATCTAATTAAGTTACAGAATTGAATCCTTTAGAACCACTGGGTATAGCTTCCAACTATATTAGCTATTAAAAATAAACAAATACTCGTCGAGTATTATTTAATCAGAGCTGTTCTAAATAAAGCTGAAATTTTGATGAAGCCTGATATAAAGTATTGAACTAAATCATATTATTCATGACATTGTAAAAATGATTGTTAGCCACTTACTAAAACCTATTATTAACTACCAGTGGAAATCATTTGCAATTTTTGTCAATATGTTATTACCTCTCAGTCCTTGCTGTTGGTCAAATATGTCAATATGTAAATATTTACTTTGCACCTACAACAATGCAGTTATGCAGCTACCTTAGAATAAATTGTCCCATTTACATGGCTACAAATAAAGCCACCTTGTTGCAGCAGTGATATAGGATTACAAATTCAAATGGCCTTGAAATAAGCCTATAGGATGGTAATACACAAGCGCTTTTTTTTCTCTAAATAGGTCTCTATCCCAATTTAACTGCAGTATTAATCTTTCATTCGAAATAACTTGTGTGCGACCTCTACTGAAACGAAGGAAAAAGGAATGTCAGATAAACACCTATTTCTTTGTATGTAACTCCAGAACAGAATTTCTAGCTACAAAACAATCAATATAACATAAATAAAAATGAATTAAATAATAATATCGTGAAATATCGACAGCTCTTACCTAATCCTCTTTCTTGTTCCACTGACTTCTCAATTACTTCTTTTCTAATTTGCAAGCTGTAAATAGTCTAACGATCTACCTCACATTTCTCCTGTCATATCTCCACCATCTGAACTCCACAACCCCCTCCAGCATGACCACAACCAGACTCTGTGGGCATCCCCTTTCAGATAGCCAGGAATTGTAACTTTGCCTAGTGGCAGTGGAATAGAGACAGGGAGGAGCAGAGAGAAGATAGCGATGATTAAGAAACAACATCCCTTTCTCTCAGACCTAATAGTGATCAGCTGAGGTATTGACACTGTACTTCAAAGAAGAAGAAAAAGGCAGGTCCTCTAAGTGGAAGCAAACAGCAGGTAGGAAAAGCCCACAGCCAAGACAGAGGTCAAAGAGAGTACCAGCCTGCCACTGGGTGGGGTGACACAGGAGATTTGCTACAGGGGATATAGATGGGGACTTTGAAGGCCAGTCCTCAGGTGTAGCTGATAAATATACATTTTGAAATGTCCGGCACATTGAAATGTGTACATGGCGAGAACCATGGAGGAGACCAGTGTCAACCTGACAATGAACTTTGCTCAGAATTTATAACCTTTAGTCTCAAGCGAGAGGTGTAATCAACTCCATAAGGACCCTTTTGGACTCATGAGTGGTGTGCTTCTATTGCAGCACAGAGACCACTCAGTGCTGACTACTGCAGCAGAAGCTCAGAGTAAAATTGTTTAAGCCCAGAGTGCTGTCCTGCATGTTGCATTTGGTGTCACTTTTTTAAAAATTTATTCATGATATATGGGTGTTGCTGGGTGGCTAGTACTTATTGTCCATCTTTAGTTGCCCTTGAGAAGGTGATGAGCAGCTGCCTTCTTGAATTGCTACAATTCACGTGCTGCAGGTTGATCCACAATACCTTTAGAGAAGGAATTCCAGGGTTTTGACTCAGTGACAGTGAAGGAACGGCAATATATTTCCAAGTTAGGATGGTGAGGGCTTAGAGGGGAACTTTAAGCTGGTGATGTTACATGTATCTGCTGCCTTTGTTCTTCTAGATCGAAAGGGTCCTGAGTTTGGAAGGTGCTGCCTGCAGACGTTTTGGTGAATTTCTGTAGCGCGTCTTGAAAGTAGCACACACTACTGCTTCTGAGCATCAGTGATAAGGGGAGCAGGTGTTTACAGATGTGGTTCTGCTTTGTCCTAGCTGTTGGCAAGCTTCTCGAGTGTTGCTGGAGGTGCATCCATCCAGGCAAGTGGGAGAGTGTTCCATCACACTTCTGACTTGTGACTTGTAGATGGTGGTCAGGCTTTAGGGAGTCAGGATGGGAGTTACTCATCTGACCTGCTCTTGTGGCCACTGTATTTGTGCAGCAAGTCCAGTTGATTTTTTGGTCAATTGTTATTCCAAGCATGTTGATAGTGGGATGGTAACAGCATTGAATGACAAGGGGTGTTAGACTGTCACTTTTTGGAGATGGTCGTTGCCTGGCATTTGTTTGGCGAGAATGTTATTTGCCACTTGTCAGTCCAAGCTTGATATTGTCAAGATCTTGTTGCATTTGAGCACAGACTACTTCAGTATCTGAGGAGCTATGAATGATGCTGAACGTTGTTCAATCACTGGCAAACATCCCCTTTTCTGATGAAGGGAAGGTCATTGAGGCTGCTGAAGATGTTTGGGTGTAGGACACTAATCCCTGCAATTATTCCTCAGGCTAAAGATTAACAAGGTCATCTTTGTGTTGAACCTCAAGAGACAGGAGAGATATTAAATTAATATTTTGCATCAGTTTTTATTGTTGAGAAAGGAATGGAGGCTAGAGAACTCAGGAAAGTAAATGTTGATGTTTTGAAAACAGCTCACATTACAGAAGTGGAAGGTTTTAGAAAACATAAAGGTGGATAAATCTCCAGGACTTGATCAAGTCCATCCCAGGATGTTATGGAAAGTTAGGGAGAAATTCATGGGGCCCCCAGCAGAAATATTTGTCAGAAGTCATATGACTTCTGACCAGGATATATGACAACAAGATTATTTGAAATCACAAGCTTTCGGAGCTCTTCACTTCACCTGATGAAGGAGCAGCGCTATGAAAGACTTTGATTTCAAATAAATCTGTAGGCTATAACCTGGTGTTATGTGACCTGGTCTTGTCCACCCCAGTCCAGCCCCGGCATCTCCACATCCAAAATATTTGTATCATCAATAAACCGGTGAAGTACCGGAGGGTGGCTAAAGTTGTGCCATTGTTTAAGGAAGACTGTAAGGAGATGCTTGGAGACTGCAGATTTGTGAGTCTGACACCAGTGGTAGGTAATTGTTGGAGGTGGTTCTGAAAGATACAAGTTACAGGCATTTAGATAGGCAAGGATTGAGTAGGGATAATCAGCATGATTTTGTGTGAGGAAAATCATGTCTTACAAACTTCATTGAGTTTTTTTACTGAAGCGACCAAAAAGATTGAAGGCAGAACAGTTGACATTGTTTGCTTGGACTTTAGGAAAGCCTTCAACAAGGTTCTGCAGAGTAGAGTGATTAGTAAAATTAGATCACATGGGATTCTGGACTCTAATTGGCTTTATGGTAGGAGACAGAGGATGACGGTGGAGGTAGCAAGAACTGCAGATGCTGGAGTCAGAGACAACACAGTGTGGAGCTGGAGGAACACAACAAGCCAGGCAGCATTAGAGGAGGAGGGTCGATGTTTTGGGTCAGGACCCTTCATCAGAAATGGGGAGAGGGAAGGGAGCTGGGAAATAGAGAGAAGAGAGTTGGTGCTCAGGAAGGTAGGTGGGATGGTGATAGGTGAGTGCAGGTAGGGAGTTTTGGGGATTGGTCAGTGAGGTGGGAGGAGTGGATAGGTGGGAGAGAAGATGGACAGGCTGTGTCAGGTTAGGGAGGCATGGATGAGAGGGAGGTCTGGACATGGAATGAGGCCAGGGTAGGGAGATTTTAAAACTTTAGGCCATTGGGCTGTCTGCTCCCAAGGTGGAATAGGAGATGTTGCTCCTCCAGTTTGTGGGTGGTGCCGTTGTGACACTGGAGGGAGCCTAGGATGGACATGTCACCCAGGGAGTGGGAGAAGGAGTTAAAATGGTTGGCAACCGGAAGGTGTTGTCATTTATTGCATACAGGGAGCAGATGCACTACAAAGTGGTCTCCGAGTCTACACTTGGTCTCACCAATGTAGACGAGACCACACTGGGAGCAGAAGATACAGTAGACCAAGTTGATGGATGTGCAGGTGAACTTGTCTGATGTGGAAGGTTTGTTTTGGGCCTTGAATCGAGGTGAGAGGAGGAGGTGCAGGGGCAGGTATAGCACTTCCTGCTGTTGCAAGGAAAGGTGTCGGATGTGGTGGGGCTAGTGGAGAGTGTGGAACGGACGAGGGAGTCATGCAAAGAGCTGTCTCAATGAAAGACAAATAGGGGTGTGGATGGAAATATCTCTTTGGTTGTTGGATCGGATTGTAGGTGGTTGAAGTGGCTGAGAATGACATGGTGGATGTGGAGGTTGGTGGGGTGATATGTGAGGACAAGGGGAATTCTGTCGTTATTTTTGTTGGGGGGAGGCAATATGAGGGCAGAGGTGTGGGAAATGCAAGAGATGCAGTTGGGGGTATTTTTGATCACTAGAGGGGGAATGTTATGGTTCTTGAAAAAGGAGGACATTTGGGATGTTTGGGAGTGGAACACCCCATCTTGGGAGCAGACACGGCAGAGGTGGAGGAATTAGGAGTAGAGGATCACATTCTTGCAGGAAGGTGGGTGAGAGGAGGTGTAATCTATGTAGCTGTGGGAGTCAGTGAGCTTGAAATTGACGTCAGTTTTGAGGTGGTCACTGGAGATGGAGATGGAGAGGTCTAGGAAGGAGAGGGAGGTATTGGAGATGGTCCAGGTGAATTTGAGACTGGGGTGAAAGGTGTTAGTAAAGTTGATAAACTGTTCAAGCTCCTCGTGGGAGGTGGAGGGTTGCTTTTAGAACTGGAGGCCTGTGACCTGTGGTATTCCACGGGTACTAGGCCACTTTTGTTTGTCACTTATATAAATGATTTGAATAAGAATTTAGACGGTGTGGTTAGCAAATTTGCAGATGACAGCAAAAATGGTGGTACAGTGGACAGTGAAGAAGGTTATTTAAGCTTACAAGGAGAGCTTGATCAAATGGGTCAATGGGCTGAGGAGTGGGAGATGGAGATTAATTTTGGATAAATGAGAGGTATTGCATTTTGGTAAAATAAACAAAGACAGGATGAGTACAATTAAAAGTAGGGCCCTGGGTAGTGTTGTAGAGTAGACAGACCAAGGGGTTCAGGTAAATAATTCTTTGATTTTGTGTTATAGGTAGACAGGGTAGATAAGAAGACATTCAGCACACTTGCCTTCATTGCTCAGATGTTTGAGTATAGGAGTTGGGGTGTCATGTTGAGGTTGTACAGGACAGTGGTGAGGCCTCTTCTGGAGTACTGCATGCAGTTCTGATCACCCTTCTATCGGAAGGATATTATTAAATTGGAGAGGGTTGAGGAGAGCTTTAATCAGGCTGCTGCCTGGAATGGAGGTTTGAGATATAAAAATAGATGGGAAAGACTAGGACATTTTTCAGTGGAACATAGGAGATTGAAGGGTGGTGTTAATTATATAAAATCATGAGGGGCATGGATAAGGTGAATAGTGAGAGTCTTTCCTCTAGGGCAGGGTAATTCAAAACTAGGGGACATTTTAAGGTGAGAGGAGAATTTTTTAAGAAAGAGATGGGGGCAATTTTTTTACACAGAATGATTCATGTGTGGAATGAACTGCCAAGGAAAGTGATGGATGCAGGTATAATTGCAACACTTAAAAGATTTTCAAATAGATTCATGAAAAGGAAAGTTTGGATGGCTGTGTACCAAGTTTGGCAGGTGGAACTAGTTTAATTTGGGAACATGATCAGCGTGGACTGGTTGGACTGAAAGATCTGTTTCCATGCTGTCTGAGTCTGTCCTGGAACAGAGATAACTGATCTCCAACAATTGCAACTGTCTTTCTATGACTCCAACCATGGAAGAGTTTGCCCCCGATATTTATTGTTTCCAGTTTAGCTGAGGCGTGTGGATGCTGTACTTGGTTGAATGCTCTGACCTGACCTATTATAACTGTGGATAACAAAGTTCTAAAGTTATAACAGGCTGTGATGATCTATCCTTCAGTACACTTCCAAAATTGCAGAGGACCTACCCCCAGGGCCAAGCAAAGTGATGCATAAAGCGACTGAACTCCCCCTGGGTGATCCCATCCATCCTTCAGCTGCTGACAGTTCCCAGCACCATTGCTGTTGCCTTTCAGTTTTCCAGCTTAAAAGTGTTGTCATTCAAGACAAGGCAGAGCAGTTTGACAGGGCCAATAAAGGTCCAGGACTGCTAGACACATCCCACAATATCAACTGCAGCCTTCCTTCACTTCAAGTCAGCTGTCTTTTTCCAGCTATGTGCAATCACTGGGGAACATTCTAAACAGCCTCATTAGGACAGGCAAAGGCCTCTCAAGACAGGCACTAAGAGTTTGTGCGTTTAATGGAAACATTGCTGGATAGGGATATTGTGCCATTGCACAATATCCTTATCCAGCAATGTTTCCTCTTCAGCGGCTTTTATTTCAGGAATTTGGTCCATTTATAAGTGGGCTAAAAGTTGGGGAATGATCAAGTCACTGTGATGTGGAGATGAAGCCTCAATGCAACTGAAACCTGAATATGAACTCATAGACAGACCATCCAGAAGAAAATTCTGCTATCATTTCTTCCTCCTGCTCCACTCCCTTCACCAAAACTGCCATTGAAATGTATATTGGTAAACGCTGTCTTTGCGATACCAAGTATGCAAGAGACGCAATAAGCCACTACCAATCTGGAGATGGGCCATCAGGTGTACTGGAAGGCTGACCAAGAAGTAGTCCAGGTAGCTGAAACATTGCCTCATTCAAGAAACCTATACTTTGCTCCATGAGATCTTTCTTTACAGAATGACTTTCCTTGCAATTAATCCGTCTATATAAGGCCATTGTTGTCCGTGCTTCAGACTCTTCAACCAGTTTATCCATTAAAGGCAGTTAACCATAATCCTCTTGTGGTGTGGTGTTCAAAGGGATATAAAATTTGGTTTGTGATTCAACTCAATTTTATTAACAAATTATTCCTTACTAAAAACACAATGTGAGCTTTTCCTAAATTTCCACAATATGTGCTCTGTATCTGGATTTATTTTCTGAGAAAGGCTAACATCTGCAAAAATATATATGCTTGAGCTGGGATGTTGGAATCTCCTTCTTCTCCAATGTAGGGCTGGATCTCTTCCATGAAGATCGACATTTCAGGTAAGGGTGAATGTTCTCCTGGGTCCTACTGGGGTGCCATATGAGCCTTTAAGGGAAAAACTTGCTTTTATCTGCCTCACCCCAGACCTTCCTGATGGTTCTGTGGGCAACTGGGTCGTGATCTGAGTTCAAAGCATCCAATGAGGTCATCAGGCACTGGCTGGAAGTCAAGATACCAAAAAGTCTAATTGATACTCCTCCAATATACAACCCTCGATGGTTGTATCTACTTCCCCAGAACATTTCCGACCTCTTTGACCAAGATTTCCACTTTTCTCTGCAGCCGATGCTGCTGTTTAATTTACTTTTGGTTAATTTTCTATCAGGCCCGATTTCTCCAGTGGCAGGTGAGATTAGAATGTCCAACTGTGGGCAGAGTCTCCTGTTGATCCATGAAGCATCAAGCAAAAATAGATCAGAGGTTCAGATTACTACTCTTGTGCAGGTACAGTGTCAGATGGATAGTCTAATTCCCTGAGTATCTTTGTACATAGACAAGAATAACCTTTACACAAACTATCTTGTTTAAACACACACCAGTAAGCTTCATAGTACTATATACAAATAACTTAATTCAGAAGTTAAGATTTAGCCACACTTTATATACACTAGCTTGCTCTTAAGCCTCTTTGGTAATTAGCAGCGCTCGACAGACTATTCCTTTTGTGACACAGTCCGGGCTTATTTAATTATTGGCTTTGACAGAAGGAGGAGAGAGCTTTAGTTAGTTTCTGGATGGGTTTCTTTTTCCCATGGATGAATTTAACCATGAAGATAGTGAGGTTTGTCAAAGTAAACAAGATGAACAACACGGCCAGGTGTGATAGGAGATGTACCCGGGGGTGCATCTGCTTGTTTGAACCCCAGCCCCAGAAGTCATCCCACCAATTAGTCACTTTGATATCCCCAATACCTTTTTGAATTTGATTTATCTGCTGAATAATGGTAGTAAAAATTTTAGGCACATTTGCCAATTGTGTTCAGACCTGCTATAATTTTTCTGATAGGAATTCAATACTAGTGTTATCCTCCCAGTAATCTCCCAAAGTTTATCTGAGTTTGTTACTGACATTCACAAAGACCCGGTCACCAAACATCCCATTTTTGTACATCCATTTGTCAAAAAACCCTGCCAATCACCTGTGATCTATGCGCTCAGATAGTAATAATCTGAGCGCCCATTTGTCTTCTAATGGACAACCTGCTGGTTGTTACACCCAAACATCATGGATTCTTTGGGATGGGCCCACAAAACACTATCCTTACATTTACTTGCCTCCAATGGCACAGACCACATCGAGGTCGGATGTGTGTTCTCTTGTACAACTATCATTTCCAACAATCGCATCTTGACAATCCAGCCAATGATGTAGACCAACACGCTGTAGGTCATCATCCTGGACAATGATCAAGGTGGCAGCTGTTAGTATCCTTATCTAATAGCTGATCGAGCTTACATACCTTCCCACCCTTCTACCCCATGGAGATTTTCTTTTAACTTTGACCAAATGCTGGACAAGACCAGGCAATCTCTTCCCACAGTTTGCTTTTATCAGATTCTCCCAATTTTCCTTTTTTCAGTTAATTGTGTGTGTATTAGGCCTCACTTCAGGCCTGACATTTGCTCATCCAAAACATGGGGTTAGAAGCAGATCAGTGCATTGGCACCATCAGAATCCAACTGATTAAAACTTAATTGAGAAATGGCCAAAGGATGAAGATGGTCCAAATGACAAAAATGATGATGTGTGCAAGTCAAGGTGCCAGAAATTCTGATCGATATTTTTTTCAATACACACCTGTCAGGTTTGTTGCAATTGGTTCTCCCTGGATGTTTGCATCTTCTTTGACCTTGATTTCACTGTTCTCTGGACACAATAGCTGCTGGCTGCTTTTTAATTTAGTTTGACCAATTTTCTGCCCAGTATGATTTCTCTGGCTGTGGGTTAATTTTGAATGCCTAATTTTGGGCCCATGTTCATTTGACCGCATAGGATGGTCCAGAGAAGTCTTGAGTGGATATCCCTTAACACCGAGCTTTTATTTTTTTTTTCTTTGCGGTCGGCTAAAAGAGATGGTATGACTGACAGCTGGCATGGCATGAAATATAATGGAAAATGCTGGAATGTTTAGCAAGTCAGAATGACAGACTTTATCTGTATTGGCATACAGGCTCATGCTCATCAGATGATACATAGACTCAAAATCATACAGTCATGCAGCATGGAAAAAGACCTTTCGGTCCAACCAGTCCATGTTGAACATATTCCCAAATTAAACTAATTTAACCTGTCTGCTCCTGGTCCATATTCCTCCAAACCTTTCCTGTTCATGTACTTATCCAAATGTCTTTTAAACTTTGTAACTGTACCCACATCCAGGAATTTCACTGGTTAAAAAAAAAATTATCCCTCATGTCTTTTTTAATCCTCTCTCCTCTCAACTTAAAAATATGCCCCCTGGCCTTGAAATCCCCCATCCTAGGTAAAAGACAATTTCCATTAAACCTATCTGTACCCTCGATTTTATTAACTCCTATAAGGTCACCTCTCAACCTCCTATGCTACAGTGAAAGAAGTTTCAGCCAATCCAGCCTTTCTTTATAACTCAAATCTCCCATTTAAAGTTTTAGCAAAGATCTGTAGCTGGGGTTGTGGGTGAGGTTGTTGACTTGCTTGCCAAGCTGGCTTGTTTTCATTCAGACGTTTCATCACTATATTAGATGACATCATCAGTGAGGCCTCCGATGTAGCGATGTTATTCTACTTGCTTGGCCACCCATCTCAGGGCTCATTGTAGAAGCAGTCATGCAAAGACTAAAACATACCACCCTCCCCTGCATTGAAACTATACTGTGGATCAGGTACGTTGACGACACATTTGTCATTCTTAAATGCAACAAATTAGAAGAGACCCTCCACCTCATCAGAAACATATTTGCAGGGATTAAATTCACCAGGAAAGAAGAAAGCAACAATCGACTTCTGTTTCTGGACGTTAAAGTTGAACATATGAACAACTGGGAGTTCCAAACCTCAGTATACAGAAAAGCAACTCACACTGATCAAATCCTCAACTTCCACAGCAACCACCCCAACGTCCGCAAACAAAGCTGCATTAGGACACTACTTAAATGGGCCAGGACACACTGCAACACTCCTCAACTACCCAGCGAAGAGGAAGAACACCTATACAAAATCTTCGCTATGAACAAATATTCCCGCAATTTCATCCTCAGATGCCTACTAAACAGACAACAACAGCAGGATACAGTATGCCCTACCACACTGACCACACTGCCCTACATCAAGAACATATTGGAATTGACAACAAGACTCCTAAGACCACTAGGAATCGTGGTAGCACACAATCCCATAGCCACTCTACGACAAAAACTCACGAGGATTAAAGACCCCATTCCCACAAAATGCAGAACCAATGTGGTTTACAACATACCATGCAACAACTGCCACAAAGGTTACATTGGACAGAGAGGAAGGAAACTAGCCATCAGAATACACAAACATCAGCCAGCAGCACAGTGGCACCACACCTCTCCTTAATATCGGTACACTCAGATAATGAAGGCCATCAGTTTAACTAGAACAAGGTAAACATTGTAGCCCAAGCCAAACATACACACGCACGGGCACAAAAACAAAGTTGCTGGAAAAGCTCAGCAGGTCTGGCAGCATCTGTGAAGGAAAAAACAGAGTTAACGTTTCGGGTCTGGTGACCCTTCCTTAGAACTTCTGTGCCACCAATTTTGGTATAGTCCACAAAGTTACTAAACATGCCTTCTATATTCTCATCCAAATCATTTATATAAATGACCAACAAAAGAGGACCCAGAACCAATCGTTGCATCACATCATGGATGACAGGCCTCCAGTCTGAAAAACAACCCTCTGTCACCACTCTGTGTCCTGTCATTAAGCCCATAGTTGACTGTCTAATCTCAGGGCAACTCAGCATAATTACCCACATAACAAAATTATTACTTTTAAGAGGTAAATTACAACCCATCCACTGCACTTTAGCTTCTTCTGTTCCTATTTATTTGTTCTGCCTACTTTTTTGCCAACCTTTCTGGAGAATTGATGGAAGTTTTCAAAATCATGAGCATGCTAAATAGAGGTGAGAGGGAGAAGCTAACCCCAGTCCTAAAAATAAAGAATGAGATGGCATAGATTTAAAATGACACGTAAATGAAGTAAGGATGAATGTAAGGGGGAAAAAATCTTTTTTTGTCAGTGAGTAGTTGGTGGACGGAAAGTAATTCCTGGAAGTGTGGTGGAAGCATGTTCAATTGATGTATTCCAGAAGGAAATGGCTGATTATTTGGCTAGAAATGATGTGCAAGGATATGGGGAAAAGAGATTGGCATGATGTCATAGAACCAGTGTGGAGACATTGGGCTGAACGGACTTTCTGCACCATTTTAATTCCGTAATTCAGCATGAGTGTTTTTTTTTCAAACTTTGTCAACTAATTAACCTGACATATCTACTTGATTGAAAATATCATCTACCTTTTTATTTCCTTTCCTAGCCAAAACCAGGCACAAGCTACACTAACTGAAAAGAAGTCTTGGTAAGTGATTGAGTTTGACAGAAATAAAAGGACTAGAAAAAACTGCGGAGCCTTTGATGTACCATTCGTTATCGGATTCATTGATTCTATAGTATTAATTATTAATTGTTCAAAAAGTACTTATTTCAGAGGTTTTAACTCTGTTTTTCCCCTAAGGACATAATCTATTACAGTGCAAAGACATATTACCTTTGAAGACTTCAAAGATAATCCAGTGGTAGAAAACTAATCATGTAATGATCCAGCCCAGTAGGACATCATTTGACCACTGTGTCTAAATTAGTTCTTTGGGAGGTTGATTATACTAGCTGCGCTCCTATTTTTTTTCTTTCCCATAGTTCTGCAAATGTTTATTTTCAAGTATTCATGCAATTTCATCTTGAAAGCTATCATCAAACCTGAATCCGTTACCCTTTTGATCAGTATATTCCACAATAAAACAACTCACCGTTCAACTCATTTCTTTCTTGTTGCCTCTGGTTGCTCTGCTAATCACCTTAATTCCAGAGATAGTAGGAACTGCAGATGCTGGAGAATCTGAGATAACAAGGTGTAGAACTGGATGAACACAGCAGGTCAAGCAGCATCAGAGGATCAGGAAAGCAGAAGGGTCTAGGCCCAAAACGTCAGCTTTCCTGCTCCTCTGACGCTGCTTGGCCTGCTGTGTTCATCCAGCTCTACACCTTGTTATCTGACCTTAATTCCATATCCTCTGGTCATCAATACATATGCAAATTAACTTAGTTTCTACTTAATTATGCAATCCAAACACTTACATTTTAATGACTGCTATCAAATTTACCCTTAACCATTACTGTTCAAAGTAGAGTAATCCCAAATTATCTGTTCTCTCCACACAGCTGAAGTCTCTCATCCCTGCTGACAAATAAGACAGAATGTTATATGACAGTCTAAGCTAGGCACTTCAATCACAAATACATGGCTCATAGAATCTTCACAGTGTGGAAGCAGGGTATTCAGCCTATTGAGTCTACGCCAACATTCTGAAGAGCATCCAACCAAGACCCAACACTTACCCTATCCCTGTAACCCTGAATTTCCCATGGCTAATTACACAGACTGCCCATCCCTGGGGACTATGGGCAATTTAGCATAACTAAACCACTCAACCTGCATATCTTTGGGCTGTGGGAGGAAACTAGAACACCTGAAGGAAACCCACGCAGACTTGGATAAAATGTACAAACTCCACACAGGCAGTCGCCCAAGGCTAGAATCGAAGCCTGGTGCTGGGAGGTAGCAGTGCTAACCACTAAGCCATCATGACCTGATGACCTGCACAAATTAGAAAATGGAGAGAAGTTGTGGGTCAGGGATCAGCAGTGTGACAGCACCATCCTGCGAAGCTCAACCACGATCATACTTTGCACAAATACTAAATGGTATTACTTGAGGCAACCAATATCTTGATTTTGTTAAAAATAATCAAATGTCCAAATGACCTGCATACCCTGATCCTCAAGAGAAAATTGTCACAACACAACTGCTGTCATTTGAGACAAGAAGCTGAAGACACTCATAAAAGTCTTTGGTATATACCAAGCTTCTACAACCACAAAAGGAACTCCATACATGCTCAGAAAGATTGTCAAAATAACCCATAATGAGATTTTGGGTGGGTTGGAAAGATGTGTAAATATTGGAAATATGGGATATGTGGAGGAAGGGGTTGACTATACCTTTACTCTCTTAATAGCTACTGAGCATAGACATAAGGAGCTTTATCATAATGTCATCAGATCAGATGGAACCAGGGCCTATCTCTGTATGGTTCCAGAAAGGTGCCTTTTCTTATCATCCCTTGTATATTGTGATAAATCCCACTAATATTCACTAGCCAGAAAGTAGACTTGATCTTATTACAAGGTGTAGAGCTAGATGAACACAGCAGGCTAGGCAGCATCAGAGGAGCAGGAAAGCTGACGTTTCGGGTCTGGACCCTTCTTCAGAAAATTTTCAGGAACGTCAGCTTTTCTGCTTCTCTGATGCTGCCTGGCCTGCTGTGTTCATTCAGCTCTACACCTTGTTATCTCAGACTCCAGCATCAGAAGTTCCTACTATTTCTTGATCTTATTACAATTATATTTGCTAAACTCCCCAGAAATGGGTAGGATAATGGCTGTGAATGATGTAAAATGCAAGTGACAAGGTTTTCCACTGTCTCCAAGACTCTCTGGTATATTATCTCCAGCAGGATAATCATCAGCTTTATGTTTATACATTTTGTGATACCTTATTAAATCCCTTTGATGTGCAACTTTGAGCAATGAAGAAATATGGTTGGGGAAGGTATTATACTTTTTCATTGTTTGTTGTTTACCCTTTTGTGAATAACTGAATTATTTCGAACAAAATAAAATTGTCAGTTTCAGCCTTCTGTCTGAATGGCACCAGGCATTTTATAAATAGTCTCAGTACAATGGGGTAATGAGAGGAAATCAGACGGAATATCAGCTCCAGATCACTATCCACTGATTCCTTTCGGTGCAAGGCATGTGTGAGCAACAAATTCAAATCAGTTCTATTGTGATATCTACATAATCTGTCATTGTGGAGAAGTTACAACGCAGGTCACCATAGAATCCCTACATTGTGGAAGCAGGTCATTCAGCCCATCAAGTCCACACTGACCCTCCAAAGAGCATTCCATCCAGACCTACCCTATCCCTGTAACTCTGATTTCCTATAGCTAACCCACCTCCTGACACATGATAGGCAATTTAGTATAGCCATCCTGCACATCTTTGGACTGTGGGAGGAAACAGGAGCACCCAGAGTATGCCCATGCAAACACAGAGAAAAATGTGCAAACTCCACAGAATCACCCCAGGCTGGGATCGAACCCTGTTTCTTAGTGCTGTGAGTACCATAGTGCTGGCAACTTAGCCACTGTGCCACCGCCAAGTATTTCTTCATGGATAACCGATGTCTGTATATCACATCAAAGAAAGGTGATCAGAGATGAAGAAATGACAAAGTACACCACGAGAATGCTAAAAACAATATGTAATGTCTCTTTTTTCTGAATTGACATCAGAGATGGAAATAATAATTTCCTTTTGATTTAGTTTTTGTCTCATAGCGCAAGTGTTCTGTTTTTCACCCGTAAAGAATAACTTGCAATATTGAAAATGAGGTTATTCCGTGAAGCATCAAAGATAAAATCTATCTACTGCATAAAAATAGAATGCACGTGAAATGAGTTTCTTCAGACCTTGAACAGTGCCTATATATTGTTCTTCTGCAATTGGCGTACAGCATTTATTGTTGAGTCAACCGAAGATTATTCGTTGAATTGTCTGTATCTGTATTTTTTTTTTTACTTACAAATACAAGTAAATCACAAAATGTCGATCCTCTGGATCCCTATCCGCTGAATGCTTTTGACCCAGCTGCATTTTTTGCAACTGTCGTTTGAGATTTTCAATTCATATGAGCGTTTTCCGACTCGTACATTTCACATAGCTCAACCAACTTAAGTTAATCGAACGCTGTTCCGTTTGTAGTAAACTCTGTGTAAAACATTTTTTATGCTGTCATCCATTTAAGTATGTATTCGCATAGGAGATCAAGCGTGTATTTTCAAAATTGTTTAATGTGCTCAGTTGAAAAAAAAATCTGCCTTGAAAATATTTGTGAGCAGAAGGTGCTGATTTTCTGAAAAATGAACTAGTTACTGATTGACTGCATTACTAATTAACTAAAAGAGTAAGCAACTAATGTAATCTTAATGTCTTCCTTAAATGGTTTATTTACATTTACCAGCAAACCACATTCTATAAGTATTTTATCCAATAGACTTTATTGCTATTCCTTTTAAAAGGTGACTAGAGGAAACAAAGTACAGAATACTCTTATAAATACAGTAACATGCATGATACAATAAAATGATCAGGAAGATACAAGCATTTCATTACAAAATGATAAAAAGGTTGTTAATGCGACTAAAAAATGGATTAAATAGCATTTAACATTAATAGAGGAGATCACCAAAGTAACAGACTTACACACAGTTGTTGATTAAAAAGCTAAGTGTTAGGGAAGCCAAAAATTAAGAGTTTGAATTAACCTCTTGTTTCTCAATCTTCAATTTATATTTGCTGAAATCTCAGGGTCTCCATACATAATGTTTTGTTCTCTTACATGTGACATATATACAATTCCCTTTTGAATCAGGTGTAGAGCTGGATGAACACAGCAGTCCAAGCAGCATCAGAGGAGCAGGAAAGCTGACGTTTCGGGCCCAGGAAGAGTCTCAGATTCTCCAGCATCTGCAGTTCCTACTATCTCTGAAACCATTTTAAATCAGTTCAGCTTTTGAGGGTGAGGGGTACTTCAGGTACTGATTTCAAATAATAATAAATATGAGAGATTTCTTTCTGCTTATCACCTCTGTTCGGTTCCCTCGTGATTTTGAAAATTTCCATCTCCAGGGAGAACCACACCAAATTCTCCAATCCATCCTCATAGGTGAAGTTTCTAATCCTTTGAATTCTTGCACTTGTCTTCTGTACTATCTCTAATGTGCTCATATTCTTCCTCAACCGGGCCACTGCACACAACAGCTGAGGCCTAACTAGTGGCTTATACAAGTTGAGCGCAACTTCCTTGCTCCTGAACTCTATGACCCTGTCAATAACCTGAGGATGCTACTTATTAACTGTTTTCACTGGTAATTCTATTACAGTCTTTCAGAGCACAATCAGCTGTTAAAATCATACGATATGATCCTGACGCTTAATTACTAATTAGGCCCCTGTCTAATTGTGGCAGGTGCATTCAATTCTGTTGAGGGCAGTAATTTTAACTGCCCACTCACTTGCATTCCGCTAAATGGGCAAACCTAAGATTGGTTCCCTTTTGTTGTGTTGTGTGGAAGAAAGCATTTCAGAAATAGAACACAGTGTAGAGGAACAAGCAGGAGACAATTTGATCAAGAATTAATTATTTTTCAAGGCAGTGTACTCTGTGCTGCATCTGAAGGTAAATGGAGCATCTATAAGTAGCTGTAAATGCAAAGGGTGCACAATTCAAATCTGTAAATTGTTGTAAAGAGGCACAGAATAATCAAATTTAATAGACTGCACAGAATATTGTAAAGGCTGCGTAGGAGAAAAATTTAAATGGGTAATTATAGAAAAAAGGAGAAGCGAATTATAATGGAGAAGACAGTAATAGCTGAATGCCACTATTAGAGAGGTATTGAATAGATGCTACCTTCTGGAAGCATAGTACCTTCAGAGTGGAAAACATGAGCAATGCATGAATGTGCTTACAACTAGGCAATGCCTCCCAACCAAAAATAGAACTTTAATTCTACATGTTGCTAAAGGGAAATCATTGAAAAACAAAAAGCAATAGAATCACTACATCGTGGATAGAGGCAATTCGGCCCACCGAGTCCACACCAACCATCTGAAGAGCATCCCACCCAGACCCACACCTCCACCCTGTCCCCATAACACTGCATTTACTCTGGCTAACCCATCCAGCCAGCTATTCCTTGGAAGCTATGGGGCAATTTAGCACAAGCATCTTTGGACTATGGGAGGAAACTAGAGTACTAGGGATAATGTGCAAATTCCAGAAAGACTGTCATCTGAGGCCTGAATTAAACCTAGTCCCCTGGTACTGTGAGGCAGAAGTGCTCACCAGTATGTTGCTATTGCCAGTAAGAAAGGTTAGTGTTAGTGGTTCAGGTGGAAAGCAGAAGTAAAAACAGTATTTGATTATCGATCATGACACACATAGTTGCACAGTGCTGGTAAATCCGAAACAAAGAAGAAATGTGTGTTAAATCCTTTTTAATGTTGGGAGAAGTAACATATTAAGGAACCAAAATGTTAATGATGGTTAGGATATAATTGCTATTGCTACAATGATATCAAGTCACATGCTATCAGGCATCACAGAGAATAACAAAGGAAACATTACGAAGAGAAACGTAATCAGTACAATAGTTCAAATGGAACAAATTACAGCTTATAGGACTCGCTGAGGGTAAGGTAGAGAGACAGAGATACAGTAGATTCAGCTCAGGACCAGTTTGCTTCATAGAATGACCTCAAAAGTACAGTACTGACCCCCAGTACCTTTGATTGATCGAGTGCATGAATGTAATATTGCAGGCTTAGGTCTGTGGAAGTAGCACAGTCCATGGTGCACCCATACCAGCATAAAGCATGTGAGCATCAGAATCTGTTAAAAGTAGGGGATATAATCAAGCACCATTTCATTAAAGAGGAAAGTTGAGAAACTGACTCCAGTCCCTGCTGTTCAGATATTTTAATTTTTTATTGTGCTTCATAACTTTCTCATGAATTTTAATAATTTCAATCTATAGAATTAAGCACAAGATAAAAGTATAGACTGCATTCCGAATTTCAAATATGAATAACTCTGCCTGCTCAACTGTTGCCTTAGCTTTTTGAACAGTTAGGCTTGAGGGAAATTAGACAACCGGCCTTCAGTACAAAATCGTTGGAGCCCTAGAGTTTAGGGTGCTTTTAATCATGGGCAGCTGCTTTTGTCAGTATTTCAAAGTTATTACTCTTGTGTGCATTGTCAGAATTTGTGATTGTACTTTCATTCATGTAGCCAGAATGACTGCATTTTGTAATGTTACATTTCGATGTTACAGTTCAAATCAACTATGACACAGACAGATTACTTCCAGAAAACTATGATGCTGCTTGGCCTGCTGTGTTCATCCAGCTCCACACCTTGTTATCTCAGACTCTCCAGGATCTGCAGTACCTATTATCTCTCATATTCAAGGGCTGTAGGGTTGTGTCAGCCGGACTTGTTTCAAATTTATTGAATTCATCTTGAGAGACTGGATTGGCATTTAAGATGGATGATGCCAATGTACATAATGTCAGGACCATTGTAAACATTTAATGTATGTGTTCTGCACCACATTGTGCCAGTTTCCTGAACTTATTTATTGTACGATTCATAATGAGATGATATTAGCACTGTCAATCTCGTCATACAGCATATGTTCTCCATTCCTTTTGGAAGACTGACTGAAGAAGCTTTAAGACTCCTTCACACTGAGACAGTATTTTTGTAGGTGAGGTGGATACCTTTACAAAACATCATATGTTCTTGTGTCTTGAAGGCACTGGCCTACCTGGTCTGGAATCTATAGGTTAAAACAACAATGGAGACTGTATTTTTTCTAAAAATTCAACCCATGGAATGAAACACTAGGAGGATCAGCAAACAGTAGACTCCTCAGTTTCAAATTGTAAGGGATGTCACTGAAACACTGATAAAAATGTGCTCTCTTGTCTAGGCAAAACAGTCTATCACTATTACGACTGCCAGAATTCCTCAATTTTAGCTTCACAGCTTTACATCAAAACTTTTCCATGCTTGATGGCCTTAAACATCAATACAATGAGTGAAGAAGTTAGCATTTTAAAGGCACACTTTTTCTTCTGCTAGTATTGACTGCTAGTATTTCATGATAAGGAGGGATGTCGTATTGTTCCCTCCCCGTTTCAAGAATTAGTTAGCAACGGACAGGCCCAAAAATGCCTTCCCCACTGAAAAAGAAGTCTGCCAGTTGCGTAAACAGAGAGAGAGTGGAACTCTGCCTCTCAGTGGGCAGAAATCCCTCCCTTGAGAGCTGCTAACCAATCTGCATGAGCAAGCGTGGGGACATTATCCTCTAAACACAGTTGGGGAGGAACAAAGAGAAGGAATGTCTTTAGATGTGAAAAAAGCACAGCCACAAATGTTGCAACTTCTCCCATCCATCTTGCCTTTACAGAAATATTTTTTAAGAGTGAGCTTCTTTTTGCCCATTTGCTCATGTTAGCAGTTTTTTTTTTGGCCTGAATCCACTGAAATGCAATCAAGAGATGAATTTCCTATTAATTATTCAGTTAAACATAATGGATGCATACCAATTTCAGTACCTGCTGAACCATGGCAATTTTGAGATTTGGTCAGGTTGAACTGGAAGGCAGTTGTCTTGCAACCTTTCACATTTTATGGGTCATCCTGCTAAAGGAAGGCCACTTGGATGAATACAAAAATGAAACAAATAAACAAACTGACTGAGTAACAGCCCCTTATAAGGACTCTGCAAGCAGAACCAAATCTCTAAAGGAAGCTAAGCCAATTTAAATGAAAATAACATTTAGGATGGGGATGACTCACTCCAGCTCCTGTGGTGCCCATAGATCATGTAATGCCTTGAACATCACATAAGATGTAGTGATCTTCCTTTCCAAGACCTGAGCTCAGATGCAACCAGGGAATAGGAGCAGGCACTTTGGCCTAATGACCACTTCAAACCATCCAATGCCTGGAGCTCTTAATGGCTACCTTGACCAGGACCAGGTGAATAATGAGGTCCTCCATCTAGTATGATAGCATGCTATGACATTTAGAGTCTACATCATCAGTGACATTAGACAAGATGGATGGAACCTGAACTCAAGTGTGTTGGGTCTCTTCTGCCCTCTCTGCTGTACACTTAGCCTCCACATGGGCTTGTAGGTGCTGGTGGGCAAGTTCATGGATGCTTCTGCTCCAGGATGAATGATCCTGGGCAAGTGATTCCTGTGAGTTACTCAGGAAATTTCAATTTCTCAAGAAGGCTTTGAGGACGTTCCTGAAACATTGTCTCTACCCACCTGGTAACTGCTTGCTGTGATGAAGCTTACTGTGGAAGTTTGAAGTAGAGAACTTGTTTAGAAATCTAGTGGCAAGCATATAAATAATGTGGTGCACCTAGTGCAGTTAATTGACCCCAACCAGTACTTAGATTCCAGAGCTGTGGGGGTGACAGAAAACACTGATATTGGAGCATCTATCCTGCCAAAGAATTTGCAGGATTTTTCAGAGGCATTACATATGATGTATCTCCAAGAATTTGAGGTGTTAGCCATACAAGTGCATATCTCCAACATAACCAGAATAGCTTGCAACACAATTATCCTGTACTACGTATGAAAACGTATGCACCCACTTACCCATTTCATCAAATACTACCTGTCCCACTATGCAACTGTGTGTGTAGATCCAGCACAGGACAGGTCAGTCACCTGAGAACATACAACGCAGGAGCAGAAGGAAATCATCCTTGGTCTCAAGGAGCTGCCTACAAAGAAGATCGAGGAGGAAAACATGGGCAATGTAATGTTTAATGAAACATTTTACTTTTTATTCAGTTGTGTGCATACTCACTCTTACTGCACTCCACACCAGGTCGACAAAAATCAGAAGCATGGGATTTACAGTGCAACAAAATGTTCAGCAGAAATCACCTCATGAAACTATGAAACACATACTCCTCAAAGCTGCAAAACATGTGTGTCGTATAACGTAATGATTCTGCAAGAGTTAATGTTGAATGTTGGAGACTGCTTTAAGCGCTACCTAGTTTGATGACATCGCCCAGGTTTGGCTGGGGATAAGGCAAACCTTATGGAGTGCAGATGTATATCAGCAGGCCTCCTCATGATCTTAATAACAATATCTAAAGAACAAATATAACTTAAACCTGATTACTATTGTGCAATTAACCGCATACTCTTATAACAAGTGCCTCTTCTTGTTAAGACTTACTATTGGTCTTCCTCTGTCAGTGGAAGCCAAAACATTCCTAGTCCCAGTAAAAGAAAGAGCAAAGATGGCTGTATTCTGACAAATACCACAGAGTGATCAGTGCTGCAGATTGAAATTCCATGCTCAATGCACATAGTGATCAGTGGTTGCATCCATTGGACCCAAGAAAAGAAATTTCCAGAAATGTGAGTTTATAGCTTTCAAATTTTACCACTTTAAGAAATATTCATACAGATAGCACATGCAGGTGCTTGAGCCAATCTGTAGGCAGGAAATCATAGGAAGACTGGCAAAGGAGGAAAAAACATCATTTTATCAACAAATACCATACTGTACAATGAACCATCTTAGTCTGTTAATACATCGAATGTTATGTGCTACACTGTCCACATTAAATCAATGATGGCTAGGAGGCCACCTTTCAACAGTGACCTCTATTACCTCCAGGCAACATGAAATGCCATGAGATAAAAGGTACTGCAGATGCTGGAGAATCCGAGATAACAAGCATGGGGCTGGATGAACACAGCAGGTCAAGCAGCATCACAGGAGCAGGAAAACTTGACGTTTCGGGCCTAAACCCTTCACATGATCTTTTTTGGATGTTTTAATGATTGACTCATGTGCACATGTAGTTATCCTGCGAGTGCTACCTCCCATATTTACTTAAACTTAGTTTATGCAATTCACATTAGAAGTAGTCATTACCTAAGAAAGACTTTAGGAGATTTATAGATGAGTGTGTTCCTCAAAAACCATTCATTTCACACTGTACGTTTAAAGACTCAAAATAAATGTTCTCTTAGATCAGTAGCTGCTATGTCATACATTTGAAACATTCTCGACATGTAAAATGCATAATTTGGGTATTAGCAACTATTATCTTTCGTCAGCAGAGGCTCCTATCCTTACACTCTTAGAAGATTGAGTGTTCAAGTCTCCATGCATAGACTTGATCACAAAAATCAGTCTTACGCATTACCGTGATAATGAGAGAATCCTTTGAAATCAGATTTACAATCAGATTTGTAACTTCAGATGTTGAACTAAGTGGAAATAAGAATTCTATGGCACCACTATAACAAAGTGAAATGGAGTTCCTCTCACTCCTCCAGCCAATATTTATCCATGAACCAATTTCTATAGACAGATGATTATCATAGTACTGTTCGTGGAACTTTGCTCTGTGCAAATTACCTGTCACAGTTCATATAATACCACATTAACTATAATTCATAAGTATTTCACTGAGTGTGGATCTCTTGGAGAGTCTGAGAATGTGCAAATGACTATATAAATCATAGAATCCCTACAGTGTGGAAACAGGCCATTTGCCCAACAAGTCCACACCACCTTTCCGAAGAACATCCCACCCAGATCCATTTCCCTAACCCTGCATTTCCTATGTCTAACACACCTAACCTAAACATCCCTAGGCACGATAGCATGGCCAATCCACCTACCCTGCACATGTATAGACTGTGGGAGGAAACTGGAGCACCCACGCAGACATGGGGAGAATGTGCAAACTCCACACAGACAGTCGCCCAATGCTGGGATCCAATCCAGGTCCCTGGCGCTGTGAGGCAGCAGTGCTAACCACTGAGCCACTGTGCCGCCCTGTGTGCTGGAATGTGCTGGAACTTAATCAAACTGGATTATTAAGTTCTTCTCCTGCCAAACCGAGTGACTCTTTAGTTTTTAAATTATGCAAATCAATGGTTAGGTAATGCATTAGTGATAAAATATGCTGTGTGAATTTGCACAGACTTACCTTGCTCACTTGGAATCAACCAGAAAAATTGAGTGCCGCTGTCATTTCCACTGTCACGCGCAGAATTGTCTGTGATAGAAGTAACACTGTTGTGAGATAGTGGGCCACAATGCCTGAGCAGTGGCAATCTCAAGCAGATTTCTGAGCGGACGTTCTCATCAGGATTCCTTCAGAAATACAGATTTATAGTTCAATTCTGACAGTTCTCTGAAAGTGTAGAACTGACAAGGGAAGATGAAACCATGCCCCCTTTTCACAGCAGTCAGCCACTGTATTCTGCCGTTTGAAGGTCCTGTTGGGCAATTTGGCAGTTTCTGTCAAATGTGAAGTAAATAAAGTAAGTGTGACATTAGTGTGCTGAGAAACTAGGGAACTAGAATGATGGGGGTGTGGGGTAGGGTACCAGATAGGTCACGTGCCAGCTGTGTAAACATTAGCATGTCATAGTGTAGGGCTACAGATAGGTACGTGGTAGGGTGAGATATAAGCAGGGTGACAGCTGAGTAACATGCAGTATATCAGGAGATGGATACCAAGCGGTAAGATTCCAACTTGAAAGAGAGAAGGGTGCCAAATAGGTAGAATGTCAGGGAATATGGTCAGATCCAGTTGCAGAGGTGTGTTAGGTCTATTGTCTGTGCTTTTGAAACTTTGATCAGTTTGTGTATTAAAAACACTTTACCAGAGCACTTTTGTCAGTTAGACAGACAAACAGACACAGAATTCGGCTGAAGAGCCCAGACCCGAAACTTCAGCTTTCCTGCTCCTCTGATGCTGCTTGGCCTGCTGTGTTCATCCGGCTGTACACCTTGTTATCTCAGATTATCCAGTATCAGCAGCTCCTACTATCTCAGAATTAAGGTTGGCAGTTCAACTCAATTTTATTAACTATGTATTCCTCATTAAAAACACCAGGTGAGCATTTCCCAAATTCCCACAATATTTGCTCTCTATCTTGCTCTTTCCATCTGAGAAAAGACATTATCTGCAGTGATCCATGTGTTTGAGCTGGGCCATTGGAATCTCCTTCCTGTCTGATGTAGGCTGGCTCTCTTCCATGAAGGTGCATTTCGCAGGTAAGGGCAAATCTTCTCCAGGGTCTTCTTGGATCGTCACAAGATCTTCTGCTATGAGTCTGGCTATGAGTTTTTGTTGAGTCTTCACTGAGGGGGTGGCTTCCAGGTGTGTGGTTTTATCCCTCTCCCCCAGACCTCCCTGAATTTTATGCAGTCTTTAACCAATGTGGACATGACCTGGGCTCAAAGCATTGAATAGGGACCAGCCAAGCCCCTTCACTGTTACCAGGGAGGTATAAAGTGCACGTCATCAGACTCTGACTGAAAGCCAAGGTGCTAGGAAGTCTGATCGAAAATTCTCCAATACACAATCCTTAGGGTGGTTGTTGTTGGTTCCTGCTGAAGATTAGTGAGCTCCTTGATTTCCACTGCTCTCTGCTAGATGCTGTTTGATTTGGTTTGTCCAGTTTTCTGACAGGCCCAATTTCTCCGACTGTCGGTCAATTTAGAATGTCCAATTTTGGGCCTCTGGTCACTTGATCAGACAACTTTCTGGTCATTTGAAGATCAAGGCCAAGGCCAATGTGTTAATGTAGTAAATTATCCCAGAAAGCTTCAGTAGAATTAATACTGAGCCAAAGAATGTGTTATTACCACAGGTGGCCAAAAATATCATTTTGAGAGGGTATTTTAAAGGCAAAACTTAAGTTTCAAAGATAGTAAAAGTAATTATACTGGGAATTCTACTGCAAGAACAGAGATATATCTTCTCCTAATGGTTGATTATGCATGCATTTTAAATATTCACAAAAACCTAAAAAATACATTGTGACTCTCAGCAACAGTTTGTTCAAGGGACACTGCGTGACAATTGAGTAAATGTACGGGCAATTATATTTATAAAGTCAAAAGAAAGTGATTGCAAAGTACAAAGCCCTTGTTATGGTTTCAGAGAGTTGAGGAGAATCCATAAGACCATAAGACAGTCAGTCTATAACATGCAGGAGATGAATTAGACCATTCAGCCCATTGCATCTGCTCTGCCATTCGATCATGGCTAATATTTTTCTTGAAAATATTCAGATTCCTTCTTCATAGAGTTACAGAGATGTATAGCAAGCAAACAGACCCTTCAGTCCAACTCGTCCATGCTGACCAGTATCCTGAATTAATCTAGTCCCATTTGCTGGCATTTGGCTCATATCCCTCTAAATCCCTCCTATTTATATACCTATAAAATTCTTTTAAATGATGTAATTGCACCAGCCTCTACTACGTTCTGTGGCAGCTCATTCCATAGACTCACCACCCTCTGTATGAAAAAAAAATTGTCCTTTAGGTCCCTTTTAAGTCTTTCTCCTTTCATCTTAAACCTGTGCCCTCTAGTTTTGTACTCCACTACTCTGGGGAAAAGACCTTGACTACTCAGCTATCTATGTTCCTCATGATTACATAAACTTCCAAAAGGTCACCCTTCAGTCACCGACACTCTTGGGAAAATAACCCCAGCCTATTCAGCCTCCCCCAATAGCTCATACCCTCCAACTCTGGCAACACCCTTGTAAATTTTTCCAAACCCTTTCAAGTTTCACAACATCCTTCCTATTGCAGGGAGACCAGAATTACACACTGTGTTCCAAAAGTGGCCTAACCATTGTCCTTTACAGCCACAACATGACCTCCGAGCTCCTATACTCAATGCACTGACCAATAAAGGCAAGCATACGAAATGCCTTCTTCACTATCCTGTCTACCTGTGAGTCCACTTTCAAGGAGCTATGAACCTGCATTTCAAGATCTCTCTGTTCAGCAACACACCCAGGACTTTACCATTAAGTGTAAAAGCCCTGTCCTGATTTCCCCTTCCAAAATTCAGCACCTCACATTTATCTAAATTTAACTTCAACTGCCGCTCCTCGGCCCACTGCCACATCTAATCAAGATCCCTTTGTACTCTGAGGTAACCTTCTTTGCTGTCCACTGCACCTCCAATTTTGGTGTCATTTGTAGACTTGCTAACCATATGTTCACATCCAAATCATCTTGTAACCTTCGATTCCCTTAGTAATTAAGAACCTATCTATCTTTGTCTTAAATATGTTGAAATACTTAGCTTCCACAGTCATATGTCGCAATGAGTTCCACAGATTCCCCACCCTCTGCGTGAAGAAATTTCTTATCTTCTGAATTCTAAATGGCCCTTCATTCTGAATGCGAACGTTACATTCCCTTCCTAACTGCCAACTGAACGTGCGTTAAAAGAATCCTGAACTAGGACTCACAAGTTCCTTTGTGCTTTTGATTTCCAAAGCCTTTTTCCATTTAGAAAATAGTTTACTCCTCTATTTTTCATACCAAAGTGCATAACCTCACATCTTCCCACATTGTGTTCCATCTGTTACTTCTTTACCCGCTCTCTCATCCTTCCACAGCTTCCCTGCCCCCTCAACACTACTTGTCCCTCAACCTGTCTCTGTGTCAGCTACAAGCTTAGCAACAATGCCCTCAGTTCCTTCACCCAGATCGTTAATGTGTAACATGATTAATTGTCCCAACACAGACTGCTGCAGAACTTCACTATTTACTGCCTGCCAGCCTAAGCCTGACCTGTTTATCCCCAGCCTCTGCTTTCAGCCAATCAACTAATCCTTTGTCCGTGCCAGTACCTTGCCCCAATGCTATGGTCTCTTATCTTATTTAACAACCTCGTGTGAAACTCCTTGAGAAAGGCCTTCTGGAAATCTAAAATCATTAGGTCAAAATCTCTACTTTGTTCCCTTACTCATTAGCTCCTCTAACAATTCTAACAGATTTGTTTGGCATGGCCTTACCTTGATGAAGCTGTGCTGAGTTGACCCTATTTTACCATACACTTCCAAGTACAGCACAATCTCACCCCTAATTACTGGTCTCTGCAATCTTACAAACGACAGAGGACAGGCTAACCGGCGTATAATTTTCGATCTTCCCTCTCCCTCCCTACTTAATTAGGGGAGTCGCATTAGCCATTTCCAAGTCATCTGGGACCTTCTGGACTCCAGTAATTGTGAAGGATTACTGATGCCTCCTCAATCTACTCAGCCATCTCCTTTAGAACCTTGGAGTGTATTTCATGGTCTGGATTATTTATCCACCTTCAGATCTTTTAGCTTCCCAGCACCTTCTCTGCAGTGGTCGCTACACACAGCTCTGCCCAGAAACCTTTGTTTTTGCTACTCACCTTCTTCCCTGCTAACCTCCTCCCTCATGTCTTTGTGGTTACTTTTACCCAATTGTAATACCATTCCATCTAATTCCAGCTTCTCCCTCTCAAACTGCAGGGAGAATTCTATGATATTATGGTGCCTGCCCCTAGGTGCTCCCTCATCTTAAGCACCCTAGTCAAGTTTGAAACATTACTCATCGCCAAATTGAAATTGCCTGTTCCACTCTGCGAAAAAGCCATTCCAAATTAAACCAAGTCATGGACTTTCAATCAAATTGTTTTCTGGGGATCCAGAAATCTGATTTTCTCTGTCTACTTGCATGTTGAAGTCCCCCTTGATTATTGTAATAGTGCATTTTCTGATGCCTTTTCCATCTCTGCTTTTTTCTGCTTTACATCCTGACTACAGCTGGGAGGCATGTACATAATGTCTTCCAACATCTTTTCTCCTTTGCCTTTCCTCAACTCTATCCATACAGATTCTAAACTCTTTGACTCCACGTTGCTTCTACCAGCCCCAACATCCTTGCAGCCACGTCTCTGTGATGCCCACAACATCATGTCCACCAGTTCCAATCTGTACTACAAGCGCATTGACCTTATTTTTTTCATATTGCTGACATGTAAATACAACAACCTCAGTCCTGCATTAGCTGCCTCCTTTTTCACTTGTCCCCTTTACTGCTGTGACTGAAGTTAACTTCCTGACTTTCCATAATCATAGTCTTATTTCTTGTTTGGAAACTTTAATAACCTCTCCTGAGCCCTTGCCACCTTAACATTTTCCATAATTTTCATGTCAATGAACCCTCCAAAAAAAGACTATTAAGTTTGAAGCTCTATCTTCAACCCTAGTTATGCAATTCACCAGGACTTTAGTCCCAGTATGATTCAGCAGAGCCTCTCCCACTGGAACAGTTCCCTCATTCTCAGTACTGGTACCAATGTCCCATGAATTCAATTTCTCCCACACCAATCTTTGAGCCATTTATTTACTTCTTTAATCTTGTTGACCATGTACCAATTAGCTCTTGGCTCAGGTGATAATTGGAGACTGTTACCTTTATGGGTCTGCCTTTTCAGTTAGCCTGTAGCTGATCATATCCCCTCAGCAGTGCCTCTTTTCTCTTTTTACCTATATTGTTTGATACCGATGTGGACCACAACAACTGGATCTTTCCCCTCCCACCCCAATTTCCCCTACAGTCTGGATGCAATGTCCTGAACCCGGGCACCAGACAGGTAACACAGCCTTTGGGACTCTTAATTTCGACCAGAGAGAACAGTGTCCATTCCCCTGACTATACTATGCCTGATTATAACCTACATTTGCCTTTTATTCCCTCTCTTGAATAGCTGTCTGTACCTTTGTGCTATGGCCAGTTCACCCATTCTATATACAGTTCAAAATCTTGTCCACAAAAGGTAGCAAGAATTTCAAATCTGTTAGACACTCTCGAGGGCTGAAGCTCCTTCAGCAGCACCTCCTGGATCCCTCTACCTGCCATGCTCATAGTCACACCCTCCTGCCCCTGAACAATGACCACATTTGAGGCAGTTAATCTAAGAGGCATGACTGCCTCCTGAACAGCAGCATCCAGGTTACTCTCTCCCTCCCTGATTCTTTCACAGCTTTCGAAGCTCAGACTCCAGCTCATCAACTCCAAAGTTCCTCAAACAACAAAGACTGGTTTCGGCCTCTTTTGGAGTACTGCATTCAGTTCTGGTCTCCCTCTTACAGGAAAGATGTTGTTAAACTTTAAAAGGTGCAGAAAAGATTTACAACGATGCTGCTAGGTTGGAGGGTTTGAACTATGGGGAGAGGTTGAATGGGCTGGAGCTTTTTTCCTGGAGCATCACAAACTGAAGTGTGACCTTAAAGAGGTTTATAAAATCATGAGGGGCATGGATAGGGCAAATAGTCAAGGTCTTTTTTTCCCAGCGTAGGTGAGTTCAAAACTGGAAGGCATAGGTTTAAGATGAGAGGGGGAAAGTCTAAAAGGGACCTAAGAGGCAACTTTTTCACACAGAGGGTAATGCATGTATGGAATGAGCTGCAACAGAAAATGGTGGAGGCAAGAACGGTAACAACATTTAAAAGACATCTGAGTGGTTACGTGAAAAGATAGGGTTTAGAGGAAATTGGGTGAATGCTGACAAATGGGACTAGATTAATTTAGTATATTTGGTTAGCATGGACAATTTGGACTAAAGGGCCTGTTTCTGTGCTATATATCACTATGACTGTGTGACTTGCTGCAGATGTGGTCACTATAAACAATACTTACACAATGGGGTCCACTAGCTCCTACATCACACAGGTACAACATTGTCTGGCTCTGCACCTCTATTTTATTTACTTAATTCTTCACTCATTTTCTGAAAAATGTCCTACTGGTCTTTTATTTTGTAATCTGTGAATACCCCTCCTACTTAATCTTAAAAAGAAAATAACCTGTAATACATCACCAAATTAACAGCTGTTACTGACTAATGAACTCATAGTTTTCCTGTGATATCACTGTTTCTTTTGTGCTGCCCTTGATCCTGGACTTCAATTTATCCTACAAATAGACCTCACAAATGATATGTGAAAATAAAAGCCAAAAGAACCTCTTCCCATTTGCACTAAATTCCCACATTGCCCCAACACTCCCCAAACTATATGCTCACAGAGCCTGCATCACTGCAGATGTGATCTCTCCTTCATGATCATGCGAAGCTTCCTCCAACTGTCTGCATAACTGTAACACCTACTCATGAATTATCTTCTCATATTTAAAGCTGAATTTACTGCAATTGCCTATCAGGATTATATATTTTTGCATTGCTTCCTTTACTGAATTCTCAAAGTAATCATTGGATTCTGATCAGATTATTTTTTATTTATTCTATTACTTGAAACTGGTTTGCAGCTGGAATTTCACTGAGATCTTTTATAAGGCAAATCAAATCCTTTTTTTATCAAATTGGTACTGCTGCAAATTCTGGTAAATAATAAAATCAATTAACAAGTAGAGGTACACCTGTCAAAGGGCCAAAAAATGTTTTTACCCATTAAAAATGTAGCCTGTAAGCCGGACTTAGAGTTATAGAGTCATAGAGCTGTACAGCATGGAAACAGGCCCTTCGGTCCAACTCATCCATGACAACCAGATATCCTAAATAAATCTAGTCCCATTTGCCAGCATTTGGCCCATATCCCTCTAAACCCTTACTATTCATATAACCACCCAAATGCCCTTTAAATGTTGTAATTGTACCAACCTCCATTACTTCCTCTGGCAGCTCATTCTATAATTTTGCTGTCTGTTTATTTTACTTAAATGAACTCCCATGTCCAGATATACTTGCAACTAAAGAGCAGAAGCAGTTAGCTGTGCAAGTTCACTGCTGAGTCAGGCAGCTGTGCAGGTTTACTTCTCTATTTGTTTCACTTGTTTCATTTCCCACATAGTCACTGCTGTGTCTCTCTTCCTCTTTTTTATAGACCCATTGTTCTGATCAAATTTTTTTCCAAAGTTCCAACAAACGTAACAGCTTATAAAACAATAATTACTGCTCATAGAATTCGAAGAAATCATCTCCAACACCGAAATACCTCGCAAAAAGGAACAGCTCTTACATCCACAACTTCTTGCCATTCTCCAACTTGGCTGCTTAAGCACACCGAAATTCAGTTACAATCCTCGACATGCTATTGATGCAGGCTCATTTTACGTGTGGGGTAGAACTTTGAAAACATTACTTGATTATCCCCAGTTCATATGTGATGGTGGGGAGTGAGGGTGCTGGGTGGAGAAAATTTTAACTCTTATAGTCCTTAGGTGTGGATACACTGTCAGTGTTGTTAGGGAGGTATTGTATAAAGTAATTGATATGGAAGGGTTAGTCTGCAAGTGAAGCTGAAGTTCTACCTTATGAGATTTACTGCAGCCACTGGGTGGAGCATTGGCAGAGTTGTAATCAGTTCTACCCTATTGTGAACAAACATATTTTCTGTTTGATTATTGTTGAGAAAGGAGAGATTTTCTCAAGGATTTTTTTTTTGTCTTACACTCCTCAGGACATTTTTTTAAGAATACCAATATGAGGGGAAAGCCAACATATATGTTGTATGAGGAGAGTGTTAGTTGCTTTCCACATGGGTCTTGATAGAAGTGTTAACATGGAGAATCCAACCATTAATGAGGATTAACAGTTCACTTCCAGATGATGCACATGAGTCTAGTGAAATAATGTAAAATATTTATGTCTGAAATTCAAAGATGAGAAACGCTGATGCCATCCTTGTGTTCTCAACAAATCTATGATAATGGGAATGGCAATTGCACATGGCAGCAATGGTGTTGTTCTGATGCACAGCCTCCCTTTACATCCAGGAGGTTCTCTTGTAGCCCACATTTTCAACTGAAGGCAGGTTTCATCTCTGAAACCATTCCCCATCACTTGATTCCATGGATCTCCTATGCCCACAACCAATTATTCAAATTTAATTTAAAATTGGATTGGGACTGACAAAAGAACCAAGAGAGGTAAAGTGGTGTCCACTTCCAGTTTGATAGTTGTAATAGTGTCCCAGCGTTAAAATTCTGCTCAAGCTTTACAATATCAACTTAAGCTATGACCTCTTCTCTCTTCTCCCATTCTGAGACAGTACCTGGATCTTCTAACCATCAAGACCCATAATTGGATTAATTCTTAGCAAAGAAAACTGAGGAAAATAGAAGTCCTAGTCACACCTATCCAGCCTCATTTAGATTTGACACTCTCTGCTCCAGCAGGAACTATTGCTTGCTGGAGACGTACTCGGGAAAGTAAAAACTGGCTCCCTGTCCTCAATTATGTGCACTATACTTTCTATTTCTGAGTCAATGTAACAAGAAAATAGATACTCCAATATGTCATATTGTTTGTAATCTTGCTCATCATCTGCCAAGGTTCCCATTTTTGGCCATTAACTGAGTGTCACACAGCCAATCCTATTGTGAAATCATGCCAAGCATTATGTCGTGTTTCATGTACTTTAGAGTCTTGCTGTTTTGATTTTGCAATGAATTAAGGCAAAGGTTTGCTTATTCTGCATCATGACAACAGAAAAAACTGGATTGCCATTATCTTAGCACTTACTTTGCAGAGAATACTTACTTCCGGGGGAAAGAGTTCAGACTTATTCATCTGGTTTGGATTCAGTTCATGCCCCAAGAACAAGGAACAGTATCGTCTTTCCAATTCCTCCTGCAGTTCAGTTTCTATTGTGTCATTGTGATCGTGATGAATTTTGATGTCAGTATGTGGCGGACAGCAAAAAATGGCACTTTTCTTCCAGTCAAATGAATGAGTCAATTCAACTAGAAGGAAGTCTGCTCAGCAACTAATTAATGTTTTCAAAATAAGACATGAACACCTTTGAAGAAAGCAACACGGTGAATACAGGAAACCAGGTAGTTACATTTTCAGAATTGTCAAACTACGAATGTGAGGCCATTGTTTTGACTGCCCACTTCAAACTAAGATCCAGATATTCCATGTATGCTGCAATTATTTCAGTGGGCACTGCAACTCAGTCATCACTCATTGAATAATGATCAAAGCCAGGAATTAACATCCATCCCTCCTATCCTGATGAGGATAGGGACTTGGTTGTCACCACTCCAGCTAATGTTCCATATATGTTGAATCAGTTGCCCCAGTGGTTTGCTTCCTTCTGTGGGTATATGGTATTTTGCCAGATGATCACTCCTTGTACCTTGTAGATGTTGCCACCTCTATCAGTGTGTGGCATTGGATACGAATTTCTTGATGTAGATCACTGTCACCAGTGCTTCTTTGTCTTGGGCCTATTTAGTGACTAATGTTATGGACCAGCCCAAAGCCCCTCATAACATATATTAAAAAGATAGTTTAAACCCTGACTTTTTCTTATTTTAAAAGTAAGTATAAGGTGTCACGTTCCTGATGCAATTTGAATAGCCAAACAACTGAATTGAAGCAAAAAACACTTTATTCAAACACAAAAGGAAAACTACAAGAAAAAAAAAATTGGAATGCCTTAACCCTATTGAAAAACTTAACAGAATAATAGATTATTTTACTAATTGTCCAATTCAGGAAGAGAAAACTCTGAGAAAGAGATTAGCAAGAAGAAATGCAGCTTCCATACAGCTTCAAGACTCAGCAACAACTAACGAAAGCTAAAACTAAAAATCCTGATTCTGTTGGAACTTGACCTCACCCTTTCAGGCTGCTTCTATTGTTCCTACTTCAGAAAAGGCCTCACAACATTTTGCTTTATTGGCTCTCAACAGAGTGCTTCTCACCTCTGCCTTCAGATCTTTCTTCAAAAAAGGACAAAACATACTCCTGAAAGCCATTATAGCATCACATTAGTGTTTGGAGAAATACTACAATGGAGTGTAAACAGAGGAGGCACTCCTCTTAGATAACAAGAGTGTTTATTGCATGACAATAGTAAGTAAAATACATTTTGTCATTCTTAATTATTAGGATGTTAAGGAGCTGGTACAGATACATGTATTTCCTCTGAAAGCTGGAGTGGAATTCCTTACCTTCACATGCTTGACATCAGTCAAATGGTGCATGCAAAGTAACAAGAAAATGGCTCCCTTCATGACTATGAATTACACAACAGCATAGAAAACAATACTCATTGGAAAACTCAATCCCTCCATATCTCAACCTCTGTTGTTGAGATCGTCTTGCACGTTTGACTTCTCTTGCAGCCAGTACTCTCCACTCCTCAGTAAAGCTGGGTGAGTGCACTTTACATACGTTATACCATGAAAATTGTATTGAATCAGCTCTTGAGCATCAAATCTGCAATCATTAGTTTCAGCACAATTAACAACTCTTGTGTTGCAATGGAAATGTCCCTATCTCTGAGCCAGGAGACGTGGGTTCAAGTGGCATCCTACTTTGGAGATATATAGTCATATCTCTGAAACAAAATACGTACTTAAATTTAAATTAAGATAATCGTCAATTCATTCAAAGATTAGGGGTTTAAATTCTGAAATTTAAACAAAGATTTTTAGTTTTGAAAATAGCATGTATTTTGTACTTGTTCCAACCTTTGGGCCTCAGTAAAACCTTTGGGGACATTGTAGAAGCAACACAGCAAATAAATTGGAGGTATTTAATTTGGAATATGAGACAATTATGTTCTGGTGGACTATTGTGACAGTAGCATACAAACATACAAACAAGGAACATGAGTAAGTTTCTCATTCAGTAAGGTCATGGCAGATCTGATTTTGACCTCACCTCTATATTCCTAAAAATCCCTAATGATCTTTCATTGCCTTGGTAATCAAGAATTTATCGACTCTAGCGGAAAAAGATAGTTCAAGATTCTGTATTCACTGCCTTATGCGGAATGGAATTCCAAAAACTATCAAGCCAATAATATTTCATCATTTTGTTAATCAAGAATCCAAGTAATCAGTACTCCAGATGCACCCTTACCAATGTCCAGAATAAACGAAGCATAATCTTCATACTCTAACATTCAGTTCCACTGAAAATAAATCATATAGCTCTATTAGCTTTCCATAAGACCATAAGTTGTTGGAGCAATTACTACATGATTGTCATTGTCTTATCAAATAGGCACAATCTGACTCCCAACAACTTTGCCTTGAGTATGGATTTTTTTTTTCAATTTTAAGGGATTGATGTGAACCCCACATTTTGGTTGTTGGAACTAAGTGCATCTGTTTCCTATTGCCAAAAGTCAAGAAATTCTTGAGAAATTATTGTATGTGTGCTACTGGTGGCTTAACAATGGATTGCAGATGGTTTCTTGTGCAAATTATTCCTGCTGCTGTGGGTGTAATGTTAAAGATTAGTACCAGAGAATAGTGAATCTGCTGCATATTTTAGATTCTGCATGATGGTTTTTCCATTGATGGTAATGGTAACGAAATTCAAGCAGATTATAAATGGATCAATGACTCAATTTTCTCTATTTTAAAGTCAATAATCACATGACACCAGGTTATAGTCCAACAGATTTCTTTGAAATCACAGCCAGATGGGTTTTAAGACAATGGATACTAGCTACATGTCGCAAAATGGGCTAACATTTTATTTCAAATTTCTAGCGAATTCAAATTTCACCATCTTTCACAGTGGTGTCGAAGCCCACTTCTAAACCTTATGTAGAAAACACTGTGGATGATGGAAATCTGAAATTAAAAGCAGAAAGTACTGAAGAATCTCAGCATGTCTGGTAGCATCTCTGGAGAGAGAAACAGAATTAATGTTTTGTGTTCAATATGACTCTTGATCAGAACTGAGAGGAGCTGGTATGTGCTCGATTTTATACTGTCAACAGAGGAAGAGGAAGATGAACATAAAGTGAAGTAGATCATGAGGGGGCTCAAAGCAAAAGACAAATATGTAAAATAATACATGTTATGAAAAAGAGAAAAGAACTCTGCTGAGAGCAAAGCCAACAAGACACAAACCTATCATGGGTGGGGGGGAGGAAGGGATATAATAAAAATAGAATATGAAGGTCATATTCTGAAATTACAGAACTCAATATTGAATTTTAAAGGCTGTAAAGGGTTTAAGTGGAAAATGAAGTGTTGTTCCTTGCACTTGCATTGGAATGCAGTAGCAGGCCAAAGATAGTAATGCTGGCATAGGAACAAAACAAGGTATGTTATTGAAATGGCAAACAATTATAATGCCAAAGAACAAGGATTCAATGTCTTTTATAAGCTGTTGCAACACAGCACTTAAGTTAAAAAGCATAAATCCTCAAAGAATTTCTCGAATAAAGGTAATTTGAGATCAATAAAGTGTCAACAAAATATTTCAAGTCACATAATATGCATGAGAGGTACTCTTCACAGATCCAACAATATGATGAAAAAGTGTTTTTCCTGAGATTGAAATTCACAAAAAAAGGCCTTGTTCATTCTGAAATAGCTAGTCAGTGTTCAGAGAGTGCTTTCAGAAAATGCCCAAGCTTCCAAAATGCCATGCCACCTCTCCAATAAGCATTATTAAGCTCTCTAAAAGGCAATCAATCCATAACCCTGCCCTGGGAAGCTGTTCCTAATGCACACATTCAACCCCTTCACCAAAATAATTCAGGCTAAACTGACATTTCAACTTAAGAGATCACACCTTGCCCACCGCAAAAAATTGTTAATGCCTGAATGTTGAGAAAAATCATCATGACTGTAGCCATAAAAAAACATAAAAGGAAATAGTTGCAATTTACCTATTAAGAAAGTTCCACTGTAAGTGAGAGATAGCAAGAACTGCAGATGCTGGAGTCAGAGATAACACAGTGTGGAGCTGGAGGAACACAACAGGTCAGCCAGCATTAGGAGCAGGAAAGTTGATGTTTTGGACTGGGACCCTACATCAACTTTTTTACTCCTCTGATGTTGCCTGGCCTGCTGTGTTCCTCCAGCTCCACACTGTGTTACCACTAATGGAGTTACCACTGTACGTGAGAATGCGTCTCTGTTTGAAATTGCCTTGAGGTGTACAAAATACGTAAACATCCTTTCCCTGTCTTTTGTTAACTGCTTGTAAAAGCTTGGTATCCACTTATGCTTGTATGTCCCTGCTAGAAAACTCAGCCTGAACAATGTACTTGATTCAATTATCCTGGAAATAGGAAATATTGAGCCTGTTTCCTCTGCTTGTTTCTGAACGAAGACTAGCAACAACATTGAATAATAAATTCCTTGTGGCATAAGGAAGACACAAATTCCTTTTGACAACCTAAGTCTGGAGAAGTAGTTAAGTGGCTGGCAAGCCTGTTACCCTGTCAAGATATTCTACCTTTACAAATAGGCCAGAACACTTTGCGTAAGAAAGTAAGAAATAGGAGCAAGGGTACGCAACATGCACCCTCAAGCCTGTTTCACCAATCAATATGATCAAGGTTGAGCATCTGCCTCAAGATCACACTTCTGTCTGCCTCCCGTATCCCTTAATTTTCTGAGAGATCAAAATCCAACCAACATTAAGTATACTCAATAATAGAGCATTCACTATTCTCTGGGGGAAGAAATTTCATAGATTCACAAGCCTGTGAGTTAAGACATTTCTCTTCATCTCAGCCCTGAAAGAGTGATTTCTTATCCCGAGGCTGTACTTTTGAATTCTCTTTTCTGCAGCAGGGGAACAACTTCTCAATGTTTACCCTCTCAAATCCCCTTAGAATTCCATACATTTAATGAGATCTACTTTCACTTTTAATAAAACTTTAGAGAGTGCAGTCACAATTTACTCAATAAACAATATTCACAAGCGCCAGACTTTAACCATGTCCTCATATAGCCAACAACAGTGCTATTACTGACTTCTCCACTATCAATACCTAATGGAGGTATCACTAATCAGAAAAATTTAACTGAATGACCCATGTAAATATTGTGATTTTAGGATCAGGTCAAAGACTGGGAAATGTGTGGAAATCTTCTCATCTGCTGATACTCCAAAATCTATCTACCATCAATACCAAAAAAATTAAAAGTGTGATGAAAACTCTCCACTTGTCATAGAGTCATAGAGACATACAGCAAGGAACAGACCCTCCAGTCCATCACATCCATGCTGACCAGGATCCTAAATTGATTTTGTCTCATTTGCCATCATTTGGCCCTTATCTCTCTACACCCTTTCTATTCATGTACCCATCCAGATGCCTCCTAAGTAATGTAATTGCACCCGCCACCACCTCTTCCTCTGGCAGCTCGTTGCATATACTCACCATCCTTGATGTGAAAAATTTACTCCACTTTTAAATCTTTTCACTCTCACCTTAAACCTATGCCCTCTAGGTTTGGACTCCCCTACCCCAGGAAAAAGACCTTGGCAGCTTACCCTATCCATGCCCTTCATGATTTTATAAAACTTTATAAGGCCACTCCTCAGTTCTGAAGCTCTCGGGTTAAAAGCCAGACCCTATTGAGCCTCTCACTATTGCTCAAACACTCCACTCCTGGCAACTTCCTTGCAAATCCTTTCTGAAGTCTTTCAAGTTTAACAACAACATCTTTCCAACAGCACGGGGACCACTGGATGAGTGCAACATCAATAAAACTCAACCAGTGCAGCACCACCCAGGGCAATGCAACTTGTTTCATCAACATCCCATTCACCAAATTAAACATTCACTCTCTCTACCATTGCCAAGTGGTGACAGGAGCATGCACCATTTACAGGATGCACTATAATAACTCAGCAAGGCTCCACTGACAGCACCTCTCAAACCTATGACCTCAGTCTTCTAGAAAGACAAAGCCAGCAAGGGCCTGGCACCTGCACTGTTAATTATTACTAGTTAAAACCAAAAGAATTGCAAAGCCGTAAATCAGAAACAAAAACATAAATTGCTGGAAAAGCTCAGCAGGTCTGGTAGCATCTGTGGAGACAAATCAGACTTAATCAGTTCTGAGGAAGGGTCACTCAACCCGAAAAGCTAACTCTGATTTATGTTTTTTTTTCAATCCTTCCTAATGTTCCTCAGTCAGCTGTTTAATATTGCTTCTTCCATTGGTTTCAAAAGGAGGCTTGGAATCTCATGTCACTCAATTTCAGAGAAGACCCGAGCGTGAGAAGACCTAGAAGTGCCTAGTTTCCACTCGTACCTAAATCTGTCCATTGGATGTCAACTTTTCGTCAATTACTCAAATCTGCCTTCATACAAACTGTAATCAACAATACTGATACTATTTGGATATGTCCTTACCTTGCAACTCCGTTCTAATTCAATATCCAGCTTCATTTCAACTCTGCTACTCTGCTTCTAATCTCTACTTGTGTTTGAATGGCCTTGAAAAACTCATTTTACTATTTGATCTTTCAGATTTACCTGCAGAGTTTTTCAAAACATTCCTCTATGGATAACAAATGGATAACAAATCCATCTATCTCACTCACTTGTCATGGGACCCAATCTTCAATTTGTTTAAATCCTATGAACATTTTAGGTATTTGACTTAAACATAACTGTATTTACACTGTGTCTGTTCCTCCTTTCTCCTCACATGTTTCAATCTTAGTGATTCGAGGCATTGGGTCTTCTTCACTTTTTCTCCTTATGACTCTCTACCTGTGTTCATAAATGCTATTTCTTCTGTGCTCATTTTTTTTCTGCTGTCATTTTACTGTTCCTCTAAATCATCCTACATCATCCCTCTGTGTCTCTTTTGGCAACGTTAGAAAGGACATTGTGTCACTTTGAAGGCTCACTTCATATTACAAACCATTGTTCTGGACTGCCACTCAAATATTCTTCAAACATTCTGTAGGGTTCTAGTTTACCCTCATTACTTTGTTGACTTCAGGGAGTTCAAATCACCCCCAGATGCCTGGTTCTAGACCCTGGACTTATTCAGGAGAATATGAAAAGAAGAAGGCAGTAGACAGGTGTTTCAGAACAAAAGAATCTCTGCATTTTATTTAAATACAAAAGGAAAGTACAACAAGAAATAAAAGGTAAGTACAAAACACAGTAAAATTAACTATCACTTATGCAGAGGATAGTAATGAAATACACTTTTCAATTAAACACAGATTAAACAGTATTAGAACCTAAACAACAGTTGTAATCACAGGCTTCCTACCCTTGGAGTCCCATGCACTGTCACCAACCACCTTCCCTTCCTTGCTAGCTAGGTTGGAAACTTTGGGTTCTCAGGAGTTTCAGCTCATCAGTGAGGACAAACACAGTTTTAAAGTGTGCCCAGTTCCTGAGGTTCTTGCCATCAGTTCCCTTGGTTCAGAACAGGCCTGTGTCTGAAAGCTTTTGTTTGGATAGCAGTTGGTTGGCTTCCCCCCTCTCAGACGTCCTTTGTTCCAATGATGACCTTTGTTTGGCTTCTCAATTCAGTTTCTCTGTTAGTCCAGTGTGGAGCTGGAGGAACACAGCAGACGAGGCAGCATCAGAGGACAGGAAAGTTGATATTTCAGGTCAGGACCCCTCTTCAGAAATGACAGAGGGGGAAGGGAGCTCTGAAATAAATAGAGAGGAGGGGTAGGGCCGAGGAAGGTAGGTGGGATGGTGATAGGTGAGTGCAGGTAGGCAGCGGCGGGGATTGGTCAGTGAGCTGGAAGGAGTGGATTGGTGGGAGAGAAGATGGACAGGTTGTGTCAGGTCAAGGAGGCGGGGATGAGAGGGGCGATTGTTGAGGTTGGTTGGCTCGCCGAGCTGGTTTGTTGTTTTGCAGACGTTTTGTTACCATGCTTGGTAACATCCTCAGTGCAGCCTCTGATGAAGCGTCGGTGTGTTTTCCCACCTGGTTTTTAAACTCTGGGGTCCGTTGAGATGGGTTACCTCAATTCCAGTTTTCCTTCATATTGGAGTCAAGTTCTATGTGTTTATTAATAACATGCTTCGTGGAGTGCCATGCTTCCAGGAATTCTCGCGCTTGTCTCTGCCTAGCCTGTCCCAGGACCTTGGTGTTGTCACAGTTGATGTTATGGTTCTCCTTGTCCATGTGGATTGAGATGAGTGAGTATTGGTCATGTCTTTTTGTAGCCAGTTGGTGTTCAGAGTCCTCTTGTTAGTTTCCTTTCTGTTTGTCCGATGTAGTGTTTCTCGCAGTCTCTGCAGGGGATTTTGTAGATGACATTAGTCCTGTCCATGACGGGGAGTGGGTCTTTAGTTGGGTGAGCAGTTGTCATAGGGTTGACGTGGGCTTGTGTGCCACTCTGATGCCCAGCGGTCCTAGGGGTCTTATGGTGAGTTCCGATGTGTTCCTGATGTAGGGTAGTGTGATGAGTGTGTCGGGGCGTGTAGAATCTTTCTGATGCTGTTCATGTAGGCATTTTCTGATCCAGTTCTTTGGATATCCATTATCCTTGAACATTTGGAAGACGTCTTCTTGTTCCTGTTGGTGTAGTTCTATGTTGCTGCAGTGTGTTGTTGCCCTTTTAAATAGTATTCGCACGCAGCTTCGGTTATGTGTGCTGGGACGGTTGCTATTGAAGTTCAATACCTGGTCTGTGTATGTGGCTTTTCGGTGTACTTTCGTTTGCTGTTCCCCATTTGTCTTGCACTCTAACATGACATCCAGGAATAGGAGTTGTTTGTTCTTCTCCTCGCTGATGAATCTTATTCTGGTGAAGGTGTTGTTTATGAGTTTGTGTGTCTCTTCTAATTTGGTCCGTTTAATGATGGCAAAGTTGTTATCTACGTAGTGTATCCATAGTTTAGGTTGGATTTGCGGAAGGGCAGTCCTTTCCAGCCTTTGCATCGCTGCTTCTGCTATGAGTCTGGAGATAGGCGATCCCATGGGTGTCCCACTGATTTTCTTGTATGTTTGGCCGTTGAAGGTGAAGTGGGTGGTCAGGCATAGGTCCAATAGTTTGAGCACGTTGTCCTTGAAGATGGTTTCACTGGGGTCGTGTTCTTGTTCAAATAGTGTTGTCATTGTTTCCCTTGCTAGTGGTATGTCTCTTGATGTGAATAGGGTGGTGACATCAAACAATATCATGGTCTCTTTGTCCTCTCTCTTTGAGTCTTTGATGGAGTTGAGGAATTCTTGGGCTGAGCGGATGGAGAGGGGTGACTTGTTGACTAGGTGCTTGAGTCTTCTTTGTAGTTCTCTTGCTAATCTGTGCAATGGAGTGCCTGGTAGGGAGACTATGGATCTGAGGGGGACTTCCGGCTTGTGCACTTTAGGGAGGCCATAGAATCGGGGTGTGTTGGTTCCTTTGGGTTTCATTTTTAAGAAGTCTGCTTTGTTGATCTGTCCTGTTTGTTTAAGACTTTGTAGCGTGTAGAGGATTTTGTTGCCTAGTTGTGGTGTCAGGTCAGTCTGTACTGGCCAGTATGTGTTCTCATTGGCGAGCTGTGCTTGTGCTTTGGTGATTTAGTTCCTTTTATTCGGTATCACTGTCATGCATCCTTTGCCTGCAGGTAGTATTGTGATGTTCTCGTCCTTCTTTAATTCGTCCAGGTCTTTCCCGTGTATTGAAGGTGTTGAGTTCACTCCTTCTGGTTAGTGTCGGGACTACTGTCTATCTTATGGTTTGTTGTGTTTCTTCGTTGATATTGTTGGTCTTGAGTGTGGCTTCGAGTGTAGCTCGGAATTCCATGTTGTTGGTGTCCCTGTAGTTGTAGTTCAGTCCTCGGGTGAGAACGGCTTTTTCCGTGTCTGTCAGTTTCCTGTCAAAGAAGTTTCTTATCCATGTGTCTGTTCTGTTGTTGTCATTTTTGTAGGTAAGTGTGGCTAGCTTGTCTGGCAGGGTCTGTCTTTTCTTGGCTCTTGTGGTCTGTTGGCTGATGTTAATGGCTTGTTCCATGTCAGTTGTTCAGTCTTGATTGGTAGCTATCCTGGAATAACGTTTTTTGGCACGTAATTTCTCTGTTGTATTTGTGGAGCCGGTTGTGTGTGTCGTTTATCATTACCCTTACCATCTTGCGGCTGTTTGTTCTGCTGTTTTCTGGGCTTGTGGGTTGTTGATGGGTGGTTTGTACTTCACACTGCATGGTAATACCTGGTTCCTGAGGCATCCATGCAGGAAGTAGTGTTGTTTGCAGGTTGTGCTCTATCGTTTGGCAGTTGACAAACCACGCAACTTTGTTTGTGTGTGCTGGGACGGTTTCTATTGAAATTCAGAACCTGGTCTGTATGTGTGGCTTTTTGGGTATCAGACTGACACACAAGCCCATGTCAACCTTACAACAACTGCTCACCCAAACTAAAGACCCACTCCCCGCCATGGACAGGACCAATGTCATCTACAAAATCCCCTGCAGAGACTGCGAGAAACATCACATCAGACAAACAGGAAGGAAACTAACAACAAGAGTACATGAACACCAACTGGCTACAAAATGACACGACCAATACTCACTCATCTCAATCCACATGGACAAGGAGAACCTCGATTTCGACTGGGGCAACATCAAGATCCTGGGACAGGCTAGGCAGAGACAAGCACGAGAATTCCCGGAAGCATGGCACTCCACGAAGCATGCTATTAATAAACACATTGAACTCGACCCCATACACATTCCAGTACAAAGGAAAACCGGAAGTGAGGCAATCCATCTCAACGGACCCCAGAGTTTAAAAACCAGGCAGGAAAACACACCGGTGCTTCATCAGTGAGGATGTTACCAAGCACCGTAATGAAACGTCTGCAAAACAACAAACCAGCTTGACGAGCCAACCAACCTCAACATCCATAACCCGAGCAACAGATCTACTCCAAAATATTAGAGGGAGGAATGAGGCCGGGGGTTGGGAGATTTTGAAACTAGTAAAGTCCACATTGAGACCATTGGATTATAGGCTCCCAAGGCAGATTATGACGTGCTGCTCCTCCAGTTTCCAGGTGGTGTCATTGTGATACTGGAGGAGGCCTAGAATGAACATGTCATCCAGGGAGTGGGAGGCAGAGTTGAGGTGGATCGCGACTGGAAAGTGTTGTCGTTTGTTGCGAACAGAGTGCAGGTGCTCTACAAAGCGGTCTCTGAGCCTCTGCTTGGTCTCACCAATATAGAGGAGGCCACACCGAGAGCAGTGGATGCAGTAGACCACATTAGCGGATGTGCCGGTGAATGTCTGTCTGATTTGGAAGGTTTTTTTGGGTCCTTAGTTAGAGGTGAGGGGAGAGGTGTAGGGGCAGGTGTAGCACTTCCTGCGGTTGCAGAGAAAGGTGCTGGGGGTGGTGGCGCTAGTAGGGAGTGTGGAGCGGACAAGGGAGTCGTGGAGAGAGCGGTCCCAACAGAAGGCAGATAGGGTGGTGAGGGAAATATATCCTTGGTTGTGGGGTCAGATGGCAGATGGTGCAAGTGGTGGAGAATGATCAGGATGTAGAATTGGTTTCAGTGGTGATGAGGAATAACAGGGGATAGAATTCACAAGTGGGAGTAGCCTAAAGGCTCCCCATGTGTAAACATAATGTAGGATGATAATCAGATGACAATAGCTGTAGGTTGGCTAATCTATATTTAAACTAGAAAATATCAGAACGTCAATGGTAACCTGGATTAGGAGGGAGAAGTGCTTTTGAGATTGGGCTCCTCTAAGAAACTTTGTTCAACCAATCAGAGAGCAGCTTATATAAATATAGTATTTTGTCAATAGAATTTACTAATGGCTTCAGAGTACAGTCATCATAATATAACAAGTGTCATGCCCAATTTGAAAGGGAGAAGAGTGGTTTTAAGACTATCATTAAAATGTAGAAAATAGGAGCAAGGAGTAGGCCATTTGACTATCAAACAAGTTCTGGTATTCAACATGATCTCAGCTGATCATCTATCTCATTGGCACACTCCTGTTCTCTCTCGACAGACCTTGACACATTTAGCTTCCAGAAATTTACCTCTTCCTTCCTTAAATATACACAAACAGACTTCTGTATTAACGAATTCTTAAGTTTCACCATCCTCTAAGTCAATAAACTTCTCATCATCTTAGTCTGAAATAGCTGATCACACATCCTGAGACCATGACCCTTTGTTCTGGACACCCATTGTCAAGGAAAACAAAATCCCTGAATGCAGTCTGTCCAGCCCTGTCAGAATTTTACATGTTTTCAACAAGACCCCCTCTCATTTTTCGAAAGTTCTTTACATAAGTAAAATTTAAGAGGCATTTTGACAGACACATAAACAAGCAAAGAATGGAGGGATATGGACCATGTGCAGGCAGAAGGAATTAGTTGAGAATAGCATCATAGTCAGCACGATATAGTGGACCAAAGGGCCCATTCCTGTGCTGTACTGTTCCATGTTCCAGCATAGGCCCAGTTGACCAAATTTCATCTCACATAACAAATCTACCATCCAAGGAATCAGCCTGCTGAAACTTTGCTGCATTCCTTCTATGATAAATTTACCTTTTCTTCGGTAAGGACAACAAAACTGCAAGCAAAACGTTAGGTGCAGTCTCAACACATCTTTGTGTAGTCACAGAAGTCTTCTATGCTCCTACTTTATTGCAATGAAAACCAACCATTTGCCTTCCCAACTGTTTGCTGCACCCAGATACTTGCTTTCAATGACTAATACACAAGGATACCCCTTGTCCATTTCATATATCAACCTTCCCTAAACTATCAGTATTCAAATAATACAATGCTGCTTTATTTTTCCAACCAAAGTGTTCAACTTCATATTCATTCATGTTATACTGCATTTGCCCTGCATTTTCCCACTCACTCAACTTGTCTAAGTCACCCAGAGCTGTCATAGAGTCATACAGCATGGAAACAGGCCCTTCAGCCCACCTTGTATACACTGACTGGATTTCCTAAACTGAACCAGTCCCATTTACCTACTATTGGCTCATATCCCTCTAAACCTTGTCTATCAATGTACTTATCCAAATGCCTTTTAAATATTGTAATTGTATCTGCCTCTAAGTCTTCCTTACGTAGCTTTTTCCATATATGCACCATCCTATGTGTGAAAATGTTGCCCCTCAGGTCTCTTTTAAATCTTTCCCCTCTCATCTTAAACCTATGTCCTCTAGTTTTGGACTCCCCTAACTAGGGAAATGGCCTTGGCTATTCACCTTAGCTATGCCCTTATAAAACCTCTGTACAACCTTCTTACCCACTCATAATCCCACATAATTCTTTCATCATCAGCAGATTTGGGAATATTATACTTGATGCCTTTGTCCAAATCATTGATACTATAATGTGAATAGCTGGAGCCCAAGTCACTACCGTCCACTATGAACACTATCCATTTATCCTTATCTGTTGCCCAATTTTCAGTCCATGCCAGTATATTACTACTAACCTCCATGTGCTTTACACTTATCCCTTATTTGAAACTTGTTTCCTGTAAATCCAAATGCGCCACATTCACTGGTTATCCCCTATCTGTTCAACTGGTTACATCCTCAGCAAATTCCAGTAGGTTTGTAGCTGGAGGAACACAGCAGGCCAGACAGCATCAGAGGAGCAGGAAAGCTGATGTTTCGGGTCTGGACCCTTCAGAAGAGTCCAGACCTGAAATGTCAGTTTTCCTGCTCCTCTGATGTTACCTGGCCTGTTGTGTTTCTCCAGCTCCACACCTTGTTATCTCAGACTCCAGCATCGACAGTTCCTATTATTTCCAGTAGGTTTGTCATGCATGATTTCCCTTTTATAAATTGTTGTTGACTTTGGGTAATACTGTTGATAGTTTAAGTGCCCTTTTATCACTTTTTTTTGAACTAGAATCCAGCATTTTTAAAAAATCTGATGCTAAGTTAATAAGTCTGTAACTTGCTTTTCTCCTCATTTTCTTTCATTTAACTAGTGACACTATATTTGCCAACCTCCAAGCTGATACAACTTTTCCAAAATCTAAAAAGATTTGCAAGTAGACATATGACAACTACTTCCATGGCCAAGTCCTTTTAATATCCTGGGATGTAGATTATCTGTTAGGTTATCTGCTTTCAGTCCCATTAATTTCCCAGCACTATACATTAATTTTCTTTCCAAAAGAACCTTGTTTCCCTAGGATTTATGGGAAGTTACTTGTTTCTTCTTCTATGAAGACAGAACAAAGGTAATTTTCTGAAGAAGGGTCCCGATCCGAAACATCAACTTTCCTGCTCCTCTGATGCTGCCTGGCCTGCTGTGTTCCTCCAGCTCCATACTGTGTTCTCTACAAAGGTAATTGTTTAATTGCTGTACCACTTCCTTGTTCTCCATTATGAATTTTCCCGTTTCAGATTGTTCAGGACCTACATTTGCCTTCGTTATATTTTCTTGCATACTTACAGGAGCTCTTACAATTTGCTTTTATGTTCTTATACTCTATTTTCACCCTCTTAATCAATTTTTTAATCCTCCTATTCTGAATTCTGAACTGCTCCAAATCCTCAGTCTTATTTCTTTCTGGAAAATTTCTAACCAATATAAATTTAGTTCTAAAACTATCCTTAATTTCTCTTTTCAACCAGGGTTGGACCACTTTTCCTGTTGCCTAAAAGGAATATGTAATTACAGCTTTGCATACATTTGTTCCTTAAATATCAATCATTACCTATCCACTGTTGTGACTTTTAATGAAGGTAACCAACCTATTGCAGCCAACTCAACTTGCAAACCTTTGCACTTCATTTAGATGTAGAATCCTAATTTTAGACTCACTTTGTATCTCATTGAAGAATTCTATCAGGGCCTGGTGACTTTTTCTGAAAGGACATCTCACAACAATATTATTAATTAACACTTTCTCATCACACATGGCCAAACCTGAGATAGCCGTGCCTTGAGTTGGTTCCTTAATGTATCTGCTCTAAAAGTTCATTTTGTACACACTCCAGGAATTCATCTGCCATAATCTTATTGCTAATGTGGTCTTTCCAGTCTGTATGTGATCACTGAAACACTCTTGTGAAATGCAACTCTAATCGCCTGTTTAATGCCATCCCCTGTGCCCTGACAAAGGGTTTCAGCCTAAAACATTGACTTCCCTGCTCTTCGGATGCTGTCTGACCTGCTGCGCTTTTCCAGCCCCACATTTAATGACCCTACCTTCCAGTATCTGCAGTCATAGATCATAGATCATAGAATGATCCATGTCCTTACTGTTTCCCTGTTTTGAGTCCATTTGGAGGCCTATATACAAAACTAATTAATGTTTTCTGCCCCTTGTTGCTTCTTAGCTCCATCCAGACTGATTCTACATCCAGATTTCTTGCACCAGTATGATCTCTCACTGTTGCACCAGTTTTATGTTTCACTAAAAATGCCACCAAATTTCCCTTTTCTCTTATGTCTGTCTTTCCCAGAGATTGAATACCAAGAAATGTTCAGTTACTAGCTTTGGTCATCTTACAACTACGTCTCCATAATCGTAGTCATATAATACCCATGTGCAACTACTGATGCTGTAAAGTTGTCTGCATTGTTGCAAATGCTTGGCAATTTCAGATGCAGTACTGTTAGATTTGTCTTTTTGATATCTTTATACATTTTCTTCTACTTTGCTAACTTATTTTTCCCCATCTTTGCTTCCCTCACTCTTGTCTCCCCTTTCATGTTCCTGTCCCCTTGACACTTTAATTTAAACCCTTTGCACTGTACCCACCCCTTTGAGGATATTGGTCCTGGTCTTGCTGGGATTGGACTAATTGGACAGACGTCATCTTCCTCAGAATCGGTCTCAATGTCTCAAAAAACTAAATCCCTTTCTCCTACAACATACTTCCAGCCATACAATCATCCAGTCTATTCTCATATTCCTGATCTGTCTATCACATGGCACTGCGAGAAATCCTGAGATTTTTATCTTTGAAGTCCTGCATTTTAATTTGTATCTTAGCTCCCATATTCTTGTTGCAGGACTTCATTCCTCTTTTTACCTCTGTCATTGTTACCAAGGTGCATCACCACATCTGGCTTTTCTCTCTCCATTTTCGGAATATCCTGCAGCCGCTTACTGACATCCTTGATGCTGGCACCATGGCAACAACATACCCTTCTGCTGTTACATCTGCAGCTATCTGTTTGTTCTCCTTACAGTAGAATCCCCTATAACAGTTGTGTTGATACATTTTTTCCTCCCTCGCTGTGCAGATGAATCACTTCTGGTGCCATGGAATTTGCTGTCCATGCATTCCCCTGAAAAACCATTTTCCCCAGCAGTGACACAAACAGGAAACCTATTAGAGAGATAGATGACCCCAGGAGACACCGGCACTAACGTTCTTGTGCTTTTACAGAGTCTGGTAGCCATGCATTCCCTTTTTATCTCACAGTATGCACTAACCCCAAAGATCTCAGACTTGTGGATATTCCATAGTGATATCAGCCATGATTCCAGTTGAGAAGTACAGATTTCTCATCATTGCAGCTTGAGACACTTCATGCACACATTTCCAGCCTTGACACTGAAAATGTCTCTGGCTTCTCACATTGTACAGGAAACGTGTTCCACCTGCCCCAGCTGCCTTGCTATGACTTAGCCCTAAATTACTCTCTTACCATTTACTTCCTGTAGTTTGAAGAATATTAAATAAACACTATGGATTTTACCTTACCTCTTCTGTTTTAATCACTCCTAATCTAAACTAAAGGTCAATTACTACTTTAAAGATTTGACAATAGAACTACTCACCTGGTTTTGCTTACCAAGGTCATTACTCAGCCTATGCTTGCATACGGACCAAATTAAGAAATTAAGAATATGGGAAATAGAAGCTGCAGTAAGTCATTGTACTCATCAAACCTAATCCACCATTCTGAAATGCAGATATCACAGAGCTGGATGGGAGGGTTAACTGTCAGGAGGATGCAGAGATGCTTCAGTGTGATTTGGAGAGATTGAAAGGATAAATGCATGCCATACTAATTATAATGTTCATAAATGTGAGGTCATCCACGTTGATAGCAGCAAAAAGAACAGCAGATTACTTTTGAATTGTGATAGATAGGGAAAGAAGGAGGTGCAATGAGACCTGGGTGTCCATGTACATGTAATATTATACAAAAATCCCCAGTATTAAAACATATGGGCAGAACATTGGATTTTAGTTAGAGCCTGGACTTTGAAAACACTTCTACAAAACCACCGAGACTGCAAGGAATAAACAAAACCACTAGCAGACCTGGGAACACTGTTCGGCTTATATTTCCAATTTACACCTCTCCTCTGAAGCAATCGACCCAAAACCAACCAAATTTAGCCCCAAGCCAGTTTTTACACCCCTGGGTATACAGCTCAGATAGTATGGAGCCTGGAGAGGTTTATGAAAGGCCTCAGTATCCAAAATCAATTAAAGACCATTTATACTATGTCTAACAATTGAATAGTCAATTAACCTCAAAAAGAGCATCAACCGAACAATGAGACTACAGATTTGGCATGGAGATAATAAGGCCTACAGTCAGTCTAACTGTAAGTCCCAATCTCACTTCAGGCCCTTCCAAACTCAGACCTAAGAGAAGCCCAATTGAGAGGCCAAACAGAGAAGCCAAATCGGGAAGCTGAACCAAGAACATCATCGGAACAAAGGACACCCGGGAAGAGGAAGCCAACGAAGAGAATCGCAATAGAACAGACCGAACCAGCTTCCTAACAAAGAACTTCTGAACACAGGCCTTTCTGAACTGAGAACACTGGCATCAAAGACCTCAACAACTAATCATGGCCATCAGAGCCAATGACCGACAACCCGAAGCGAAAACCAACTAGAACGATACCACAAATTCTCAGATACAACCTGAGGTGAAAACCAGGCTTGTCAAACCAGCAATATAAAGAAAACCAAGTACTTACATGATAGATCCAATACTCACCTCACCACGCCAGCAGAAACAACCCAAACTGAAAGTGCTGTGGACCTCGAAGTCCTCAACCGCACTCTGGCATGGAAAGCCAGAACAGCCTGGTGAAATTCAAAGCTGTGTTCTGAGTGGTAAGCAGAATTCCCAAGACCCCCAAAGTTCCAAGATAGTTAGCAGTGGAAGTGTGTGATATCTTTATATTGGGACTTCAGTGAAGAGATTCTTTTGCCCTTAAATACCTGTTACTGTGTTTTTATTTCATCCTGAATAATAAGTCCAGTGTCCAGAAGTGGGGTTGGAAGCAATTTGAACTGCTTGAAAGTCAGAAAGATAACATACTACAAACCAAACCCTTACATACACCAGTCCTGAAAATAGGCAACAAGTGCAGCAGGCAATGAAGAAATAAAATGTCATGTCAGGGCAAATTACTGCAGATGCTGGAATCCGAACTGAAAATAAATAAAAAGTGTTCTGCCATTCTCACATTCTGATCACTTAATCTGAAATATCAACATCCATTTTCCCTCAGCGCACCAACCCCCCCCACCCAACTATTGCATAAATGCTGTCCCCTCCACACTTCACTTCAGCCATCGAGACTCAAAACGTTACCTTGCTCTCTCGTTATGGATGCTGCCTGAGCCATTATGATCTCCAGCATTTATTGTTTTCAATCAAGTGGAATAGCATGTTTAGCTTTCACAGTGAGAGGATTCAAGTACAGGAGAAAGGATGTCTTGCTGTAATTGTACAATGCCTTAATGAGACCACTCCTGGAATGTTGTGTGCAGTTTAGATCTCTTGCTTGTGGAAGGATAATCTGGCTACAGAGCAGGTGCAACAAAGGTTTACTAGACTGATTCCTAGGATGGCATGTGGAGAGAGTGGATCAGTTTGGACTATATTCACTGAAGTTTAGAATAATAAGGGATCTCATAGAAACCTATAAAATTCTAGCAAGACTACACAGGTTAAATGCAAGAAGGCTGTTCCCAATGACTGGGGAGTCCAGAACCGGGGGTTATAGACAAAGAGTATGGGATAGGTGATCTAGGCCTGAGATGGAGATGAATTTCTTTAGTCAGAAAATGATGGACTTATTGAATTTTTCTGCCTCAGAAAGTGGTTAAGACCAAAACATTCAGAGATAAAAGGTACTGCAGATGCTGGAGAATCCGAGATAACAAGCATGGGGCTGGATGAACACAGCAGATCAAGCAGCATCATAGGAGCAGGAAAACTTGACGTTTCGGGCCTAAACCCTTCATCAGAAATGCATTTCTGATGAAG